>CM038794.1:4698108-4905336 GCA_021764765.1 Vicia sativa
GAATTCGGATTCCTCTGGCTCGAAACGATTTACTCTTTTGATTTGTTTATAAAGATGCCGCGAGCATCAAGCTTTATTATTTTCAACACAAGAAAGATGATTTGATGAATATGAAAAAGGGGAAAGCTGAAATACCCTCAATTGATATTGGTATGCGTAACGACTAGCGCAAACTAGACGCAACGCATTGGGGAGATTCTGAGTAAGGGGGATTGTTATATAAAGGGAATAGATGGAGCACCCTAAATATATATAGTTATCTATAGCTTTATATATGAATATATTTGATATGTTTGTGTGTTTTAATTGCTATTTCTATGATTAGGAAAGTTTCTCCTTTGGAATTGTAAGAAATGTAGATTATGTGGGATTCTAGGTTTGTTATTATTGTGCTCGCAAAGATCTGTGGATCTTCTGCATACATATCCCCTAGTGGGAATCAGAGCATTTGTAGCTCGGATCTACAAGGTTCTATAGTTTGTTTGGTCTGAGAGAGAAAGAAATTTGCTCGGCAAGGATGAGACCTTGTGCCTACGTATTCTCAAAAGGATGTTGAGAAAGTCAGAGCAATCGTAGTTCCCACTTATGCTAGTGGAAAGCAACGGGATGTTAGTAAGAGACTGACAAATGTCATCTTAATGAAAAATGTATCTAATCTATTTCATCACATACATTTTTGAAAAGTTTGATTGAAATGAAATCTTTCATCGTAAGTATTAGGTGTTTTGCTTGAGTGTACAAGCGTTACCACTTACATGTTTAAGAAAGATGTTTTGAAAAAGATGATTGAATCTTTTAACTATAACTATTGGGTGTTTTGCTTGAGTGTACAAGCGTTACCACTTACAATTAAGAGATGTTTTTGTTTGAAAATAGTTTGAAAAAAGAGTTTGAAAAGTTTTTGACTGTATGTGATGTGATAGATGAGATACTCCTTCCATAGAGATGATAGATGTCTAAATCTCAAGGAGAAATTGATTGGATTAAAGGGATGCTTTTAAGAAGCCCATGGGTCCTTGTATTGTTAGCCCAAGAGGAGGCATTCCGAGGGTCATCGAGGGTCCTTGTATGAAGCTCAAGAGGAAGCTATAGGGTATGGCTGGCTTTGTGTTAAAAGGGATTTCACCGAGAAAACATCCTTTTGGAATTAAGAGCAATTTCACCGGGAAATTTTTACTCTCTGGGGATTTGAAAGTGATTTCACCAGGAAACCATCCTTTCAGGGTTCTATATTAGCGCGGGTGATTCTTTGTATTGGAATCCCAATAGGATGCTATTAAGAGATTTCCTGTCTCTTTCATTATATGATGCCCAAGAGAAGGCTAAACTCAACGAGGAGTTCTTTTGAACGAAGCCCAAGAGGAGGCTAACTCAACAGGGGAGTGTTGTCTTATATGAAGCCTAATCGGAGGCTAAACTCAGATGAATGAGTTTCTTTGTACGAAGCCCAAGAGAAGGCTGAACTCTGTGGGAAGAGTTATCTTGTATGAAGCCGAAGCGGAGGCTAAATTCATGCTGGTGATGAATTATCTTGTATAAAGCCCGAGCGGAGGCTACAACTGTGGGGAACCTATTGGTTAGACTAATTGTTATGTTATAATTAGACAGTTGTATAAACAAGTGTGTGTGTGATATGTATTCACAGGAGTTTATGAAGGAAATATAAACAATGCATGATGTTTATTTACAGGAGTTTATGAAGGAAATATAAACAAGTGTCTGTGAAACGAACGTTTAAAACGAGCGCAACTTGATTATTTGCAAGTTTGATCTGTGTACAAGGAAGTAAATATGTACACGAACGAGTTTTTATGTACAGGTAAAGATGGATGTACATAGGAGGGTTGGGACTTACACCGTAAGGGTGGCCCATTGATTCAAAAGCAGTTTCACCGGGAATAATGCTCCTTTTAATATCAATGGTATTTAGTGTATATGTACAGACAAAACAGAAACGAAAGATCGGAGTTTATCTGTGAAAAAGTATTTTCAAAAAGTATCTGTGTTATGTACAGATAAAAGTTTTGTATGAAAAGTATTTGATATGTACAAGGAAAATGTGTATGTACATAAAGAATGTTGATTTGAATATACACAAGTGAAGTGAAAAACAGACGATCGAAGTTTGTGCATACTTGAGTATAAAAGATATCTGTATTATGTACAGATGAAAATTGTATGTATTTGAAGAAAGTTTGATATGTACAAAGAAATATTATGTACACAGAAGAATGTTATGGGACTTACACCGTGAGGGAGGCCCATTGGTTTTAGAAAAGTTTCGTCGGGAATAATTCTTCTCTCAGAACCAATGGATTTGGTGTATAAACAAACGGATGAAAACAAACGAAAGAAGTCTGTTTATGTTTGAATATTAACAAAGATGTTTTGAATATGTACAATGAAATTTAGATATGTACATAAAAGGATTGGGACTTACACCGTAAGGGAGGCCCATGATCGATTAAGAAAAACGAGAGAAAATGAATTCGGTTTTATCGTTTAAATCGGATCGATCATGGTAAAAAGATGCAAGTTTGATGAAAAGTTTTGAAAAATGATTTTTGAAAGTATTTTGAAATGTGAAGTTAATCTATGAGAAGTTTTGAAAAGAATCGGAAGTCGAAAACTTGAAAAATTCACCTTTTAAGGAGGTTTGAAAAGTGTTCAGAACGTCGTTTTCGGCTCAATTAAAATATAATCAGATGAAAGTTTTTTCTGAAAATTTTTGCACTATCATAAAATAGATACATTTATTGACAAGTGTACAAAAAATCACCTCAAAATGAGGAGTTTTGATTGGTCAAAAAAATTGTGAAAGTTTTATAAAAAAACATGAAAAATTGGAAAAGTTATAAAAAGAATGGTCTTGATGGGAGTTGAACCCATGACCAAAGGGTGGCACACGTGTCAAAAAGACTTAAGGGCAAGCTAGCTACCACTGAGCCAAACGCGCGCTGGTGTTTAGTGGACAATAACACGTGTAAATATGATATTGGAAAATTTGAATTTGAAAAAAAATCAAGAACACGCGCGAAGCTTGTTCTTCATTTTGATTTCCAGAAATTTCAAACCCAGCTACAATCCTTGTTTCTCAATGAAATTCAATGATGTAAACATCAAAATTGCTCGGTTTTGAACAAGGAATACGATGGTGCATGTTAATTGCATTTATTTTAAGCCTAGCATGTTTGGATTTCTGGGAACCACGATGAACCCTAGAACTGAGAATTCAAATTAAATGATGTATGATTGATGATTCTTTGATTTTATTGAGGGCTATTGATCGTTATAAGTGCAGAAACAAAACGGCCGTGAGTTTTTTTCAATTGATGCAAGGAATCATAGAGTTCGAAGTTGGTGTTCATACCTGTTCAGGTTGAGATCGAAGATGATGATAACGCGTTTCCAGAACTTGTTTCTTGATTGCTACAGCATCATCGGCATGTATGGAAGCTATGGAAGTGGTCTGCTTGCTTTGAGCTTGCTTCAATTATGCTACCCAAGTCAACCTGCACAGTTCAAAATGGAAGCTCGAAATCGATGTTAAACCTGTTACAGTTGCTTGCCAATGATCTGGATCATGTACATGAGGTACATGGAAGGTGTTAGGATGCTCACAACACAAATTAATCCAACCAAATTTCAAATTCGAATTCTATGGCAGTTTTGGAAAGTTTGAAAAATGGAAAGTGAAATCTGATTTTCAGTGATTCTTGTGTTGATTTTATGATTCAAACATGTTCCATATTGATTATATGTTATGTTAGACACCAAATTTCAACATGGTTTTAACTGAATTTCAAAAATGCAATGCTTCTCAATTTTGCACTATGTTGCTTGATTTTCAAGAAAGTAGAGAGAAAGCATGGATTTGCATTGCTTTGGTGTCGTTTTGGACTTGAAATGTGATCTATTTATAGGCCAAAAGATTCTGAAATGTTAGGCAAGAGTACATGGCAATTGGTGAATCAAAGATGCCTTAAGGGGTAAGAATGACTTTTCAAAAGCAAAAGGAAGTTTCCTCTTTTTACCATGTGTGAAAAATCTTCAAATTGATTCTATCCAATCTCAATTATATCTAGCTGATATTTATCAGCTCAATGATCAATTTGGCAAGTTTGTATTGCTTCTAGATGAAGAAAACTCAAAATGACCTATAATTGAAGTTTTGACTTTTGAAAAATCAAGTTCATGGAGCCTCATGTTTCAATTTCAAAAGTATAGCTAGACTCCATGGATTTGTGAGTTCTTGGACATTTTGGAAATCTTGTTTCACAAGCTACAACTTTCATGTTTTGAGTTTTTTCCAATTCAAAATGGAACTAGGTGAAAAAATGGCATGAAGTTTGGAAAAAATAAGAAATTTCAACACTTAGAAAATTTTCTAAGTGTTAGAACTTTTGACTTTTTGTTGACTTTTCCAAATTATTTGATTTTTTTATGATCAAGATGGATCATTTGAAGTATTTTAATGATGGAAAAAGTTTTGTTTTGAAAAATTTGACCAAAAGTCAAAGTTTGACTTTTCTGTGCAGATGAATTTTCATCAGATGTTTCTGAAATTGACTGATGAAGTCTGTGAACTTCTGTAATGTTTTGAATCCAGAAATTAGGTCAAGATGTTGTATCTAAGATATAATGACCAATCTCTATCCAAAGAAGTCATTTCTTGCTCAAAAAGTCAGAGAATTCTCATGCTCGATCAAAACTCTAATTGGTCGATCCTCGATCGATCTGTGAGAAAAATGGTTATCTGATGATTAGAGGTTTATGATTTGATCAAAATAGATCAAATGAGGTGAGAAAAACTCAAACCCTAATTGATTGCCTCTTGAATCAGATGAAAATCTGATGAAACCCTAATTTTGACCTGTGAATGCTATACCCGATTAATGCTATCTGAACTGTTAGTTATGCAATGATGCAAATGTAAGATGGTATATTAGGTCAAAATTTGGGGTATGACAGATGCCCCTATTTAAGTTTCTTTAACCTGAGAGATGAAGATGAATATCTTCGTTTTGATAGGTGTAAAGAGACTTAAATATCAGAATACGCAAATTTGGACCTAAGATACCAAAAATGCGGATGATGCAAAATGATTGCAAAAGTTTCACCCAGAGAAATATCAAGGAAATGATATGACGGGGAAAAAATTTTGTGAATACGTCCCTACTGAGGAAAAAAATGACTCTCAACATGAGTGAATACCTGTTTCATTTTGGGGAAACAAAGAGATTACCTTCTGTCAGCCTTGTGACAATGTTTAAGGTAAGTGAAAATGATATTACCAATTATCAGCCTTGTGATAGTACATGGTAATGAGTTCTGAAGATATTACCAATTATCAGCGAAGTGATAACTTATAACAAGGTAAACCTTTGAAAATTTTTGTTGAGTATTCAGCTTTGTGAATATCAAATAGTGACAGAAACAGATCTCAAAATGAGTTTTTGAAGAATTTACCAATTATCAGCAAAGTGATAACTATAACAAGGTAAATCTTTTGAAAATTTTTTGCTGTGTATTCAGCTTTGTGAACAACAGTCAGTGAAAGAAATAGAACTCCAATGAGTTTCTTTTTTCTTGGATAAAATCTTGCCGAGGATCTCTCTTTTTGAGAAGATGCGGGCATCTTGATTAGAGGACACAGGTTTTCTTTAGACAGAAAGACAACTGTTGGGGAATTTCTCGTATAGTCGTGGTTTGACTCTGTTGAGAAAAAAGCAATTGTTTTATGACAAGGACATAAGCGGCTCAGATGACGAGGTTATTGCTTAGTGCTTTGTTGATCATAGACAGGGTTCTATCCAGGAATGAACTGGAAAGAAAGAGTCAATCAAGACTTTGTTCCTGATGAGGAATAATCTTAGTTGGAGAATGCGGTAGAGAGAAGAAAATGTATTTCTCTGCTTGGGAATACTCCGTTGGGGAAAAAGATGCATTTTTTCTATTTGGAGATATTCTACTGGGGACAGACTTGTACTTACATGAGTAAGTATGATTTAAACCAGTAATGTGAAAGCAAACATTTCAAGGAATGCAAAAATGCAATGAATGATGCTATTATGTATGAGTGTCATGAATGTTATGAATGTCATGTGCATGCTGACAAGACTTGACAGAACACTAAAAAGGTATTTGGGAAAAGGACCGTGTCACAGTTCAAACAAATACTCAGCGAAATTGGCGGCAATGGTGCAGACGTTCACTGATGAAGAATTTGAGTTGCATGCCTTTTTCTGGGAAAGGCATTTCATTGGCAACTCAGCTGGGGATTCTTTTTGGATAAGAATACTGTTCCTTTGATAATTTCCGTTGAGGAGAAGACTGCTGTAGCAGTTGTTTTATCCTTTGGAGATCGAAACACTCATGGAGAAACTGTTGAAGTTCTTTCCGTGTTCATAGTTCAAAGGAAAATTTTGCTTTTGTTTCAACATTTTGAAGTAAAAATTCGTTTAAAACATTTTAGTTTCAAAAATGATTTTCATAATAAAAGCGTTATTTTTGCAAAGCAGAATAAAATAGGAATTGCAAACAAAAAAGCACAAGGCTCAAATTTATTGATAGAATGGTAATCATCCAAATGCGTGATTCCATGAACTATTTACAAAAGTTGGAAATGATAATTTATTGGGAAAAGGCTACATTGAAAGCAAATAACCGCTATTATCCCTAACAACTTTGAATTCCCACTGTGCTTGTTGCTTCAGAAGAGTTGATTGAAGATCCGTTGATGGAAGATTCTTCAGATAGACGAAGTACAGACTGATGCAGTTACTTTGTCATTTTTTTGTGTATCCTTGTTTTTGCCTAGATCGCCTTTTCAGGTTTTCAATCTATCAGGATAATTTCTATTTATTGTCTCTAATTTTTGCCTGGATCGCCCTTTTAGGTTTTCAATCCACCGAGACGCTCTTTTTTGCCTAAGCCGCCCTTTCCGGGTTTTCGACTTACCGAGATGTTATTTTGTTTTTTTTTTAGACAAAGTATTTCTTGAGTGTGTCAGGATTCACAGGATGCGGGAGTTCATCGCCGTCCATGGTTGTGAGAGTCATAGCACCGCGAAGCTTCTTTTGACGATGTATGGGCCTTCGTAATTAGGAGTCCATTTGCCCTAGAATCGGTTGAAAAGACAGAATCTTTTTAAGCACGAGGTCGCCTTCGAATTCACGAGGTCGACCTTTTGTCGAAAACTTTCTTCATTCTTCTTTGATAGAGTTGTCCGTGACACGAGGCGGTCAGCGCTTTTCGATTAGGTTCACTTGGTCGTATCGCTTTGACACCATTCGCCTCGAGATAGCTTAGTTTCCATGAGAACTCTCATTGATGGGATCTCAACTTCTACGGGGAGCACTGCTTCCATGCCGTATACTAGAGAAAAAGGGGTTGCCCCTGTTGAAGTGCGTACTGAAGTACGATATCCATGCAGAGCAAATGGCAACATTTCGTGCCAGTCTTTGTAAGTGATAACCATTTTCTGGACGATCTTTTTGATGTTCTTGTTGGCCTTCAACGCGTTCATCTTTGGCCTGTAAGGAGATGAGTTATGATGCTCAATCTTGAATTCCTCACACAGTTCCTTCATCATTTTGTTGTTCAAGTTAGATCCATTGTCTGTAATGATCTTGCTTGGAATTCCGTATCGGCAAATAAGGTTGTTCTTGATGAACCTCACAACCACTTGTCTTGTGACGTTGGCGTAAGATGTTGCTTCGACCCATTTGGTGAAGTAATCAATGGCCACTAGAATGAAGCGATGTCCGTTGGACGCTTTTGGTTCGATCATTCCAATCATGTCAATGCCCCACATGGAGAAAGGCCACGGAGAGGAGAGAACGTTGAGTAGAGTCGGTGGCACAAGGATCTTATCTGCGTAGATCTGGCACTTGTGACATCTTTTGACGTGTTTACAGCAATCAGATTTCATCGTTATCCAATAGTATCCTGCCCTCAAGATTTTTCTAGACATTGCATGCCCATTTGAATGGGTTCCAAAGGACCCTTCATGCACTTCATGGATGATCGTGTCTGCTTCTTGTCTGTCGACGCATCTGAGCAGAATCATATCAAAGTTTCTTTTGTATAACACATCCTCGTTCAGGAAAAAATTCCTAGAAAGCCTCCTCAGAGTCTTTTTATCTTTGTACGATGCCCCAAGTGGGTACTCTCGTGTTTGAAGGAAACGCTTGATGTCGTGAAACCACGGTTTATCATCGAAGACTGCTTCAGTTGCAAATACATATGCAGGTCTTTTAAGGCGTCTGATGCGAATTCTGGGCATATCATTCCAATCGTTGACTTTGAACATGGAAGATAGAGTAGGCAAAGCGTCTGCCATTCGATTTTGCTCTCGAGGGATATGATGCAGTTCCACTTTGTTGAAGAAAGTCAACAATCATCTCGCGTAATCCCTGTAAGGAAGTAGACCAAGATGATGAGTTTCATACTTGTTAGTGTTTTAAGTTGGCATCAATTTTGGTAAAACTAGGCTTTAGAAATGTCATGATAGATGTCATTGACATTCAGAGATTGAAGATAAATCCTACTGGACAAGGATGGTAAAAGTACAGCTCAGAACTGGGAAGCTAAAGCTGTACTGGAAATTCTGCAGAAAACAGTCTGATGTCATAACAGATGTTATGACATGCAGTGTGACATTCTGTTCTGCAGAATCTGTTTTTCCTGAGATTTTTCAGGAAGTTTGTTGAGCATTTTATTTATGTTTTTCTGTTATTAGAAAGCATGCTCACGTGGCTGCTAGGTTAATCTTAATTAAACCTAAATTGGTTGTTGAACAAACCATGTTTTTAGGAGAAAATTAAGTGAACCCTAGCTATCTTTATGGAAGCCCAAAACTGAAGATTAAGGACTGCTTCTATATAAAGAATTCAACCCTTACTCTACAGCCACGCCTCTGGATTGTATTGAAGACATTGCAGGCTTTTATTTGTGTACTGTTAAAGGTTTTAACAGTTGGTTTTTGTAATTCTAGTTTCTCTTGTGAGCCAAGCAACTATCAATTGATAAGTGCATTGGACTAGGATTTGTTGTAAGGGTAGTTTATCACTCAAAGCTTTTGAAGCACGAGTGTTTGTCTCTTGATTGAAAGCTTTGAAGCGAGATCAAGATAGTTTATTGAAGTGTGGCTTCACAATTCAATTAATCAATAGGTTGATATCACTGCGGTGATTGAGGGGGAGTGAGTAGGAACTCAGATCTAAGTAGGACTTAGGTTGAAGTGTCATTGGGTAGGGATTAAGTGAGGAGTTGTAAACGGGTGAGTTTAACTCTGAATTGATACTACTAATAGTGAATTTCCTCCCTGAGTTGGTAGCCTCCAGACGTAGGTTTGTTAGAACCGAACTGGGTGAACAACTTATTGTGTTATTTACTGCTTTCTGTATTTACTGTGTGAATTGTCAAAGCAGTGTCAGATACTGTGTCATAACATTCTCTGAGACATTAAGTATCTGCTGCCAGGAATTTCAATACTTGTCATTAATTTGATTGATCACAAGGGCTGAATCTCCATATATGTCAAGGATCTTGATCCTTAAATCGATGGCTTCTTCTATACCCATGATACAGGCTTCGTATTCTGCTATGTTGTTGGTGCAATCAAATAGCAATCTGGCGGAAAACGGGATATGAGAATCCTCGGGAGTGATGATGACTGCCCCAATTCCATTGCCAAAGACATTAACTGCTCCATCAAAGACTAAACCCCATCTGGATTCTAGATCTGGTCCTTCTCCGAGTAGCGGTTCGTCGCAATCTTTCATCTTCAAGTACATAACGTCTTCGTCTGGGAAGTCAAATTTGAGAGATTGGTATTCGTTGAGCGGCTGATAAGCCAAGTGATCGGCGAGAATGCTTCCTTTGACCGCTTTTTGAGCACGGTACTGGATGTCATACTCAGATAATAGCATCTGCCATCGAGCAATTCTTCCCATTAAGGCGGGCTTTTCAAAGACATACTTGATCGGATCCATTTTGGAGATTAACCAAGTTGTATGATTGATCATGTACTGGCGAAGACGTTTGGAAGCCCACACCAACGCACAACATGTTTTCTCGAGCATGGAGTAACGAGTTTCACAGTCTGTGAACTTCTTACTCAGGTAGTAGATGGCATGCTCCTTCTTACCGGTTTCATCTTGCTGTCCAAGTACGCAGCCCATGGACTCTTCTAGTACGGAAAGGTACATGATTAGCAGTCTTCCTTCAACTGGAGGGATCAGTATTGGTGGTTCTGACAGGTATTCCTTGATACTGTCAAACGCTTTTTGGCAATCTTCTGTCCACACAACCTCTTGATTTTTGCGGAGAAGCTTGAATATCGGCCCACAGGTAGCAGTCATTTGAGAGATGAATCTGGAGATATAATTCAATCGTCCAAGAAATCCTCTTACTTGCTTTTCCGTATGTGGCGTAGGCATTTCCTGAATAGCCTTGACTTTGTCAGGGTCAACTTCAATACCTCTTTGACTGACGATGAAACCTAGGAGTTTTCCGGATCTTATCCCAAAGGTGCATTTGTTAGGATTCAGGCGGAGCTAAAACTTCCTTAGTCATTGAAACAACTTTAAGAGATAGCCTATATGCTCTTCTTCAGTGTCAGACTTTGCTATCATGTCGTCCACGTAGACTTCGATCTCTTTGTGCATCATGTCATGGAAGAGAGTGGTCATTGCCCTCTGGTAAGTAGCGCCAACATTCTTTAATCCAAACGACATTACTTTGTAGCAAAATGTGCCCCATGGCGTAATGAAGGATGTCTTCTCCATGTCTTCGGGAGCCATTCTGATCTGATTATAACCAGAGAAACCGTCCATGAAGGAAAAGACGTTGAATTTTGCAGTGCTATCCACTAGCATGTCGATATGCGGTAGTGGGAAATCGTCTTTTGGACTAGCTTTGTTCAAATCCCGGTAGTCAACACACATTCTGACCTTTCCATCTTTTTTGGAGACAGGCACTATGTTGGCTAGCCATTGGGGATACTCAGAAGTAACGAGGAAACCAGCGTCGAGCTGCTTTTGAACTTCCTTTTTGATTTTCTCGGCCATTTCAGGGTGAACTCTCCTCAGTTTCTGTTTAACTGGTGGACATTCTGGTCTTAACGGCAAGTGATGCTCCACGATGCTGGTATCCAAACCCGGCATGTCCTGATAGGACCAAGCGAACACATCAACATATTCTTTGAGAAGATTTATCAGTTTGCTCTTGACACTGCTGTTGAGTGAAGCTCCGATATTTACCTCTTTTCTATCTTCCTTGGAACCCAAGTTGATTGTTTCTAGAGGTTCTTTGTGAGGCTGAATGATCCTTTCCTCGTGCTTTAGTAGTCGAGAAATTTCATCCGGGATCTCTTTTTCAACTTCTTCTTCGGCGAATTCACAGGGAATTTCAAAGTTGGGAGAGAGCATAGAGTTATTGCTTTCAATGGATTTGTCCATTTGTTTAATCTGCAATTTTGATTTATGTTTGATTAATTAACTCTTTTTTTTTTGAAAAAAGTTAATGTGAAAGTGTATGCAGATTATTATTTTTTTTTTTTTGAAGAGATTTTTTTTTTGTTGTGTTTTTTAGGATTATCATTTCCAAGAAAGGGTAAAAATGAAAATAAACACAAAGTGTGGAATCAAAACAACGCATTTTATTTATGATTCACGATATGAACAGGGCCCTAAAATACAAACTCATTCGTCTTGGGCAAGACAAAGAGAAATTTATTTAAAAGCTAAGCCCTAAAAAACATCTCTTCGCTTTGGGCGAGGCGAGAGTTCAAAACAAAAGCAAAGATAAACTATTTAGAACTAGGAGCGTTAGTCCGAACTTCAACAGGTTTCCAGTAGTGACGAACTCCTTGGAAGTCGAGGTACTCGGGTAATTTTCCGCTTGGTTTAACCCTCGAGTAGACTTTGGTCACTGGCCAAGCAGGCTTTGAAGACTCTGGACGATGGCCCTTGCCTTTTGTGCTGCTGAAGCGATCTTCTTGATTAACAGATCGGGAAGTATGAGATATAGCAGGTGTACTTCCTGTTGCTCTTTGTGTTGAATTCTGGGGATGTACCTTCCAGTCTTCCGAGTGAAGAGACTCGTTGTCGGCGACACTTTCAGCATCGTATCCCGAATCGCACTCTTGATCTTCAGTGATCATGTTGATATAGTGGTAGTCAGGATCTAGTTTGATGAATTCCGCAGGCGTGTTGAAACAGAGATCTTCGTTTGGGATCTCGATTTGCTGATTAGACTGAGAAGACGAGTATACCTCCTCTGGTTGACTAGGGTATTCAAAAGAATCACCCCATCCGGTAGGCTGGATATCTTCGATCCGGATTTTCGAGCTTTCTGGCGCAGTGTATTTCACCATGTAGTCGAATTTGCCACTTGGTTCTCCCAAGGTATCCCATATTTCAGCAGGGACGGGTGTATTTTCATGTTGCTGCATGGACATGCCTTTGAATTGATTAGTTGGCGCATATGATTCCTCTTGAGACACATATTCAGGGCTGTTTAAATAAGTGCTCCACTCTTCAGATTCAGGGAAATCATCTTCATCCTCTTTGATGGTGACGACATTAACTTCTTGCGGAACAGGGTTTAAGAAACCTCCACTATGAAATACTTCCTTGATCGGGGGAAGTGCTTCATCCTTTTGCTTGTCTTTGGAGAATACGGGTGTGAACCCGAGTCCGGCTTTTGTTTCGTTCTTGACAGGTTTGATTACTTGTCCCCATCCTTTAGTATTTCCATCTTTCACCATTTGTGCCGCTTCTTTGTATGAAGAGATAGATGATCTGTTTTTAGTAGATTCATCTTCTAATGGATGTTCGAGGATATGTGCTCTTTCAATGTCATTGGCGGTGATGAAGGAGAAACTAGACAAATGGCTTACAAGCAAAGCTTGTTCACCACTGATGGTCACCAACTTTCCATCTACTGTGAATTTTAACTTCTGGTGGAGAGTGGAAGTTACTGCTCCTGCCTCGTGGATCCAAGGTCTTCCTAGTAGACAACTGTAAGCAGCTGGTACGTCCATGACTTGGAAAGTAATTTGGAAAGTGTGCGGGCCAATTGTCATCGGGAGATCAACTTCCCCAATAACTGACTTTCGTGATCCGTCAAAAGTCCTTACTACTATATCATTGAATTTCATTGGCGTCCCTTTGTAAGCTAAACGAGCGAGCGTCGTTTTTGGCATTACATTTAAAGATGAACCAGTGTCTACCAATACGTTGGACAAGGAATCTGACTGGCAAATCATCGAGATGTGCAGGGCTAAGTTGTGATCCTTCCCTTCTTCCGGAAGTTCCTCGTCTTTGAAACTCAGATTATTGCATGCTGTTATGTTGGCGACAATGCCTCCAAACTGATCTGTAGTTACATCATGGTCTACATAGGCTTGATCTAGCACCTTCATTAAAGCTTCTCGGTGAGCTTCAGAGTTGAGGAGTAGAGATAGTATTGAAATTTTGGAAGGAGTCTGCATCAGTTGATCTACGACTCGGTATTCGCTTTTCTTGATCAATTTTAGTATCTCTTAAAAGTCTGAGTTGATGTTGGTTCCATCAGTAGAACCGACATTTGTGCTTGGGTTAACAATGGGAATCGTTGCAGGATTCTCAGAAGATATGTTAACTGGGTTCTGTCTAACAACAGGAGTTGCAGGCGATCTTGGTGGCAATAGAGCGTGTACTCGTCCACTTCGCGTTACTCGTCCGATTTCTGTTATATTGACATTAGCTGGCAGAGTAGGCATGGGTTTCTCCTCCCCATCCTCTATCAGGGTTGCCTGGTATTGGTAAGGAATTGCTCTGGTGGAACTGTATGGAACAGGACCGGGTGGGCAAATCACCAAAGGAGATGTTGGAATGCTGGAACCATTGTATTCAATCTCCATATGCTTGGGTAAGTTGAAACAAGGGATGATAACGTTTACTTCGGGATTTTCGAGTTGATATCTGAGACTAAAAGCTCATGCGGAAAATGCCCTAATGTATTTACGTCATGGTCATCTCTATTTCTGTAAACTTGTAGATCTCCGCTATCTAACAACCGCTGAATGTCGGCTCTTATGGTGGGACATCCTTGAATATTTTTGTAGCAAACGTTGCAAGCTGCGTAATCGTGTTTGGTGAAAGTGCTCATTGCACTGTATGTTTCGTGGAGATGCACCAAGCTTCCTCTGATCAAGTTTACGTCCGTGACAAGATACCTGTCTGTATTTCTTAGCGTCAGATTCACTGAATGTCCACTGTGACTGGGGAGTGGATTGGCTTGTACATTTGGGCTCATATTTTTGAAGGAAAGAAAATTAGATCTTACTAATTTCTGTACTTCTGCCTTTAATGTTATGCAATGCTCAAGGTCATGGCCTGGTGCCCCTTGGTGAAAAGGGCAAGATACGTTTGTTTTGTACCACCATGGTAATTTTTGGAACCGGAGGTGGTGACCTTGTCTGTATCAGATTTCTTTCCAACAGTGCAGGGTAAAGTTCTGCGTACGTCATTGGAATTAGATCAAATTGCGTGACCCGAGGCGCACGGTTTTGGTTGTTAAACTGTTGAGCCTGTTGACGAGGCTGTTGAGTTTGTTGATTTTGTTGGAATTGCGGAGCAATTCCTGTGTTTGGATTTGTGTTGACGGTGGGTGCTATGGCAGCTACCTGTCGTTGTTGAATGACATTTTTATGCAGTTTCCCTCGGGATACCATTCCTACGTCATGTTCTTTTTTCTTTGGAAAGCCGGTTCCAACCTTTCTAGTTCCACTAGAAGATCCTGCTTCCTTGGTTAGGCGTCCGGTTCGAACCCCCTCTTCTAGTCGCATTCCCATGCTTACCATTTCGGTGAAATCTCCGGGAGCGCTAGCGATCATTCGCTCATAGTAGAATGAGCCTAGAGTATTCAAGAATACCTTAGTCATCTCCTTTTCTTCCAATGGTGGGTTGACTTGGGCAGCAATTTCCCTCCATCGTTGCGCATATTCTTTGAATGTCTCTCGTTCTTTTTGAGACATGGAGCGGAGTTGATCCCTATCGGGAGCCATATCCAAGTTGAACTTATATTGCTGTACGAAGGCTTCGCCTAAGTCGTTGAACGTTTGGATATTTGTGCTGTCTAAACCCATGTACCACTTTAGTGCGGCACCGGTGAGACTGTCCTGGAAGTAATGAATTAACAACTGATGATCCTCATTGTATGTAGACATTTTCCTGGCATACATCGTGAGATGACTTTGTGGACAGGAGTTCCCTTTGTACTTTTCAAAGTCAGGGACTTTGAATTTTGCAGGTATTCTTACGCGAGGAACTAAGCACAGATCCTGGGCGTTTTTCCCAAACAATTCTTTCCCTCGAATCGTTTTTATCTCAAGATGCATTTTGAGGAGTTGTTCCTGGAGATTCTCCATCGAGCCACGGGAATTCGTGTTATAGCCTGGAGTATGGTGAACTTCTTCATCCATGGTAGCGTGCACTACAGAAGCTGAGTTCGTCATAATTGGTTGAGAAACCAGCATTGTTACTTGTGGAAGAGTTATTCCTCGTTGCGGAGTAGAGTTTTGCTGCAAAGTAGGTATTTCAAGCGGAGTTGTCTGCATTTGAGAAGTCGGTTGGCGAAATCCGATGCCAAAATTGAAAGGCATTCCCCATGGATAGCCTTCTGGCATGCTGAAAGGTGAACTACTGACTGCGACAGCTGATACTGGAGTAGTAGTGTCATCTGAGATTGCTGCTTGGTTTTGACTGCTCGATGCTGCTTGTTGACTTTGCGCTGTGGCCAATGAGTTGACCAAAGATGTGAGTCTCTCTACTTCTTCTTGTAGTGTTGTTACTGTACTACGAAGTTCAACATTCTCTTGCTCAAATCCTTCCATTACTTTCCTTCTTTTTGATCTAGTATCGTACGTTCGAGTCGGCTGCGGACGCGGTCGAGAAACTCTAAGACGCGACAGCTTGAAGATCTTTTCTTATCTGTGCAAACTGTTCAAGCTGTTCAAGCTGTTCAAGCTGTTCAGGCGTGAAACTGTTCAAGCTGTTCTGGCGTGAAACTGTTCAAGCTGTTCAAGCTGTTCAGGTATCAGACTCTAGACAATAGACTTAAATGCAAAGTATGATGCATGAATATGATTGTAAAGAAGAATTTCCAAAGAATTTACGCTAAAAGAGATATTTCTGGCAAATATTTGGATGGAAAACACCAATTTTATTGATTAATGAAGGAATATTACAACAATATTGTTTTTGGAGCATTGCTCACACAAATGATAAAATAAAATAAATGATAAAAATTACAGGCTAAACTAATTAAACGTCTTCGTCAGATGAAGATCCAAAGGCTTGCTGCAGCTTCAACTTCAGGATTTCCTTTCCATAGCGAGCTTTTAGTTCAGCTTTCTCGGCTTTTAGCTTGCTAATGACTCTCTTCCACTCGTTGGGAGCGGGATCGCTGGTTGTCATTTCCTCAAGCTTTCTTTTCCTTTCCTTGACGTATCTCTGGATTGCGTTATCCTTCTGGAGAATTTTCTCATCTTTCTCCATGAGCCATTCATCCTGGAAGTAAAGCGTCTTTTCATGATCTTTGACTTGCTTCTTGAGCTTCTCATTTTCAAGATTAGTCTTAAGGAATTTGTTTTCCAAAGCCTCTTTCTCAAACCTTATTTTGGTCAAGGCTTCTTGGTATTCTCCCACAGCTTCGACGGGAAAATTTGTGGATTTGGAAGCAACTGAGAACATGGGATCCTCATAAGCATAAGGCATTCGAAATTCCTTCGCTCTTTTCTTTACCCAAGAAGTGTAGGTTTCCATGGCTACACAATTGTTTGCTTTCCCTTTTTCTTTTCTTCGGATGTGATGCCAAGCTTTGATCATCTTAGCTTTCAATCCCTAGGAATCCTCTCCTTCATGGTAGAAGTAGCTTTCTGCTATGCATCCGGGAGGTTTACTAGAGTTTGCGTATCCGAGCTGACGCCTCGCTAGAAATGGGTTGTAGTTGATTCCCCCTTTCGTACCAATGAGAGGTACGTTGGCAAATTCTCCACAGCTCTCAATGATTTCCATCTCATTGTTTGCCAAGGTATACCAATGGATATCGTCGTTTGTAAGAGACATGAGTCTTCTGGACCAATGCCACTCGTCTTTGTTTTCGCGGAAGATAGGAGATTTAGGCAAATGTGAGACAATCCATTTGAAAAACAGAGGTGCACAACACACGATAGTTCCGTCTCCTTGACGATTCCTATGATGAATAGAGACGTACGTATCACCAAGCAGGGTGGGAACGGGATTTCCAATCAGAAAGATCCTTATGGAGTTGATGTCAACGAAATTTGGGACGTTGGGAAACAACACCAATCCATAGAGGAGTAAAGCTAAAATAGCTTCAAAGGCTACCATACTACCGACCTCAGAGAATTTGAGAGCCTTCTCCATTAGGAACTTTGAAGTTAGTCCTAAGAGTTTTCCTCTGGTAGTTAGGTTTTTGTCTATCTCAGATTTCTTTATGTGAGTCATCGTTGCAATGACTGGTGACTTAGGAATGGCTTCCAAACCATTGAAAGGCACTTTGTCCGATACTGAGATACCTAGGATGTGCGCATACTCTTCCAAAGTAGGCATCAACGATAATCGGGAAAGTGAAATGATGGATCGTAAAAGCGAATGAAAGTTTTGAGAAGTCCTTCATCAACGTTAGCGTTCAGAAGAGTTAAAAGAGTTCCATAGCGTTTTCTGAAATCCGAGGGATCTTCTACCAAGGATGCTAACTCTTTTAACTTTCCTACATCAGGAATTCTAAAACTGTATTTCTTGGTGAATCTTCCTCTGACGTCCATCACTCTAACCTAAAATATTTTACAAAGAAAAATCTCTAAATTCTTTGGAAATGGGAAGAGAAATGAAGAATTTTTTTTTTGAATGTATGAATGCATGAATGCGGAATACATGGTTAGTAGTTATACACACGGTCAAGCGTTCGAAGTCACGAGCATGAGGCCAACAATAAGAATCAACGGGGTTAAGTTCTAAGGGCTTATTCATCGAAACGGTTCTCTGATAATCTGAGCTCAACACTCCTCTTTGAAATATTATCGGATTTGTGGAATACTCGTGTGTCCAATAATATTTTTCAAGAGAAACTCGCCTGATCGTAGTCTCGCATGACAATTACTCTAGGCTTACGCCCGAATAATTTCCGCACTACATCCTAATGGCCAGGATGGGTTATGTGTTCTACAGCCCACTCAGCTTCTTAAGTTCCCTTGAATGCACCATGTCTTTGCAAATACTTGCTAAACACAATACCCCCAAGACAACCTCCACTGAGCGGGAGATATTAACTTCGTAAGTATTGAACTTCTTACGTATTAATACCTCCACCTAGATCTTAAAAAATGTTTCTTAAATCCGGGTTAGGATTTCTTTCCATCAGATGAAATTGCGAAACACACAATAAAGAAAAACAGATATATGCAAAACATGAAAGCTTATCCCCTTTCTTTTCTTTTTTTGAAAATAAAAAACTTGGTGCTCTCGGCGAAATGTAGCTTTTTGAAAATCAAAGTTTTAGCGTATTCCCAGTAGTCGCCATTTTTCCTTCGCGTTAAAGGTGGCGCTAGAGGATCGACGTGAATTCAGTTCCTCGCTCGAAACAATTTACTCTTTTGATTTGTTTATAAAGATGCATGAGCATCAAGCTTTATTATTTTCAACACAAGAAAGATGATTTGATGATTATGAAAAGGGAAAGGTGAAATACCCTCAATTGATATTGGTATGCGTAACGACTAGCGCAAACTAGGCGCAACGCATTGGGAGATTCAGTAAGGGGATTGTTATATAAAGGGAATAGATGGAGCACCCTAAATATATATAGTTATCTATAGCTTTATATATGAATATATTTGATATGTTTGTGTGTTTTAATTGCTATTTCTATGATTGGGAAAGTTTCTCCTTTGGAATTGTAAGAAATGTAGATTATGTGGGATTCTAGGTTTGTTATTATTGTGCTCGCAAAGATCGTGGATCTTACGCATACATATCCCTAGTGGGAATCGAGCATTTGTAGCTCGGATCTGGGGTTCTATAGTTTGTTTGGTGAGAGAGAAAGAAATTTGCTCGGCAAGGATGAGACCTTGTGCCTCGTATTCTCAAAAGGATGTTGAGAAAGTCGAGCAATCGTAGTTCCCACTTATGCTAGTGGAAAGCAACGGGATGTTAGTAAGAGACAGACAAATGTCATCTTAATGAAAAATGTATCTAATCTATTTCATCACATACATTTTTGAAAAGTTTGATTGAAATGAAATCTTTCATCGTAAGTATTAGGTGTTTTGCTTGAGTGTACAAGCGTTACCACTTACATGTTTAAGAAAGATGTTTTGAAAAAGATGATTGAATCTTTTAACTGTAAGTATTGGGTGTTTTTCTTGACTGTACAAGCGTTACCACTTACAATTAAGAGATGTTTTTGTTTGAAAATAGTTTGAAAAAAGAGTTTGAAAAGTTTTTGACTGTATGTGATGTGATAGATGAGATACTCCTTCCATAGAGATGATAGATGTCTAAATCTCAAGGAGAAATTGATTGGATTAAAGGGATGCTTTTAAGAAGCCCATGAGTCCTTGTATTGTTAGCCCAAGAGGAGGCATTCCGAGGGTCATCGAGGGTCATCGAGGGTCATCGAGGGTCCTTGTATGAAGCTCAAGAGGAAGCTATAGGGTATGGCTGGCTTTGTGTTAAAAGGGATTTCACCGAGAAAACATCCTTTTGGAATTAAGAGCAATTTCACCGGGAAATTTTTACTCTCTGGGGATTTGAAAGTGATTTCACCGGGAAACCATCCTTTCGAGGGTTCTATATTAGCGGGTGATTCTTTGTATTGGAAGCCCAATAGGAGGCATTAAGAGATTTCTGTCTCTTTCATTGTATGATGCCCAAGAGAAGGCTAAACTCAACGAGGAGTTCTTTTGAGCGAAGCCCAAGAGGAGGCTAACTCAGCAGGTGTTGTCTTATATGAAGCCTAAGCGGAGGCTAAACTCGGATGAATGAGTTTCTTTATACGAAGCCGAGAAGGCTGAACTCGTGGGAAGAGTTATCTTGTATGAAGCCGGAGGCTAAATTCATCTGGTGATGAATTATCTTGTATAAAGCCAGCGGAGGCTACAACTGTGGAACCTATTGGTTAGACTAATTGTTATGTTATAATTAGACAGTTGTATAAACAAGTGTGTGTGTGATATGTATTCACAGGAGTTTATGAAGGAAATATAAACAATGCATGATGTTTATTTACAGGAGTTTATGAAGGAAATATAAACAAGTGTCTGTGAAACGAACGTTTAAAACGAGCGCAACTTGATTATTTGCAAGTTTGATCTGTGTACAAGGAAGTAAATATGTACACGAACGAGTTTTTATGTACAGGTAAAGATGGATGTACATAGGAGGGTTGGGACTTACACCGTAAGGGTGGCCCATTGATTCAAAAGCAGTTTCACCGGGAATAATGCTCCTTTTAATATCAATGGTATTTAGTGTATATGTACAGACAAAACAGAAACGAAAGATCGGAGTTTATCTGTGAAAAAGTATTTTCAAAAAGTATCTGTGTTATGTACAGATAAAAGTTTTGTATGAAAAGTATTTGATATGTACAAGGAAAATGTGTATGTACATAAAGAATGTTGATTTGAATATACACAAGTGAAGTGAAAAACAGACGATCGAAGTTTGTCTGTACTTGAGTATAAAAGATATCTGTATTATGTACAGATGAAAATTGTATGTATTTGAAGAAAGTTTGATATGTACAAAGAAATATTATGTACACAGAAGAATGTTATGGGACTTACACCGTGAGGGAGGCCCATTGGTTTTAGAAAAGTTTCGTCGGGAATAATTCTTCTCTCAGAACCAATGGATTTGGTGTATAAACAAACGGATGAAAACAAACGAAAGAAGTCTGTTTATGTTTGAATATTAACAAAGATGTTTTGAATATGTACAATGAAATTTAGATATGTACATAAAAGGATTGGGACTTACACCGTAAGGGAGGCCCAAGATCGATTAAGAAAAACGAGAGAAAATGAATTCGGTTTTATCGTTTAAATCGGATCGATCATGGTAAAAAGATGCAAGTTTGATGAAAAGTTTTGAAAAATGATTTTTGAAAGTATTTTGAAATGTGAAGTTAATCTATGAGAAGTTTTGAAAAGAATCGGAAGTCGAAAACTTGAAAAATTCACCTTTTAAGGAGGTTTGAAAAGTGTTCAGAACGTCGTTTTCGGCTCGATTAAAATATAATCAGATGAAAGTTTTTTCTGAAAATTTTTGCACTATCATAAAATAGATACATTTATTGACAAGTGTACAAAAAATCACCTCAAAATGAGGAGTTTTGATTGGTCAAAAAAATTGTGAAAGTTTTATAAAAAAACATGAAAAATTGGAAAAGTTATAAAAAGAATGGTCTTGATGGGAGTTGAACCCATGACCAAAGGGTGGCACACGTGTCAGAAAGACTTAAGGGCAAGCTAGCTACCACTGAGCCAAACGCGCGCTGGTGTTTAGTGGACAATAACACGTGTAAATATGATATTGGAAAATTTGAATTTGAAAAAAAATCAAGAACACGCGCGAAGCTTGTTCTTCGTTTTGATTTCCAGAAATTTCAAACCCAGCTACAATCCTTGTTTCTCAATGAAATTCAATGATGTAAACATAAAAATTGCTCGGTTTTGAACAAGGAATACGATGGTGCATGTTAATTGCATTTATTTTAAGCCTAGCATGTTTGGATTTCTGGGAACCACGATGAACCCTAGAATTGAGAATTCATATTAAATGATGTATGATTGATGATTCTTTGATTTTATTGAGGGCTATTGATCGTTATAAGTGCAGAAACAAAACGGTCGTGAGTTTTTTTTCAATTGATGCAAGGAATCATAGAGTTCGAAGTTGGTGTTCATACCTGTTCAGGTTGAGATCGAAGATGATGATAACGCGTTTCCAGAACTTGTTTCTTGATTGCTACAGCATCATCGGCATGTATGGAAGCTATGGAAGTGGTCTGCTTGCTTTGAGCTTGCTTCAATTATGCTACCCAAGTCAACCTGCACAGTTCAAAAATGGAAGCTCGAAATCGATGTTAAACCTGTTACAGTTGCTTGCCAATGATCTGGATCATGTACATGAGGTACATGGAAGGTGTTAGGATGCTCACAACACAAATTAATCCAACCAAATTTCAAATTCGAATTCTATGGCAGTTTTGGAAAGTTTGAAAAATGGAAAGTGAAATCTGATTTTCAGTGATTCTTGTGTTGATTTTATGATTCAAACATGTTCCATATTGATTATATGTTATGTTAGACACCAAATTTCAACATGGTTTTAATGAATTTCAAAATGCAATGCTTCTCAATTTTGCACTATGTTGCTTGATTTTCAAGAAAGTAGAGAAAGCATGGATTTGCATTGCTTTGGTGTCGTTTTGGACTTGAAATGTGATCTATTTATAGGCCAAAAGATTCTGAAATGTTAGGCAAGAGTACATGGCAATTGGTGAATCAAAGATGCCTTAAGGGGTAAGAATGACTTTTCAAAAGCAAAAGGAAGTTTCCTCTTTTTACCATGTGTGAAAAATCTTCAAATTGATTCTATCCAATCTCAATTATATCTAGCTGATATTTATCAGCTCAATGATCAATTTGGCAAGTTTGTATTGCTTCTAGATGAAGAAAACTCAAAATGACCTATAATTGAAGTTTTGACTTTTGAAAAATCAAGTTCATGGAGCCTCATGTTTCAATTTCAAAAGTATAGCTAGACTCCATGGATTTGTGAGTTCTTGGACATTTTGGAAATCTTGTTTCACAAGCTACAACTTTCATGTTTTGAGTTTTTTTCCAATTCAAAATGGAACTAGGTGAAAAAATGGCATGAAGTTTGGAAAAAATAAGAAATTTCAACACTTAGAAAATTTTCTAAGTGTTAGAACTTTTGACTTTTTGTTGACTTTTCCAAATTATTTGATTTTTTTATGATCAAGATGGATCATTTGAAGTATTTTAATGATGGAAAAAGTTTTGTTTTGAAAAATTTGACCAAAAGTCAAAGTTTGACTTTTCTGTGCAGATGAATTTTCATCAGATGTTTCTGAAATTGACTGATGAAGTCTGTGAACTTCTGTAATGTTTTGAATCCAGAAATTAGGTCAAGGTGTTGTATCTAAGATATAATGACCAATCTCTATCCAAAGAAGTCATTTCTTGCTCAAAAAGTCAGAGAATTCTCATGCTCGATCAAAACCCTAATTGGTCGATCCTCGATCGATCTGTGAGAAAAATGGTTATCTGATGATTAGAGGTTGATGATTTGATCAAAATAGATCAAATGAGGTGAGAAAAACTCAAACCCTAATTGATTGCCTCTTGAATCAGATGAAAATCTGATGAAACCCTAATTTTGACCTGTGAATGCTATACCCGATTAATGCTATCGAAATGTTAGTTATGCAATGATGCAAATGTAAGATGGTATATTTGGTCAAAATTTGGGGTATGACAGTATCCCATATATCTGGTACAGTTTCGTTCACATCTTTGATCTTCAGTTTCTTAGACATGTCTTCACACAGACTCTCCACAGGTGGTTTCAGAAATAGAATTTCACGGTTATCCATCATGCACTGAACACGTCTTCTCAACCAAACACAACCGTCAGGCGCAGATGGGCACCAACGACAGTTCTCTGGGCATCCTGGATTAACACCGGCTTGCAGCAAATTCTTCTTAACAGTCATCAGAGGAATGGTCAAGTCATCTATATTGAAGACGTAAGTATCTTCACCAACAGCATTGGAACTCTTGTCATGGTTAGGCATAGGCGAGTTGATCACATTTGGAGTCTCAACAGGAGGATCAAACTCAATCTGTTTAGCTTCAATCATATCTTGAATCTTGTTCTTCAGAGCCCAACAGTTGTCAGTGTCGTGCCCTGGGCTGTTGGAATGGTAAGCACACTTAGCATTAGGATTATATCTCGGAGAGGAAGTGTTGACATTCTGAGGAGGATCCCTCAAGATAATCAGCTCTGCTTTCAACATGTGTTGCAAGGCTTGCGACAATGGCATGTTGATCTTCGTAAACTGTCTTCGTGGCGCGTTCTGGCTACGCGCGTTGTCTCGCTGAGGCTGTGCTGATGTAGGATTGGAGATCACAACTGCCCCCACAGATTGAGCGCGGTCGTTCTTGGCTCGGCTTTTCTGACCATACACAGCATTGGCTTCTTTCTCCACAACCTTCTTCTTCTTGTTGATGAGCTTCTTCAGATCCTCTTGGCCTTGGACCAAGCTAGTGAACATCTGCTGAAACTGAGCATTCTGAGTTTGGAGATCTTTGACAGTCTGTTCGAGAGCCATTGCTGCTAAAATAAATAGCAAGAGAATGAGAAAACCAATCTTCAGTGTACCTGTGATGCAATGTTATGCTATGCTATGCGATGTTTATGCGAATGCATGCAATGTTTTCAAGGACTCTAAGGATTTAAATTTGTTAAACAAGCAATGAACAAACATTTATTAGTTCTCCTTTTTTATTCTTTTTCTTTTTAAGTACAAAAGATAGTTCAAAACAATAAAAGAAAAACATATAAAGCTTCTAGGTCTCCCATGGGCGCTTCCTTTTGGTGCCGAGGTAGGCGTTGATGTTGCGCTCCTCGTGAAGTAGCTTGGTCAACTCTAGTACTTTCTTCTCACTTGCATAACACTGAGCTTCGAATGTGTCCCTTTCTTCTTTAAGCTGAATCCAGGATCTCTTCAAATCTTCAAAATCAGTAGGCATGTCAGGATGGAGAACGGTATAGGGTACGTCACCTATAGCAACAGGTTCCATAATTACGGGTAAAACAGGCGTGAATGGCATCATGAGGTTTTGAGCTCGAGCTCGCACCCATTTGAGGTAAGGTTCCCAAGGAATGGAGTTTTGGTGCCCCAAAGTCTTGGTATCAGTCTTCTTTACCATGCCCCAAGCGTGTATGAACCTTCGTCGGTAATTCTGGAGATCGTGGTTGTAGTCGAACACAATGTCTTGGAGAAGCATATCATGAGGACCATCTCTTCGAGCAAAACCAAACTGACGTAGAGCTAAAGAAGGGTTGTAAGTAATACCTCCCCTTATACCAAGGAGTGGTACATTAGGGAATTCTCCACAACGCTCAATGAAAGTGAAGTCCTTTTGAGAGAAAAGACTCCAACGGATATCTGAATGAGAGAGTGACATTAACCTTTGAGACCACTTCATCCTTTGTTCGTTCTTCAAGACTGATGGAGGAAGGTGCGAAATAAACCACCTGGAAAGTAACGGTATGCAACACATGAGAGTTCCTTGTCTCTTAGTAGTACGAGTGTGGAGAGAATGTAGGATGTCTCCAAGTAAAGTAGGCACTGGATTGCGAGTAAGGAACAACTTGATGGCGTTCACATCTATGAATTGATCCGAGTTAGGGAATAAAACCAAACCATAGATTAACAAAGCCACAATGTCTTCAAATGCATGGAAACTCATAACTTTGAGGAATTCTCGTGCTTTCTTTATCAAGAACTTGGCAAGTAAACCCTTAACTCCACTTCTGGTTTCCCAATTGGCTTCAATGTCTGAGCGCTTAAGATGTAAGGCGGATGTCCTGTCTTCGTACTTAGGAACCTTTTCCAAACCGGTGAATGGCATTTGGTCAAGAATAGGTACCCCAAGTAGCTTAGAGAACTCTTCCAAGGTAGGAACCAACTGATAATCTGGGAATGTAAAGCAATGATGTTTCGGATCGAAGAACTGGAATAGGACATGCATCATATCTTCTTCAAAACGGAGATAACCAAATCAAGTAGATAACCATGTCTTTTGATGAACCGAGCATGGTCGGAATTTAAAACCAATTCTTTGAGTTGAGAAGGTATACCCATGAAGTTGATTCGGATAGTCTTTCTGGAAGCCATAACACCTACAAAACAGAGCAAAGATAAATCCCTAGGTCCTTGAAATAGTTAGAAATGATATGCAATGCAAATGATGTCATGATGTCATGTTTGGCACACACAAACAAATCACACAATGAGCCTAGGTTTAAGGCTTGCATGAGGTATAGGTGATTACCCCACCAAAAGTTTGAGTTGGTTCATCCTGTCCTATAATAGTAACCGGGTTCTAGGAATCTCACATCATCGATCTTTCGTGGCGTTTATTTCAATACGACTACCAAGTGGTCGACCGAAAATATCCCAAAAGTCTGATCTCAATGAGCGTAGTATCGAGTATCAACCAACCTTAGTCTGCACCAAAGTCGGCCATCTCACTACCTTCTAATGACCAAGATGGGTCAATTAAGGTTCTAAAAGTTTAGTTAGCGCTTGATGACACCACGCAGAAGCCAAATACTATCCTCAACTTGGGAATGAAGAGTATCAGGACATCCAAAGTGTCACGCTAACGTAGCCATCATGTTGACCGTTTCGATATACGTCTAACGGTCGCGACGATTTATTGCTACTTACCTAAAAGGAAACCCGGATCCGGGTATAAGATCCCCCACAAATATAATACCCAAGCAACCCTTAAAAGTAAAGCAAGCAAGTCAAACAAAAAACAGTAAAGATGATCTAAAAATCCTTAAGGCATTCTCTCTTTAAGGTGTCTCCCGGCGAGTCGGGATTACATACTGTGAACCGACTTTGTAGATTTTGTATCGCAAATGTGCGGATAGCAAGAGTCGCCACCGATTTTTATTTTTATCCAATTAAGGGAAGGTAAAAGTACAGAAAAAGACCTTCGTTAGATTCTGAGTAAGGGAGAAGGTTATGAAAAGGGAAGGTATTAGCACCCCTTTCCATCCGTAGTTATCTACGGGCTCTTAGTTGCTCTTAGATCACTTTTGAAAAAAACTGTGCTTTCTGTGTGTTTGAAAAATGTTTTGAAAAGGCATTTCGCTTTGACTTTGTAATGATTCATGTAGGAATGTATACAAAGTGTTCGGAAATGTTTTGTTTTTGAAAAGAGTTTGAACTTTGACAAAAGTGTGTGGTGTGAAAAAGTTTTGATTGAGCAAGCAACTAAAAGTCTTATTACCTACTCAGAATTGGTCGTTTTCGTGTTTTTTTACGTTTCCTTTAGAATAGCGCTATCCATACCATTAGTTGGTAGGTAACCCTATTCGTTGGATGTAAGCGGGACATTCGAAGGGACATCGGATGGTCATAGAAGGCAACTTGTAGGAAGTATCCTAGCACATTCGAAGGGACTATCATCATTTTTCGTAGGCGACAATCGAGGGTCAAGATCATGTATTCGGAGGCGACATCGTGGGTCTATGATCTTTGTATCGAAGGGACTATGATGATTTGTTTTGAAGGCAACGGTGCTAGAATACCTCTACGTTCGAGGGACATGACCATTTGTATTCGTAAAGGCAACGGGAGAGAATTACCCTAAGGGGTGCATGTGTGAAAGAGTGTGTTGATTTCAGATATTTTATCTTGAAAGTTAGAGTGAGCTAGGTTGATTTTATCTTGCCATACACGCCTAATTACTAGCAGTTTATAGGATGCGGAAATTAAAATGCGGAAATGTAAAATGCGGAAAGATAAACGTCCTACGCTATTACATGGCTTTGGGGCAGATACATAATCGAAAGATGCGGAAAATAAAAGCCTAATTTAAAACTATTACATCCCATGAACAATTACATTATTGGAAAAAAAGAAACGATAAAAGAAATCGTCCGAAACGGGATAACCTGTGAAAAGATGAGAAATCGGAAAATACGAGGAAATCGAATAAGAGGAAAAATGTTAGAAAAATGCAAATTTTTAAATGAGAAAAATATGGCATGCTGGAAATAACATAAATATGCTAAAATAATTTTTTGGGATTTTTTGGATGCAATTTAATAATGAAAAACTAATTAAAAGTGAATTAAATGCTAAATTATGAATAAAATAAAATATGCATGCAAAATAATATTTTTTAATTTTATAAATTAAATAAGTATTTTCTGAAAATAAATGCAAAAGGAAAAATATTTTGGTGATTTTAATGCATAAATAAAAATATTGAAAAAATTAAAATTGCATGGAAAATAATAAATAAATAAGAAAATAGAAAATATGTGAAAATGCAAAGTTTGTAAAAGAAATCAAAACCGATCACAGGAGATTCGAGCGGGGACACAGGAGAGCATCTATCAACAGAAAGCAGTGCACTTGTGTTTGAAAACTGGAGCAGTGGAATTTAAGCATCACTTCCCTATTGCCTCGTTCTCGCGCCAGAATTCGTCTTCCTCCTTTTGAATTTTTGAAAACTCAGCGTCGGCCATTGCTCGACGCTACGTCCCTGGCAAAATCGAAAACCATACACAAGCAATATAAATAACATCTAAGACCATGATTCGATTGGAAACATCATTCCGAATGCAATGGTAATGGTCTTGAGGTCCAATTTTTCCTATTTTGTGAAACCCTAAAACGGCACAGGAAACCCTAACAATGGTGATACGTGTTTCTGGCCATGGAAATTCAATCAACCTGCCCAGAACGCTTGCAAACTCATCACTAATCACAAAAACAACAATGAAACAAGTTAAAAATGCATGATAATTGAAATATGATTTTGAATTTTTCTTGAACAAACCGATTCGTGATTTCCTGATTCTTGATGGTTTCGAGCAATGTGAGGGTCTAGATTGACTCAAGAGGTATCAAGGAATGCAATGGACACCTTAGAATCAATTGAAAACAGCTGGAACTAGGGCTGCAGTTTGCTTGTTTGCCACGGATTTTTGAGCTTCAATAAGGGTTCTTCCAGCCAAATTCTCTACCCTAATTCGTGTGGCATGAGTTATGTATATATAGTAGAAGGATTTGAAGTTAATTTGAGGAAGAATCAATCACTAATCAATGCAAATCAAATTTAATTTTGTACAAAATCAAATTTTCAAATTTTGATTAATTTTCAATCCAATCTTGCCATATCAATCCAAATTTCGAAATTTGCTGGCTTTGTTGAGTTACTTGAATGCCAAGGAAGAGAGAAAAATCAATTTGCCATTAATTTTTGATTTTATACTTTATTTTTGAATTTAATTTGTATTTAAATTAATAAAATCCAAATTAAATAGAAAAATAAGATAAAAATTCGTGGCATTGGGCCTTGATGTTCCAAATTGTATGAGGAACAAGTTTGGATGAAGAAAAAGTAAGCCCATTTGCAAAGTTTTTGATTTTTAGAAGCATCTCTCTTTGTGCACTTCTTCAAAATTTCCCAACTTGTGAAGGGTGTATCTTGCTCAATTTTCCACATTTTTGAGAGTTCTTGGACTTTTTGGAAAGCTCTAAGAGTCCTATAAACAACCTCTTTGGTTTCATCTCAATTGGAGTTACCATTCTCAATATATCTCCAAAACAAAATGTTGACTTTTTGTTGACTTTGAAAATGACCTGTAATGTTTTGAGCCATACCTCTCAAATGAAGCATTTTTTGGACATTCTTGTGAGACATGAAGTTGTAGAGAATTGAAATTCCTTCAAAACAAGAGGTGGTGGAAAAATTTCTGAGAAAGTATGAGAAAGTTATGATCAGTCAAAGTTCAGTTGACTTTTCACCTAGAAACCCTAATTTGGAAAGTTTGACTTTTGTGCAAATCTTGAGTTTTCCTGATGAATCATGATCAACCCTTGATCAAATGATGAATGTAAATTCAAAATGAGGATGTTGACCAAAAATCAGGAAGTTTGACTGTATGTTGACCACAGTTGACTTTTTGACCAATTCAACTGATTTTCAACCATCTGAGCAATTGTCTGAGGAAACTTGACTTGTGAAGCTTGCAACTTGACATGGAGAATCTTTGAAGCATATGAGGAGGTATGATGGCCATTGGAGATGTTGGAAGTCTATCTTGATCTGAGAAATACCAAACCCTAGTTTGGGTTGATTGCCTAGGAGAGAGTTTGTCTGATCAACTCTTGAGGAATCCTTGAGCATGGATGTATGGAATGTCTTGAGAAATAGGAGGGAAAATTTTGGGGTATGACAAAGTCGCCACGAATATATATATCCCAAGAACTTCTATTTTCTATCTAAAGGGTGTGGGTATCTATTTACCATTTATGCCTAAGGTAAAATGAATGAATGCAAAGTGTTATGCACAAAAAGAAAGGTTTTTTAGTCGTGCTTGCATGATTCTGAACCTTTAACGCCTATGTACACCATTCGTGCAATTAGGGATCAAAGCACTACATAGCTCTCCTCAAAAAATTTGGTGGGTTGCAATGTTTTTTATGAGAAATTCCATTTCGCATATTTGCGATTAGTATTGCAATTCGTGCTTGGGGTTACAGCTTATCGAAAGACTCATGCTCGGCTGATTGCACACGTAGCAAATCACTTGGATTTGAATTGGAACACCCTTATCGAAAATGTTTTCATAGAAAAAGGTCCTAAGGCAAAATGGTTTGAAGTTGGGGAATTGTTTTTACCTTGGCGAAAGGATTTCAGTTTATTAATATGTTTTGAGATTTGATAAAGAAATTTTTTTAGTTTTAACATTAAAAAGGGGAAGAAAGACATCTAAAAGGATGAAAAGGAAATCTCTACCTATGTTATAATACATGGATGACTATCCTAAGGTCTAAGCTCGAAAGCTACCCTAACTGAGAGGTCCTATGGGAGACTATCCTAGTATCCACCTTGGTTGAAGAACTAAGTGATACAAAAGGAGGAGGCAAACAAGTGCTTTGGAAAAAGCACACAAACAATGCAATGTGCAAACAAATGTGGGAAGCGTGGGGAGGGGGAATGAAAGAAAGACCATAGCCAAGGGCGGCGCGTCACCCAAGTCAACCAGGAGCTTTCCTTCTGTGAGAAAGACCATAGACAAGGAGGAAGAACCATCTGAGTAAACCAGGAGCTTTTTCACTTGTAGGAATAATGTTCACGCTTTGGTATTGAATTACCAAGTGTGAAGAGCACATGAATGTGAGTGTCAGTGCATGATGACATGAACTCCGGACAAAGCGTGGAGGGTCAGAATAGGGAACCCCTTCCACTAGACGAACTCGATAACAAGGAAGCTTTCACGATGCACGTGAGCTAGGATGGCACAAACGAAAGTGCGGGGGGTCGATTGTGGACCCTTTATGCTTTCCTCTTCTTTAGGACTTATCATGTGGGGAATGGCGAAGGGGAGCCTATTTTTGAGGTCTTTAGCACAAAATGTAAACACACCTGCGAAATACCTACTACATTTGTAGGGTTTTAAACAAACCAAACACAAATGGCACACCATATGCGGAATTTCTCTAAACGGGTCTTTAAATAAACCAGAGGGGTTCCTGACATAATCAGCAATAGAGACCCCATCATGCATCTCTATTCCTACTTCTCATGGTAAGGAAAGTGGTAAAAACCCTACTTCTCATGCTCTCTAGAAAAGCGGTAAAAGAATGCAATAAAAGGTATGGGAAAATATAGAACAGATATCAATCCGTAATAGCTATAGCTAATAGCAAAGCAATCTGAAAAACTTCATAAACTGTTGACAAGCAATAAAGAGAATCTGTAAGCATGTGCATCAAGCACTAATAAGCATGATCAAAATGTACGGCAGACAAATCCGAATATCAACAAAAGACCTACAAAGGATAACCATCCAGATAATGCAAGTAGACAAAGCACAATGTCATATGTACAAAATATAAGATGTGTAGCAAACACATCCTCCCAACAGGACGCCTGCACCAGATAACCATCCATGGAAATTCAAGCTATTGTGCACAACAACATATGCATAGGACAAGGAGTGTGTGTCGTACACATCTGAGTCAAACAGAAAAACTTGCACGAAATACATTAACCAATGTATTATCGTAAACCAAAAAGGAATATGTATCGTACACATCCGCGCAACCAAAGCACCTGCACAAAATACATTTAACAATGTACAATGGCAAAGGAAATGTGTATCTTACACATTTGTGTCACAAGTAACTGCACAAGATACATTAAACAATGTACAATGGAAAACAAAATGTGTATCGACACATCCGTATCAAAGGCACCTGCATGAAAATACAATTCATACAAAGGAATGAAGTGTCCATACAGCAAGTAGTATGTACTTCTCATAAAATGAGACATAATGCTATATGACATCATTTAAAAGCATCTTCTGATAATGTACCTTACACAAGACACAACCATTAGCCATTGGTAGGTAAGTATGAGCAAAAAAATCAAGAAAATGATAAAATTTGGCAGCATGTGCCGACTCATGAAGTTTATGTGTCGACTCAAAGTTCTATGCGTCGACTTATGGGTCGGCGCGTAACTTCCCAAAGGTGGCCAAAAGTGAACCTTTTCAGTTTGCGTCGACTCAACTAGCCTTTGTGCTGACTCATGGCCTTTGCGTCGACTCATGGGTCGGCGCGTAAATTCTCAAAGGTGGTCAGAACGAAATATTTTGGTTTTGCGTCGACTCATGATTCTCTTGCATCGACTCAACTGGGTTTTTATGCATTTTTTGGAAACTTTGAAACGGCGTAACTTTTGCACCGAGTATCCGTTTCGCGTATCGTTCAAATCGTTGAAAAGCTTGAAAATAGTAAAACGTCCATGGAATGATACTAGAAACAAATCGGCGGGTGAGCATGTGACAAATTCTCCTTGAAAGTTGTGTATCGACGCGTAAATTTGCCATACGTTTTTAGAGGCTTCGACATGCTTTGTAAGCAAAATTTTGTCGGATAAAAGGAAAAATTCACATCGATGTCACAATCATCCTAACATGGGGAATTTGTGCATTCAAAGATTGAAGGAAATTGTGCATTAAGATCAAAGCTCGACGAGTCAAGCATTTGCACAAACACATAGACTACGCATATTCACACATGGTTTTTGTACATGGATTAAGGTTCCATCCTTAGGATAAACACATGAAATTCAAGATTTCATATCAATAAACCAATAGTATCAATAATTAACCACTTAAATAAGCCATTTTCTTATCAAAATCAATTAATCAATAAGTGCTTTTAATCATCCAATTACGAATTTCACCATTATAATCACATCAAATCTCAATATCGCAAACCTAATCCATAGTCTCAATTCAATTTCCCAAACAAAACTTGATTCGATTATCAATGCTAGAAAATTTCTTATTCAAGAATCAATTATGCAAAAGTGCTTAAATCAAGAAATCTTACTATCGAAATGGAGAGGAGAACGAGGAGAAAAGATCGCCGATGTCGAATCAGAGAAAACTGGAGGGGGTAATAGGAAAGAGTAGCGAAAATTGGGAGATGAAGAGGAGAGAATTGCTTCTTCAACCTTGATCTAATTCTTGATGTTGTTGTTGATTCTTGAGAAAACTTGGTGAAAAAGTTGAGTTTGATCCTTGAGGGAATAGAGAGAATAGAGTAGAGTGTTTGTGTTGAATTTTGACAAATGAAGAAAATACCCCTAAATTATGAGAGCAAAAATTGATTTATACTTGGAATATTTGCGTTGAGTGAGTTGGACTCAAAATTGGGTCCAAATTCGCTTTATTTGGCCCAATTTTGTGTACAGTACCATACCTCGAGATCCATGCAGAATTTAAAATCGGGCCCAACACGAAAAATGTCAGGAATAAAAAATCGAGTGCGATAGCAAACTTTTAGCTCAATCGGATAAACGATTAAGAAGATATAAATTTTTGAAGTTTCAGCTCACATTAAGGGCATCTGACACATGCAAAAAATTTGTTACGCACTTTGAGGAAAATGCCCCTGACGAGGATCTTCTGATCAAAATCCAAACTCGGGATATGAACGAAAATCGAAGCCAATAGAATTCGTGAACGTTTAACACCATTCTCGTCACGATCAGATAAAAATTGAATGAGATATGATTATTTGAATGTTGCGCGTCACATGAAATGTTATTCGGTTCGACTCAAATACACCCTCAAAGAATAAAATTCTGGTATTGATCCGTAAGGAATTGGCTCTCGGTCGTAGAATGAAAGTTAAAGAGGATGTCAATACATAATTTTAGGTGCCGGAACCACTCAATTTTGGACGTTCCAGTCAAAAGTTATGAATTTTTTAGTGTCCTGTAAACACGGTTCAGCCATAAAACTCACTTTATTGTCACTTGAAATATCTTCAATCTTGTAACCACAAAACCAATGATATGCATGCATGTTCATGATGACGGAACTTATAAGTCAAAAAGGTTAAAATGAAGAGGGTAAATTTTGGGGTACAACAGCGTCTAGTTTATTTTATTCTATTCATTTTATTTTTTTCAATTAATTAGGTATCCTTTTTATCGTTTTTCATTATTTCTGCTCTCGTTTTCATTTAGAAAAAATTAAATTAGAATATTTTCTTGTTGATTTTATTTTATTCTTTTAGTTTTTGTCATTTTTATTATTATATTAACTCTTTTTCTTTTATTATTATTATTAATAGTAGTAGTATTTGTCTCTTTGTCAACAAAAAAAATTGTACAAAGTACAACTCATACAAAATGACAAAAATCAAGTACAGTTTGTAAATTGAGTTTTTCCACACAAAACAAACATGCTTTCTAACTTTCAATATCATCCATCAACTCTTTTTTATCTAAGATTCACATTTGTTCTTACAACATTACATAGATCCCTAAACTTCACAAACCAAAACTCATCACAACACTTAATCTACACCATTCATTATTTTTTATCAATGGCTCACATTTATTCTTACAACCATCACATGGATTGATACATAATTCTCTCTCAATTCTAAACTTTATTACAAACTTACACCACCAACATTGAAGAGTTTGTTGGAAAGAAAGTTGATGTATTAGTAGTATGATGAGGCATGGGAAAATTGTTCTATGATAATTCTAGACAAATCTTTCTTTATGTAAAGAGCTCTTGGATTTTTGTTATGAAAAATACTAAATAGATTATTAGTGGAGTTGTAGAGTCACGTTCAATAATTGTACGAAGAAGATTGGTGAATATAGTGCCATAAATTCATTGAAAAATAATGACATCTAGGCGTATCATATGACTTGATCGATTTATTTGAGAGACTGTGAAGAACATGTGGCATCGATTGGTGATGGTGGGATATAGTGGTATAGAACTTTGTTTTCTCTAGCATGGACTTTGAGCAATTTATACCATGTGTTGTATTAGATTTTGTCAATATCAAGTGCAACTTTGATGAAGTTTGTGATGTTGAAAACATTGAGTGCATGATGAATGGGAGAAATGGTGGTTTTGGTATGATATTTGTTAGATTTTGTGTTGGAGGACTGATATAAAATATAAAAGAGAATAAGATGAAAATGGTATGATGAAAGTTGCAAAATATAAATTCCAAAGTATGTGTTTACACTAAGCTTTAGGTTCAATTCGCCTCCATAAATTTAGATAAATTGGATGCAAATGAGTTAATCGAATAATCCCCTTCAGGATATTTTGGAATCCTTAATATGAAATGCATATTCACATTAAGCATATTGATCAACGATATTTTACCGAATAAAATTTCCTCAATTATACTTGTGCACTAGGAAAATAAAGGAATGAATTAGATATGATTTTTGGCTCTCAAACATGTTATTTTCGTGTCCATTTTTTGCCTTACAAATATCTCTATTTATAGAAAAAACTTGTACCAATTGATGGGAAGAAACAATGTTTCAATTATTTGAATAATGCCATTCTGAAACATTATTATATTTAGAACAATCTGAATTTGTATCAAACATCATAATGGTTGTTTGGTAAGGCGCTTGGCTACAAACCTTTTGTATGCATTTTTTCATCAATATTTTATTATTTCAAAATAAAACATGAATGCTTTCTCAATTTAAACCCATGACATCGTGTTCAACTCCCATTGGATGCATTTTTTCAGCAACAACATCCTGGAATCCTGTCTACCCTGGATGCTGAATGCAAAAGAGCAACCCCATTCTCCCTTCATCATAATTTTTTTGCAGGAGCACATGTCCTAGACGTTGTCTCAACATCTACAGGAGCTGGAAAAAACTGCAAGTAACTGGGATTTGATTGTTGAACTAACTGAAGCATGCAAAGAACTGGATGAGGTAATACGTATAAGCTCAGCAAGGAAGCTGATGTTTGAGGAGACCATCCAATCTCTTAAGAATAATGTTGCAGCAACTAATTCACATGAGGTGCAAGAAAAAGGAAGAAGCTCTGCAAGTGAGACTCCAAACCACTCTAAAGAAGTATCAGGAAGTGAAAGAAGTAGGGAGTCTGCTAGGGTTTCCATTTTCCTAGCCTACTGCTAGGTTCTTATTGTTTTTCTCTTCTCATCTGAGAATTTGTGTTCTAAGTTCTTTTCTTGGTTTTTTCGATTTGATCTCTCGCTGTTCTATCAGAATCATGTGTGGGCCTAATCTTGAGAATCTGTCAATCCATGAGGATGGGGAGGTGGAAGGTTTTTGTTTTGATATCGGGGACGACGGGGAGGAGGTAGTGGATCTCTAGTGGTGCTTAGTAGGGCGATTTCTGACTGACTGACCTTTACAGGTGGCGATCATGAAGAAAAGAGTGGCTGATGTATGGATGCAGTCAAAGGTGTCACTATAAAGAAAGCTACGGAGGGTCTCTTCTTATTCCCATTTTGATCATAAGTTAGACACAAAATCCATTCTAAATGGAGGACCATGGACATTCGGTAATATCCTCTTAATCATTGAGAGAGTTCATATAGGAGTCCAAATAGAAAATATCCCTTTGTATCATGTTGATTTCTAGATACAAGTTCACAACCTACCGGTGGGTCTAATGGTGGAGAAAGTTGGTAAAACATTCGCTAACTTTATCGGTTCTTTTGTTGAGTACGACAAGAATAATAATACAAGTTTTTGGAGGCAATACATGAGGATGAGGATGAAAATTGATGTTAGAATACCATTGAAGAAGAAAACAAGAGTTAAAAGCAAAGGGGGTCAATGGTGTAATGTCCTGTTCAAGTATGAAATATTGGGCATGTTCTGCTTTGTTTGTGGTATTCTAGGGCATACATAACAGAAGTGTGAGGTTAGATTTTCCATGGAAGAGGATAATGGAGTCAGGGAGTGGAGTACCGATATCCGTGCTGAAACCAGATGGCAAGGAGGCGTACAATCATTTAGATGGCTGAAGAATGAAACTGAAGGAGTAGTGAGAAGAAATTTGATCAGTCCATGACCGGAAGTCGTGAAACGGGTCTGCCAGAACTTTCAAGCGCGTTCAGAACTTCGCCGGAAGCGAATTCAAGTGCATTAAACGTGGAAAATATTATTGTTACAGAAAATCAAATTGTTCATTAGACAAACTTCAATGTGGCTGATAGCAGTTATGATACAAATCCTAATCCTAATCATGGTCAATTAATGCAGAATCTTGGTAATGTTCCGCCATCATTGGCTGTAGTAAATCCCATCAACAACAACTACACAATTATCCCAACACAATCATTACACAATAACAACCCTTGTCCCCCACCTGATGTCACAATTCCTTTGTGGCTAGCTCTCCAAGGCCCACCTGTCCCACTTATCAACAAAATCGACACCCTTGTTTTCCCACCCCCATATCCAATTTGGTGGGACCCATGATACAATCTCAACTCATTTTCAAAGCCAAAACTGCTTCAAACCAAATGATATTTCCCAACATAAACACCATACCTTAAGCTTTCTCTAAAACCCACACAAACCCTACTTTTATTCCTACACCAAATACCCTTAACCCCAAACCACACAAATTCAAGCCCAAACAACTTTCTGTGAAACATCCCACGCCAAAACCTTTTAAGCCAAGACCAGTGCAACAACAACATGAAGAGACAATTGAAGAGGGAGATGCTCATCTTGAGAGGAAGAGACGTAGAGCAGCAGAAGGCACTAACCAGTCTTTTTTAACGGCAAGTCCTGGCAGCCAGGACTGCCGGGACTCATGAAGATACTCAGATGGAATTGTCGGGGATTAAGCATCCTGAGTGCAATTCCTAACCTCAAAAAGCTTTCTCAATAACATCTTCCGAATATTCTTTTCCTTTCAGAGACTCTTGCAAAATTTCATAAGTTGGAGAGTATTCGGGTTATGTTACGCTACGACTCTTGTTTGACTATAGATGTGGAGGGAAGAAGTGAAGGTATTGTTGTTCTTTGAAAGGACAGAAGTAGCAGTAATATTATCAACTTTTCTCGTAATTTTATCAACCTGAAAATTCTGGATAATTCTAAAGGTGAGTGGAACTTGACTTGCTATTATGGTTTTCCGGAATGCGCGAGACGAAGACAAGCTTGGGACATGTTACGTGAGTTGCGTGATATGTCCAATGTTCTGTGGTGCATTGTGTAATACGGTGAACTGACTTTTTTTGTGTTTGTATCGCAAATGTGCGGATAGCAAGAGTCGCCACCGACTTTTATTTTTATCCAATTAAGGGAAGGTAAAAATACAGAAAAAGACCTTCGTTAGATTCTGAGTAAGGGAGAAGGTTATGAAAAGGGAAGGTATTAGCACCCCTTTCCATCCGTAGTTATCTACGGGCTCTTAGTTGCTCTATAGATCACTTTTGAAAATTGCGCTTTCTGTGTGTTTGAAAATGTTTTGAAAAGGCATTTCGCTTTGACTTTGTAATGATTCATGTAGGAATGTATACAAAGTGTTCGGAAATGTTTTGTTTTGAAAAAGCAACTTTGTAATGATTCACGCTGGAATGTATACAAAGTGTTTTGAAAAGATTTTTGAAAGTGTGAGGTGTGAAAAGTATTTTGATAGAGCAAGCAACTAAAAGTCTTATTACCTACTCAGAATTGGTCGTTTTCGTATTTTTACGCTCCTTTAGAATAGCGCTATCCATACCATTAGTTAGTAGGTAGCCCTATTTGTTGGATGTAAAGGGACATTCGAAGGGACATCGTATGGTCATAGAAGGCAACTTGTAGGAGGTATCCTAGCACATTCGAAGGGACTATCATCATTTTTCGTAGGCGACAATCGAGGGTCAAGATCATGTATTCGGAGGCGACATCATGGGTCTTATGATCTTTGTATCGAAGGGACTATGATGATTTGTTTTGAAGGCAACGGTGCTAGAATACCTCTACGTTCGAGGGACATGACCATTTTGAATTCGTAAGGCAACGAGAGAGAATTACCCTAAGGGGTGCATGTGTGAAGAAGTGTGTTGATTTCAGATATTTTATCTTGAAAATTAGTGTGCTATTGTTGATTTTATCTTGCCATACACACCTAATTACTAGCAATTGAATAGGGTGCGGAAATTAAAATGCGGAATGTAAAATGCGGAAAGATAAATGTCCTACGCTATTACATGGCTTTGGGGCAGATACACAATCAGAAAATGCGGAAAATAAAAGCCTAGTTAACTATTATATCCCATAGACAATTACATTATTGGAAAAAATAGAAGAATAAAAGAAAACGCCTGAATCGGAACAACCTGTGAATGAATAAGAAAATCGAGAAATATGATGAAATCGAAATAAGAGAAAATGTTAGAAAAAATGCAATTTTTAATTGGGAAAAAATATGACATGCTGAAAATAATATTAATATGCTAAAATAATTTTTTGGGGTTTTTTGGAAAAGATTTAATAATTAAAATGCAATTAAAAGTGAATTAAATGCAAAATTAAGAATAAAAATAAATATGCATGCAAAATTATATTTTTTAATTTTTTAAATTAAATAAGTATTTTCTGAAAATAGTGTAAAAAGAAAAAATTATTTTGATGATTTTTTAATGCAGAAATAAAATTATGAAAACAAATTAAAATGATGCAAAATATTAAATAATTAGAAAAAATAGAAAAATATGGAAAATATGCAAAGTTGTAAAAGAGAAAAAAAGTTTTGGTCCTGGCAGGACTTGAACCTGTGACCCTTGAGGGAATCTCCATCATCCAACGCCTTAACCGCTACACCATCATGCATTTGGTGTTTGAAAGGCTGAGATTAATTGAATAAGAATGATGACGCGTCCCAGTTATGAGTCAAACCGAGTCAGCACGCGTGGGGTCCAGTTGGAAGGAGAGAGCGAATCAGAATGCACGATCGTGCCACACAAGCCACGCCGAGTCGAGCAACGACGCCGAGCCTAGCTCTCCGTCTTCTCCAAAGCAATCAAATCGCAAAAATAAGCAAAATAAATAGAAAAGAAGGACCCTATCCCCCTAAATCGGACCTCCTAAATCCAATGGTGGCGTTAGTTTGGGCTGAATCGACCTGTACAGGCCGGTTCGAAGAAGACAGTCCAAGAAACCCTAAACATGGCAAACGATGATTCCGACGTTCAAGCTCAACAACGATTGCCCAGATCTACTATATGGAACCTCATGAACATGTTAGAAGCATTAGAATCAATGGAAACACGCAGAATAGTAAAATGCAATTTCAAGAAAAAATCAAATATGTATGAATGTATATGGCTCGATTTAGCTTGCTTTGACCAACAACAATGGTGCATTCTTACTCATACTTACCCCCTGAGCACGTTTGGATAGCTGGAAGAGGTTGAGAAAGGCTGGAAATAAGAATTCGAATTTTCAAGTTTCTTGAAAATATTTTGCAAGAATAAGGGTTTGGCTTGAGCTAGGGTTTTCCTCTTGCTTGCTGGCTATCTATGATGCTTGGTATTTATAGAGAAGAATTTGAGATGATATTTGGCAAGAATCAATCAACATTCATTGTGAATCAAAATTTGATTTTTGTAAAAAATCAAATTTTCAAAACTTGATCAATTTCAATCCAATCTTGCCTTTTTGATCCAATTTCGAATTTGCTGGTTTTTAATGAGTTGATTGGATCACAAAGAAGAAATAAAAATCAAATTTGCAATTAATTTGGATTTTATACTTTATTTTTCAATTTAATTTGTATTTAAATGAATAAATTCCAAATTAAATAGGAAAATAAAATAAAAATTCGTGGCATTGGGCTTGGATATTCCTAATTGCATGAGGAATAAGTTTGGATGAAGAAAAAGTAGGCCCATTTGCAAAAAAATTGATTTTTAGAAGTATCTCTCTTTGTGCATTCTTCCAAAATTCTCCAACTTCTGAATGGTGTATCTTGCTCAATTTTCCACATTTTTGAGAGTTCTTGGACTTTTTGGAAAGCTCTAAGAGTCCTCTAAACAATGTCTTTGGTTTCATCTCAATTGGAGTTACCATGCTCAATATATCTTCAAAACAAAAAGTTGACTTTTTGTTGACTTTGAAAATGACCTGTAATGTTTTGAGCCATACCTCTCAAATGAAGCATTTTTTGGACATTCTTGTGAGACATGAAGTTGTAGAGAATTGAAATTCCTTCAAAACAAGAGGTGGTGGAAAAATTTCTGAGAAAGTATGAGAAAGTTATGATCAGTCAAAGTTCAGTTGACTTTTCACCTAGAAACCCTAATTTGGAAAGTTTGACTTTTGTGCAAATCTTGAGTTTTCCTGATGAATCATGATCAACCCTTGATCAAATGATGAATGTAAATTCAAAATGAGGATGTTGACCAAAAATCAGGAAGTTTGACTGTATGTTGACCACAGTTGACTTTTTGACCAATTCAACTGATTTTCAACCATCTGAGCAATTGTCTGAGGAAACTTGACTTGTGAAGCTTGCAACTTGACATGGAGAATCTTTGAAGCATATGAGGAGGTATGATGGCCATTGGAGATGTTGGAAGTCTATCTTGATCTGAGAAATACCAAACCCTAGTTTGGGTTGATTGCCTAGGAGAGAGTTTGTCTGATCAACTCTTGAGGAATCCTTGAGCATGGATGTATGGAATGTCTTGAGAAGATGGAGGGAAAATTTTGGGGTATGACACATTGTTAGAGACTTTAACGACCTTCTTTCTCAACAAGACAAAGCCGGTATTCATAATCATCCTAATTGGCTTTGTGTTGGATTCCATCAAGCTGCGAATGACTGTAATGTCACTGATATTCAACTTGAAGGTCACCCTTTCACTTGGACTAAAAGTCGCAGCAAGCATCACGCAAGTGAGGAAAGATTAGACCGTGCTCTTGCCACTCCCAGTTGGCTGGAGCTTTTTCTATTCATTTAGTTGAAAAATCCAAATGGAATCTCATTCAAGTCATAGCCATATACTCCTGCATTGTGATCCCGTTCCGCGTCATCGTAAACAGTACAAGTTCCGGTTTGAAAATAATTGGTTGTAGGAAGAAGACGTCGAAGTTGTTATTAAGAAAGGTTGGGATAAAGTTGGTATGGGTTAGGTGATCTCTCGTATATCTTCGTGTGCAGACGAACTGAGAGATGGAGTTATGGTAAACGTAAGAAGTAGAAGGATGAAGCTGAAGCATTGTTGATTACCATGGAAATGCACCCCAATGCTAGAGATATAGAAGCTTCCGCCAGATTTCTGGAAGCTCAGAATTTGTATAATAAAACCCTTATCTATGACGAATTATATTGGAACCAAAGGGCCAAAATAAATTGGCTTTGCAGTGGCGATCGCAACACAACTTTTTTCCATCGTTTGACAATAGTTTGGAATCAGTTCAACTGTTTGGATATGTTGCATAACGCTAATGGTTTGGAGGTCAGAGAGCAACAAGGCATATGTAACATTGCCATGAATTATTTTTAAGATCTTTTCCGTGTTGGGAAAGGGTTCTACGATCCGGTTTTGACTCTTATTCCAGTAAGGATTTGGGCAGAGGATAACAACATATTGCTAGCTACAGTGACCAAAGAAGAACTTTTTCAGGCTTTGACTTCTATGCATTGTAACATCCCAATTTGTATAGTTAATTATTAATTATTATTATATATTATATTATGTGATAATTAATTTAATAGGGTGTTTTAATTTAAATGTGAATTATTTGAATATGTGTTATTTAAATAATTGTATTTTATGAGTAGAATAGTGGTTATTTAGTATTGGGCCTATTCATGAAAATAGAAGTAATAGAGAGGTGTTAAGTATTAAGCACAATAAGATAATCCTAGTTAGTAAATGGTTAGAAGGAAATCATAATTAGAATTGTTATTTGGTGAAAGAAGAGAAAGAGGAAAGAAGAGGAGAAGAGGAAAAAGTGAAGAGGAAACCCTAGAAGAGGAATCTCCAAGAGGTAAGGGGGGGAATCCATGTTATTGTTTGATTGTATATTGTGGGTAATGATTAGTAACATGCTAGGTTGTTCAATTTCAATTTCTAGAATCTTTGAATGTTAGGGTTTGAAAGGAAATTGTATTTTTCAACTTAGAATGATGATCCATGACTAGAAACATGTTAGGATACCCTTTAATGATGTTATTTGGTTGATTGGAATGGGTTTTATTTGTTATTTTTCTGGAAAAAAGAAGTTGGTTCATAGAAGAAAAAGTGCAGTATCGCAGACCGCGCTTAGCGCGAGGAGAAGCCTGTTTAGCGCGAAATATTCTAACTTTTGGGTTTGTTTGTTCAGGGAGATGCGCTTAGCGCGATAGGTCGGGCTTAGCGTGACCTGGTATGAAAAATGTTATTTTTAGGATCTTTTGACATGAAATCTTATATGATTATATTTATTGTAGTATTTTCATGTATGTGATTAATTGGTCTGATCGTGATTGAATGTGTTTTTGATTGGTTCGAATACTATTTCAATGTATGGATGATTACTTGAATATAGTGTGTACTATTCTTAATTGAATGTTGTGAATAACATTGATGGAATGATATGTCATATTGTTATTGGTTATATATGATGATATGTATATGATACATGTAATGATTTTGTTGTTGGAACATGATGATGTGAAATTGATGGATAATTCACATGAGTTGAATGGTGATGATATTCTTGGATAATTGAGGTTTTGTGAATAACCTTAATTTGCATATGTTGTCTTGATGAGTTTTACATGCATACATTTGGCTCGATCCTTGTGTGGATAAGTAGCGGTGAAATTTTGGGTTCACAACTGGCTCGATCCATGATGGATAAGTAGCGGTGAAACTTTGGGTTCATAAATGACTCGATCCATGATGGATAAGTAGCGGTGAAACGTTGGGTTCGCATTTGGCTCGATCCCATTGGGGATAAATAGTGGAGGCTTTTGGTCTTGTCCGGATCAGAAGTGGCTTAGATTCTATGATAATGAATCGGAAGCGGGGTTAACGAAATGTTCCCAAGATTGGTACCACATGCATATTGAGTCACATTTCATTGTTGTCACATGAGTCATTATTGAATATGCAATGTGTGTAATAAAATTGTGATGTTTAATCGTATGGATAATTGAATCATTTGGATGGATGACATTAATGCTATGTGTAATAAATATGAATATGTTATACTTGGAATGTTTGTATAATCATGTTATCTTGGAATATCACTTGAAGTGTGTGGGATCCGTGAATAGATCTTGTTTCTATATTTATTTGCATTTATATACTTTTGGATAATGATGTGAATTCTCATCCTTCTGTTATGATGTTGCCTCTATTTGGGTAACGTGCAGGTTCCGAGGATAGTGGTGCTTCGCACGAGACTAGTTGAGGAGTCTACCTAGTTTATCCTTTACTAGGAAGTTGAGTCATTGCTCTGGTCATGTAACACGAGATTTATTTGGATTTCTTCTTTGATGAGATTTGTTATGTATTCTCATCTATTTTGATTTGTATGATTGAGATACTATGTTGATATGGCATTGGTGCCGATGCATGAATTCTGATGACTTGGTTATATTATGGATTCATTACTTTTCATCCAATGATTATAGTATGTGATCTAATTGTTGATAGTATTTGTGAATATTAAATGATCCGCTGTGAAAATGCATGAATCGTTCTAAAGCATGAGATTCAAATATGTGTTATGATTATGACCAGTGTGCATGTATGATTTTAATAATGAAAGAAATATCATGTGACGCCCTCTTGTTATGCATTCTATTTACTCTGATTATATAATATATATAATATTTGGGGAATTAGAAGGGGGTGTTACATGCATCCTGATAAATCTCTAGGGCCTGATGGGTTTCAACCCAGCTTTCTATCAAAAAAATTGGAACATTTGTGGGGATGATATTTGGTTAGCAGCGAAAGATTGGTTAGATAGAGGTTTCTTCCCTACTTCTTTGAATGATACAAACATCTATCTTATTTCCAAGTGTGCGAACCCTCACTCGATGGAGGACCTTCGACCGATCTCTCTCTGCAATATTGTTTACAAGTTGATATCTAAAGTTCTCACTAATAGATTAAAATTCTGTTTGGATAAATGTGTGTCGGAAGAGAAATCCGCTTTTGTGGAAGGTCGTTCCATCCTTGACAATGCCTTGATTGCGATTGGGATCCTTCATTCTCTCAAGAGAAGAACGAAAGAGAACAAAGCTAACATGGCATTAAAGATTGATACCAGCAAGGCTTATGATAGGGTTGATTGGGGTTTCTTAAGTAGTATGCTGTGAAGATTGGGTTTTGCCGATAAATGGATACAATGGATGATGTTGTGTGTTTCTTCTGTAAACTACTTGATCCTAGTTAACTCTAATAGTGTTTGATCTATTCTACTAGGAAGGGTACTTAGACAAGGAGACCCACTGTCTCCTTATTTATTAATTGTCATTGTTGAAGGCCTATTAGCGCTTATTCATGGAGTGGTTTGTCGTGGGGACATTCATGGTGTCCAAATTTACAGAGGGGCACCTAATGTGTCCCACCTGCTTTTTGTTGACGATTATTTTCTTTTTTGCAGTGCATCAGTATCGGAACTGAACTACCTTATGGAGTTTCTTAGGATTTATTCTCAAGCCTCCGGCCAAGAGATAAATCTTACAAAATCTGAAGTATTTTTTAGTCGCAACATTAGCTTCCCAGCACAAGAAGATATAAAAAAAATTATTGGGGTTCGTTTGGTCGTTGGTACAGGTACTTATCTTGGGCTACCCTCAATGATTGGTAGGAATAAAAGGCATACTTTCTCTTTTGTCAAAGATCGTATTTGGAGGAGAATTAATTCTTGGCGAGGTAGAGCTCTCTCCAAAGTAGGAAAGGAAGTTATGATCAAATCAGTTCTTCAAGCGATTCCTTCTTATATTATGAGTATCTATCTTATTCCTGACTCTGTTGTAAAAAATATTGAGCGAATGTTGAATTCTATTTGGTGGGGTGGCGGGAGTAATAACAAAGGCATTTGGTGGTTGGCATGTGATCATTTATCTTGTACTAAACACGAAGGGGGTTTGGGTTTCAGAGACTTCAAAGCTTTTAATCTGGCGATGTTAGAAAAACAAGGTTGAAAGTTAATATCGCAGCCCCAATCGTTAGTCTCACATATTTTCAAATCAAGGTATTTCCCTAATTCCTCTCTTTTGGAAGCTAAGATTGGTAATAACCCTAGTTTTGTTTGAAAAAGTCTTTGGAAAGCTAGAGAAGTTCTCATAAGTGGTTGCAGGTGAAGTATTAGAGATGGTAGTAGAATAAATATTATGAATGACCCTTGGATGAGAAGGAAAGATGGTGAGTTTATGGTGGACCCCCAATCCCCAGGTGTGTATAATCTTTATGTGAGCAATCTTATTCTTCCTACTTCTAAACAATGGGATATCCACACTATTTGTACTTTATTTGATCTTTATGTAGCATATGAGATTTTGAAGGTGCCTCTGATTAGGGAGGTGACCGAGGATAAAATTGTTTGGAAGGAAGAACAAAATGGGGAGTATAGTGTTCGCTCAGGTTATCGATTATGGAGAAGAGTTCATAGAAGCATTCAAAATAGCCATAGTCAAGAGCCGTGGGATAATATTTGGCAAATCTTGGCTCCTTCTAGAGCTAAACATCATTTATGGAGAATTTGTAGGGGTTGCTTGCCAACCCGAGTTCGATTGCGGCATCATTTTGTCTAATGCCCGAAATCTTGTCAAATTTGTCTAAACGAGGTTTAGGATGATTGGCATGTGTTATTTGGGTGCACATATGTTCTTTGAAGTTGGAAAGCAGTAGGTTTGTCCCACCTTATCGAAACCAGAGTTCATAGTTGTATTGATGCTAAATCCCTTATTTTTTATGTGTGTAGTAAAGAGGATAGGAAGGAAGTTGGCAGATTTGCGGGTTTAATTGATGCTCTGTGGAAGCATAGAAATAGTATGGCGTGGAAGAATGAAAAAGATGAATTTTCTAAGGTTGGTACTCAAGCTTATTACAATTGGTTCGAATGGTTTACATCTTAGGAACCGCATAAGTGCAACATATAAGACCTAATTCTTTTGCTTGGACTAAACCTCAGGATGGATGGCTTAAATGTAATATAGATATGGGGTTTAATATCCATCTCAAATCGACTAATCGAGGATGGTGCATCCGTGATAGTGTGGGAAACTTTATTTCAGCAGGTACGGCTTGGGACAGTGCTCTTATGTCAACTCTGGAAGTTGAAGCCTTGGCTTTAAAGGAGGCTATCCAGTTTGCTATTGGTAGGAATTTAAACTTCCTTGTTTTTGAGAGTGACTCTCAAATCACAGTCAACACCGTGCTTTCTCTGTATAATGGGTGTTCCGAGTTTAGTTATATTATTTCTTCTATTAAACATTTGTTCTATTTTATTCACAACTTTGAGGTAAAGTTTGTAAAATGCCAAGCAAATTTAGTTGCTCACACTTTAGTTAAGGCGGCTAATTCCTGGTCTAGGCGTAATGTTCTTGATGTTATTCCTCCTTGTATTTCTTCTATTTTGATTAATGAAATGAGTTAAGTTTTCCATTGTAAAAAAAACCCCAAGAGATCGTGTTCAACTCCCATTAGATGCATTTTTCAGCAATATTTTATTGTTTAAAAATAAAACATGAAAATGCATTCTCAAGAGTTTAAAACCAAGACATTAAAATTGCCACAAACAATGACTTCATATGATGTATTTCTACATTTATGAATATTTCCATCATCTATGCACATTTCTACATTGACCATATTTAACCATTCATATAATATATTTTTCGAAATATATATTTTAGAAATTCTCCAACAACCTTTCACCGATTACAAAATATATCTAAATCCATTATTAAGGAAATTTCATGGTTTCACTCATCCCCGAACAGATTGGCAGACAAGCTTTGAACCAATTATTCATTTGAACAAGTACGCGTAACTTACACATGAAATCTCGGTATCATTGATTTAATTATCAATATGACACATTTAATAAGGTCTCGTGTCTCATATTATTTTCATGAGAATTTAAGAGTTAAGTCTTTCAACTCTATGAAGCGGCACCGCTTCATTCTCATATAGGTAGAATATATGAAAAATACATCCATAATTACGCATTTCAACAAACATATGCTATATGTCTATTAAGAAGAAAACATCATTCTGCCACATTTATTTTTATGGTCCAAGTAATTTTACTCCTTGGGATGTATCTATTGTCAAGTACTTCAATCACTCTAATAATGTACTTTCATTATTGAACTCAAGACTTAAAAGTAATCAAGTGTGAGTTGAGTTTCCATCATTGATGGTTAATTAGATATGGACTTATTCCACATTCCTTAACGATGTGTTCCTTGTATGTAATTATATTCAAAGACATCATATTCTTGTCAATCCTTTCGTCAAAGAATCACAAAAATTTCAAACTTTAATAAATTTTGAATATTCAATCTTTCTAATAGTCATGTCTATGATTATTTTATGTACTCTTGATAGTATTTACCAACTATCATCAAACCATGACACCTTTGTCATATTAGTACATTATCATATGCAAAATATATTATATATTCTTGATAGTTTCGACAAACTATCATCATGACACTTTTGTCATTTAATTACATTTTTCCATATACACAAATTTAATGTCATTCTTCATTTACTAACCTTTTTAGTTTGAAGTTTTACTTCCACTTAAATACATTCAAAATATAATCAATACATTAAACATTTATAGCAATCGATAACTACAATCATACAAATTTGTCATGACTAACTTTTATCTCATGAAGTGGTACATATAATTCATAAACTTCATATAAATACAATTTCATAGGATTTATTTCTATTCTCTTAAAATAAACAGTTTTCTTGCCTAGCTAAGGTATATTCATGACAAATTCTATGCGATAAATTCATGTTTTATATTTAACAATATGTTCTATGGTATATTCAAATAAAAATCACAATACAAAATAAATAATGAATTCAAATCATTAATATTTTGTTTAACTATTCTCCATATTTATTTGTTAACATACAATAGTTTAAATTATACCACAATTACTTCTAATATCAGGATAAACAAGAATTTAATATTTTCTTCATGGACAATCCTATTTTAAAAATCTATCATACTCTTTCATAAAAAAAATATTTAACTTAAAACTAAATTACTTCAAAAAATTCACATTGTCTTCGTAGATAATATAGTTCATAAAAACTATCAAACTCCACCATCAAAAAGTATATTTCACTATTCCAATTCCAAAGCAACGTTTTTATTTACTATATAAACCTTTTCAAAACACTTTCACAACATTACTCTTCTTATTCAAGGACTTGAATAGTTTAAATATTAACTTTACGGATACACCATCTTTCCACCACCGTATTGAAAACTCTACTCCACCAGACCAAAGTTCTATTCTATCATTTCAGTATTAAGTTCTTAACGAAACAAATTTCAAACTTAACATTTACTAGTATATGTCAACATATAATATGAAATGATTCCAGGAGTGTGAATGGAAAGGTGCGACATGATTTCATAGCCGCCCTCCCATTATTAAATAATAAATGTGACAAATTTTCAATTTATGGTCTCTTAAACAGGAATATGTTCTCCACAATCTAGGCATCAATGGTCACTAGAGAGTATAGAGGCCCCATAATGTGGTCATTACTGTTCTTGTTTAGGAGTATTCCCACATGATAATTACTCCTATAATTATTTAATAATGAATGGTTTCCTTCTAGAAAACATGTCAACAAAAGGATTATGTTACTCGTGTTATCATTTTCACACTACTATACCTATTGTTGTTTCTTTGTGCCTGGGGAGTGTATGTGTACTGTGTAGGATTTGTAACTTATCATAGACAATAAACTTCCAAAATATTTTATTCATTTGGAATGGAATTTGGTATGATAATATAAAAACTTATTTATATTTTACATAAATTATGATCGAATATTATTGAAAAAATATCATAGGAAAATATTTTAAAGCCTAATTCAATACATTTTATATTTTGAATTTCAAAGATAACTAACAACAAAAATAGGTATATTATGTTGGTATGAATGTCTTACTATAAGTGTCACATCATATATATAATTTATATATATATATATATATATATATATATATATATATATATATATATATATATATATATATATATATATATATATATATATATATATATATGTGTGTGTGTGAGAATGCTATAACACACTCATTCATTTTTATGAAGGTATGTTTTGCAATATACGTCTTAGTGTGCATTATTTAATATATTTTTAATCCTAATTTAGTACCACTCCTTCCAAAAATAAAATAGGTGTATTTTAGAAAATACTTATAAGAGATGTTAATTTACACCCACCTAATTTGTAGAAGGAGTATTTTAATAGCATATATCCTAACAAAAAATATATATAACCCTTCAACTATCACATTTAAAATCAAATAAAATATCAATCAAAGAATTAAACTATTTAAATTTTAAGATCAAATCATTGTTTTTAGTGTAAGAAATTATTTGCTTAACACATATTGAATGGCACGTAATATGTAGATTCAGCAAAGTGGAATATAATGAAATAATATTTTATTGTTTAAATAATTTAAAAACGGATGACACAGAGCGAAATTGGATGGTATTAATTTTAAGTTAAATTATATTTTTGGTCCCCCTATTTTAGTATGTTTACGATTTTAGTCTTCCTATTTTATTTTTAAACATTTTTGGTCCTCATTCCCATTTTGACTACAAAAAACGATTATGTTTCACCTTTTAAAATAAATGTTTTTCCTTCTTTGTAATTGTATAACACACAACTGATATTTTATTATATGCCACGTATTTTAAAAAGTGACATATAAGCGATTTTTGTAGCCAAAATAGGGATGTGGAACCAAAAGTGTTTAAAAATAAAATAGAGGAACGAAAATCGTAAAAACACTAAAATAGGGGAACCAAAATTACAATTTAGTCTTAATTTTATTTTATTTTATAACTTATTACCATATTTCTTCTATTTCGATTTGGGTGGAAAGAACATTATATTTTATCTATCTTAAAATTTTCAAATAATAGTATTTTTGTTCCGCTCTACTGTATCTCACTCTGCTCATTTCCATTTGGCTTTCTTCATTTCATAATGTTCAAACATAGTTTAAGAATTATGATAATATGTATGTATTATTCACAAGGATTTTTGATACTAAATATGAAGATAAGTATTTTTATTTTAATATATTTATAATATGAAAATAACAACCTTTTTTGTTAAAATAAAATTGGTTTTGAAAATGGAAGTAAATAATTTTTAATATATCACAACAATTGTATTTAAGGACCGTGATACAATATATTTTAATAAAATACTAAAAAACCCAGTCGCGTCAAAATTAATTATTATTTAAGGACTGTGATACAATATGTTTTAATAAAATACTAAAAAACTCAGTCGCGTCAAAATTAATTATTACTACGGTTATTGAAATAGTTGCATCACAAGAAGAGAGTGTCACCACGGGTTCCTTTTTAGAGCACCAGGAGCTCCGTCGAACATAAAGACATAATCAGCCGTAGACTTTCTATCATCTTTATCTCCGCACCAATTAGAATCTGTATAATCGAGTTACTCGCACATGCTACTTGTATCAGCTGCCGAAAAGACAATTATATAGCCAAGAGTATCTTTAATGTAACGAATTATCCTCTTAATTGCTTCCAAATGAGACACATTTAGTCTCTCCATGAATCTACTAGCAATACTGACACTAAATGCCAAATCCGGTCACGTATTGCACAAGTAACGTAACAATCCAATCAACCTTCTATATTGGGTTGGATCTACATCACCCTCATCTAAATCACACCTTTGCTTGCATCCACTTTCACATAAACACTATGTTCGGATACACACTTCTTGAAGCCAACTTCAATAAGAAAAATATCTATGTATTTGTTCCAAGCTCTAGGTGCTTGTTTCAAACCATAGAGTGTTTTTCCCAACTTGTAGACTCTTCCCTCTTGATACTTCACCATAAAACTATGAGGCTTATCTACATATACTTCCTTCTTAAGGGGAGCATTCAAAAATATAGATTTTACATCTATTTGGTACATCCGCCAATTTTTTCTATTGGAGACACCAACAACCAGTCTTATAGTCTCTAATCTAGCAAGAGAGCGAATACCTCATCATAGTCTATACCTTCTCGCTGCAAAAATCCTTTCGCCACTAGTCGAGCCTTATGCTTTACAATTTCGCCTTTACGATTTTCCTTTATTTTATAGACCCATTTTACTTCGATTGCTTTTTTCCGTTCCATTAAATCAACCAGCTCCCAAGTACTGTTTTTCTCAATGGATTCCAGCTCTTCTTTCATCGCACACACCCACTTTGAATTGCTTAGTGCCTCTTCCGTAATCACCGGCTCGAATTCGACCATAAGCGCAAAGTGTATAAGATCACCATCATTGTTGATCTCATTATCATGGAACACTTCACAATCTTGGAGTCTTTGAGGTAGACTTCTGGGTCTTGTCGATCGTCTACTGGATTTAGCATTCTCAACTTCGATCGGATTCGGGACTGGTTCTACATCCTGTTGTAATTCTGCATTTTCTGGTGGAAACCGGTTTCCAGAATCATGGGAACCAGTTTTTGCTTCCTGAAATCCCATTCTAGAGCCTTCAGTGTGCAAAAATCGCGAAGGAGACTGGTTTCCTTCTATTGAGAAACCGGTTTCTACTGTTGTATTTTGCATTTTTCTGCTGTCAAACAGCCTCAACTCGTCCACTACCACGTTTCGACTAATTACAATCTTCTTGGTACTCACATCAAACAGTTTGTAGCCTCTAGTAGGGTGATATCCGACAAGTAACATTAGCTCACCTTTATCATCCAACTTCTTTCAAAGTTGACCCAAAATATTTCGAAATGCTATCGAACCGAAAACTTTCAAATGTGTCAAATTTAGTTTATGAACAGACCATACATCTACCAGTGTCACCTTGTCTAGCTTCTTAGTAGGGTACCTATTCAACAAATAGTCTACTGTAGAGACCACTTCTCCACATAGTTCTTTCGGAAAGTTATTTCCTTTTAACATATTATGAGCCATATTCATAATTGAGTGATTTCTTCTTTTGCCGATACCATTTTGTTGATCCATATAAGGTCGAACAACTTCACGCACTATACCCCCATCCTCACAATAATTCTCAAACTCATTTTGAGAATTTTCACCTTATGACCACTTTGTCGCTCCGCCATGGACTTAAAACGCTTGAATACTTCAAACACCCCATCCTTACTCTTTATGATATAAATCCATAGTTTCATACTAAAATCATCTATAAAAGTGACAAAGTACCTATTTCCTCCATATGAGTCGACTTGCATTGGATCACACACGTCGGAATACACCACCTCAAGATGTTGCTTGGTCCTATGACCTACATCCTTGCTGAAAGTGTTCTTTGTAACATCCCAATTTTTTTATAGTTAATTATTAATTAATTATTATATTGCATGATAATTAATAAAATTGTGTGATTTTGTGAATATTTGGATTATTTGAATATATGTGATATTTAGATAATTGGATTTTAGGGGTAAGAATAGTAATTACCTACTAATGTACCTAATTATTAGATTGGATGTGAATGAGTAAGTTAAGTCCATGAAGAGAATAGGGTAGTAAGGAGAAGGGAATAATTATTGTTGCCATAACACAAAAAAGAGAAAGAGGAGAAGAATAGAAGGGAAAGAAGAGAGAAGAGAAAAGAGGAAGAATGAACCCTAGAAGTAATTCTTCAAGAGGTAAGGCGAGAATCCTTATTATTATTATATTGTATGTGATTAGGTAGTGATTAGTAACATGATAGGTTGTTTGATTTCAATTTCTAAGAATCTTTGAATGTTAGGGTTTGAAGAGAAATTGTGCTATTCTACTTAGAAATGATGACCCGTGACTAGAAACATGTTAGGATACCCTTTAATGATGTTATTTGACTGATTGGAATGGGTTTTGTGTGAGAATTTCATGGGAAGAAGAATATGGTTTATAGCAGAAAATTCTGAATTTCGCAGATCACGCTTAGCACGGCCATAAGCTCGCTTAGCACGAAAGTCTTTGGAACTTGGGGTTTGTAGTTCATGAAACCAGGCTTAGCGCGGTATATCAGGTTTAGCGCGGTCTGGAATACAAAATGTTATTTTTATGATCAATTGCCATGAAATATTATATGCTTATATTTTATGGAGTATTTTCATGTATGTGATTAATCGATTAGATTGGAATTGAATGGGTTTTAGATGGAAACTTAGTAAAACACATAATACTTGATTTTACTTATGTGTGTTGTGTTTGGATGATTGTAAAGAATAATTATTATTGGTTTATATGCTAAATGTTGTTCGTGAATATGTGGTGATTGTAACATGGTGGAAGAACTGACTTGTTTGTTTTGTGTTTTATCACAAATGTTGCGGATAGCAAGAGTCACCACCGACTTTTCTTTCATCCAATAAAGGAAAGGTGAAAAGAATAGGAAAGACCTTTTATCGATTCTGAGTACGAGAGGTAATTATGAAAAGGGAAGGTATTAACAACCTTTCCATCCGTAGTTATCTACGGGATCTTAATTGCTTAGCTCACCTTTGAGAAATTGCTTTTGTGTGTGTGATTTGTTTGAAAAATATTTTGAAAACTATTTCTCTTTAACTTCGTAATGATTCTTGTATCAGTCCTCAAGAATGTATACGAAGTGTTTGAAAATATTTGTTTGAAAAAATGTTTAACTTTGTAATGATTCTCGTTGGAATGTATACAAAGTGTTTGTTTGAAAATATTTTTGAAAAGATTGTGAGGTGTGAAAAGTATTTTGATAGGAGCAAGCAACATAGTCTTATTACCTACTCAAAATAGTCGTTTCTTGTTATTTTCCTTCTCCTTTAGGATAAGGCTATCCATACCATTAGTTGGTAGGTAACTTTATCCGTTGGATGTGAAGGGACCACCTTAGGGTCATCGTATGGTCATTAAATGCAACATTGTAAGGATACCTTAGCAATTTTGTAGGGACGATCATCACTTATTCGTAGGCAACAACCGAGGGACGAGATCATATATTCGTAGGAAACATCGAGGGTCATCGAGGTACTGTGATCTTTGTGATGATTTAACTAAGGGAATTTGATAATGGTACCCTACGTTCGAGGGACATGACCATTGTTATTCGAAAGGCAGCAAGAGAGGATACCCTAAGGGGGTGCAAGTGTGATAGAGTGTATTTGATTCAAATATTTATCTTGATTGTTAGAGTGATCTAATGGTTGACTTTAGATCTTGTCATGCAAACCCTAATTATCATACATCTAAGCAGTTATATACAGTTTATAATAGTGCGGAATGTAAAAGCAGAAAGATAAAAACTTACGTTATTACAGGGCTTTGGGGAAGTTATGTAATAGAGGTGCGTAAAGTAAAGGCAGAAAGTAAATCTACGCTATTACAAGAAAAAAACACTTGCGACCTATAAATCGATTTCTAATATATAAATACCAAATAAAGTAAATAAATTAAAAGAAAAATGTCTAATGATAGGAAAGAACATGTAAACCCTAATTGTAAAAGGAAAATATTTTTTGATATTTGTTGAAATTGATTCTAATTAATACAACTTAATTCTAAGTTAATTAATAACTAATAATTTAAATTGTGAGAAAAAAAAATTATTTTTATGTCAAAAATTAATTAAAAGTTTTATTAACCTAATTCTAAAATTAAATTATTTTTTGGGATTTTAGAAAATAAGTTGAATTAATTTTGAAAAGAAATTAAAAATAAGTTAAAAATTAAAAGAAAAATAGAAAATATGAAGGAAATTAGTGTTAAAAAATAGGGAATGTTCCCTCCAGGGCTTGAACTCGTGACCTTGACGTCACAGGTTCAAATGTTGAGCAAATATAAAAAATTTGAGCAAAAGGCAGGGATCGAACCCACGCCCTTAGAGAGGAAGAGACTTAACGCGTGCATGTTCAACCATTGGGGTGGTGATACATCCATTAATATATGCACAATCATAAATACACAAGGGAAATTAAGTCCTTGATTTCTGAGTTTTTAACAAACACGCGTGTGGGACCCATGTTTTTAAAATCGTCCAATTGAAATGAGCCACGCACGTCTGGCCCTAGTCTTTGCCGGTCAAAGGAAGCCAAGGACACCAGAGTTAACTCTGGTCGTCTTCTCCGATCACCATCAACATCAAACCTGTAAAATAAAAGGAATTAATAAACAAGAGGGACCCTACCCCCGTAAATCGAGGGCTGCAAGTTCAGTGGTGGTGACCGTTTGGCCTGAATCGGCCTGGAAATTAGGATACGAAGCTTCTTAGTTTCAAAGCCCTAACAATGGCATTTTGAGTTTCAGCCATCAAAGCTTGCAAACGATGGCTCTAATCATCTCTAATGAACCTCAAGAAACGATTAATATAGTTAGTTTCAATCAAAACACAATAAAAATTTAAATACGAATTCATGAAAAATATGCAAACGGAGGTTCATGTATGGCATGATTTAGTGTGTTTTAACTATGGATAATGATCCATTTTTACCCTACTATACCTCAGGAGCACGATAGAATGCTTAGAAGCCTTTGAAAGAAGCTGCAACTAGTGTTTCAAAAGTGCAAGTTTGTTGAATATTTTTGAACACAAACCCTAGTCTTTTGGTTATAAGAACTCGTCTCCTTTTGGTATGAATATGTTGTGTACTTATACGACATGAGATTAGGTCAAATATTGAGAGGAAAATATATTCTCTTCAATGCAAAATATTTGATTGAAGTTTCTTATCAAAACCTTCCATATTTGGCTCAATCTTGCATTAAACTCATCCATGTATTTTTGACAGCTGGCATAGCCTTCCTTGGACCTCAAGGAACTTGGAAAATATGCCCAATACGCCATGACTTCATTCTTTGCATTTTATTTTATTTAAATTGAATTTAAATGATTTAATTCAAAAATAAATTAAATAAATGAGAGGAGGGCATGTAATTGAGCTTGTAGACCATGGTCCATCTTTGAAACAAGTTTAGATAACAAAAACTTAGGCCCATTTGGAAAAAACTCAATTTGCTTAATATTTCTCTTCATGCACTTCTTCAAATTTCCCAAACTTGCACAAGTTGTATCTTGCTCAATTTAAAATATTTTGAAGTGTAATTGAACTTTTTAGAAAGCACAAGATGTCCTTTAAAGACTCATTTTGGTTTCATCTTCATTGAAGTTTCCATGTTCATGTACACTTCTTTTGCAAAATATGACTTTTTGTTGACTTTTAGAAGGACCTATAATGTCTTGATCCATGACTATCAAATGAAGCATTTCTGGCCAAATCTTGTGAGGCACAAAGTTGTAGAGAATTGAATTCTCTTTATAATGAAAGTATGTGAAAGTTATGCCTGGTCAAAGTTCTATTGACTTTTTTATCAAGAAACCCTAATTTAGAAACTTTGACTTTTGATCAAATCTTGAGTTTTCTTGATGAATCATGATCAACCCTTGATCAACTGATGGTTGTGACTTCAAAATCTTGTTGTTGACCAAAAATGATGAAGCTTGACTGTATGTTGACCCCAATTGACTTTTTGTCCAATCCAACTGATTTTCAACCATCTGAGCAATTGACGGAGAAAACTTGAGCTGTGAGGCTTGAAAATTGACATGGTGATACCTTGAGACATATGAGGAGGTATGATGATCACTTGAGGAAATGAAACTCATTCTTGACTTGAGAGAATCAAAACCCTAGTTATGGGTTGATTGTTTAGGAGAGAGTCCATCTAGTCAACCCTTGAGGAACTCTTGAGTATGGAAATATGGATTGACTAGAAAAATATGAGGAAAATTTTTGGGGTATAACAATGATAAATTCTAAATGATTTGCATTGATATGATGGTGTATGTGTATTTGTGCAATTGATGAATAATTTGAGGTGTTGAATTATTGTGGTATGCTTTATAATTAGGATTGGTAGAAAATATTAATTTTGCATATGATGTTGATGAACTGCACATGCATACATGGTCAACTTTGATCCTTAATTGGAAATAGATATGGTGAAATGTTGACTTCACGTGAGGCTTTGATCCTTAAGTTGAAATAGAGGCGGTGAAACTATGGGTTCACAAATTAGGTCTCTGGTCTTGTATGGATCTGGAGTGTGGCACTAAATCTAAGATAAATGAATTAGGAGTGAGATTTAACTTTATGTTCATGGATTGGTACCACATTCATTGATTCATATTCATTTTGCATCGGATTCTTGTTCCATATTGATGAATGTGTATGTAAATCGAAAGATGTGCTAATTTGATAAATGATTGCTTGAATCGTACATTGGTAATGTTTATGTTATATGGAATATCACATGAAGTGTAGATAATTATTAATTAGATGCATGTTTCTATATTTCTTCTAATTATATACATTATGATAATGATTTGAATTCCCAACCTTCTGGTGTGATGTTGCCTCTACGTGGGTAACGTGCAGGTTCAGAGGATAGCGGTGCTTCGCACGAGACTAGTTGAGAGGATTAGTTAGCTTATCCGTTATTCTAGGTAGTGAGTCATTGCTCAAGTTATGTAACACGAGGATTATTTGAACTTATGTTTTCTATGAGATATTTCTATGTATTCTCATTTGTTTTGGATTTGTATGTTGAGATAATATGTGATGTGGCCTTGGTGCCGATGTTTGGATTCATATGACTTGATGATGTTATGGATTAATTCTTATATTGATTGAATGATTATAGTATGGGATGTAATCATTTATATTATCTGAGAAAAGAAATATTCCACTATGATATGCATATTTTGATGAAGCATGAGATTTAAATATGTGTTATGATTATGACCAGGTGCATGTTTATATTGATTTTGTTGGTTTTATATTGTGTAGAAAATGACATGTGACATCCCTTGTATGTATGCATTCTATTTTACTATGATTTATGCCATATTTATTTGGGGTTAGAAAAGGGTGTTACATTATTGTGTTTCTTCCCCTACACACACTGTTCACATATCTCAGCTCGAAGATTAATCTTGGGAAGTCTGATCACCATTCCATGCCTTTGCAATGCGTCAAGGTCTCTAAAATTAAGTTGTTCAAGACAGTAGTGCCAAAATCATGCATCACGACTTACCTTTGTAGCAAGACATTTGTGCTCCATTACTTTCTTCTCTATCTTGAAAGTACGATTTGCAGCCACGGGCGCTCTAAGGATTAAGACTCCATTTCAATCAAAAACGCGTAAAACCTTGTTTTCCATGCGAATTGTGTAATTCTTATCGAGTAATTGGCCAATGCTCAAGAGATTAGACTTAATTCTAGAAATGTAAAACACATCTTTGATAAAGGAATTTCTCAAATCCCTCTTCATGATCAACACATCACCACACCGTCGGCCACTAAAGTCGCGTCATCCGCGAATCTTACTTTATTCTTCATGGCTCGATTGATCTTCACAAACCAATCCTTTCTACCCGTCATATGAGTTGACCAACCAAAATCCAAGTACCATTCATCATTATGTTAGATTCCTCCTCGAACGGTTACCATTGTGTTTCGCTCCGAACGCGTTTATGCAGAAAATTATACACTGACTGTTGTTGCCCAGCCCTCGACACACATTGTTGTTACTGTCAAGCCACTCTCTACTGCCATTGTTATCCTCTGTGATTATAACAAGAAGCGTATCATCCTCCTCTACCTCTTTCCTTGCAACTTTTTCTTCATTTCCATGATTTTCCTTCGATTTCGCATTGCATTCCTTTGTGAAATGACCATACTTTTGATAATTAAAGCACTTCACATTACTTTCATCATACCTCTTATTGTTGTTTCCTTGATTGCTACCTTTGGAGCCGCTCTATCCTCTTTGAGCCATAGAACCCTTTGAATTTTGTGGATCTTTTCCACCAAAATTCTGGAAATTTGCTTTGCTCTTTGAAGACCACTTGTCTTTCGACCTCTTGTTCTTTTCATTGAACTGTGCTTGCAACGCAATTTCTGCCTTGGCCTTGTTACTTCCACTTTCATCCATTATTTGCTCATGTGCTTCCAATAAGCTTTGAAGCTCCTCCTTGCTCATACTGAGAAGATCATTTGACTCTTCTATAGATACCACTATGTTATTAAATCTTGACGTTAAAGAACGCAAGTTCTTAGCCACTATATTTTGCACCAAAATGGTTTCACCGCAAGCCTTCATTTGATTCATCAAACGTGTTTTACGCATATGTAGTCGTTGATCGATTCCTTTTCTTCCATTTTCACCAACTCGAACTACCTCTTGTAAGTTTGTAAGCTCACAACCTTCGCTTTGTCGGCACCTTCATAAGTTATCTTCAAAATCTCCCAAGCTTATTTTGTCGACGTACAATCGCCAACTTTCTCAAAGTTGTCGTTGTCGACGCAAGAGTGTATCAAGAAGAGAGCTTTGTAGACTTTCTTCTTCTCTTACCTGAATGTAGTTTGTTGTGCTATTGTAGCCTCTGCAATAAGTGGTGTAACACTACGCCAAAATTCTTTTTTGGCAGCACTAAAAAGACAACGCCTTTATCAAAAAGCGCTGTTATAAATTGTAAAAAAAATCGTTAAAAAAAAGCACTGCTAAAGGCCATCTTAAGTAAGCGCTTTATAAAAGCGTTGCTAAAGTACGTGCATAGACCCCACCTTAAAAACCGTTTTTACAGAAGCGCTGCTAAATGTTAACCTTAGAGAGCACTTTTAAAAAGCGCTGCTAAATGTTCACCTTAGAAAGCGCTTTTAAAAAAGCGCTGCCTAAGGATATTTAAAAAAGCGCTGTTGTAGGCCTCACTTATACAACACTTTATAGAAACGGTGCTAGAGGCCCCCCTTAGAAAACGCTTTCTCAAAAGCGTTGCCTAAGGCCTTTTATTTTTTTTTTAAAATAAAATAGAAAACCCTTTCACAATACTTTCCCAGTCGTTATCAATACAAAACCCTATTCTCAATAGTTTCCCAGTCTTCTCGTTCTTCTTCTCAAACTGAAAAATTCATTCCTCCGCCGCTTATTCCTCTGTCACCACTGCCGTAAATGTCCTCTTCATTGATTACAATCACCTCCGTCCTCATCCTCTTCAAACACAGGATTTTCCACGATAACAACACAAACCTCCGTCATTAATTTCATCTGTCATCCTCACATCACAAAATCTTCTCTCCACCTCCGTCTCCTCCTTATGTCTCAGTTCAGGTCACTATTGTTGATTTTGCATGTTGGTTATCTTGTTTAATTGATTGAAATTGAAAATTTTGGAATGTGGTTGGAATTTAGGGTTCTACTTGTCATTCTAGTTAGGGCTACATCGATGATTACAAATTACAGATTTCTTTTAAAGATTTTAATGAGGCATTGATGATTACATAAGAGTGGAGACTACAACCTAAGACTCAATTTGTTGTGGCAAGAGCTCTTAAAGCTAGATACTAACCCAATTTTTGTCGAGTCTTCAATGGTTTGTGTTGTAGCTTTGTTTTTCCTGTCACCGCAAACCAATCTTCTTCTTTTGGGAATTTAGGGATCGTTAATGCTAATGGCTAATAATTAACGTGTATAAAGACAAATTATGGTTATGAATATTGAGAGATAAATCATAATATGCTACGTCGTATGAGTTAAAAAAAACATAAAGTTATGTCAAATTAAAATAAAGGATCAATATGGTTTGGCTATTATCATAACGCAGAAAACTACAGTTGCATATGTCCCTAATGAAAAGCATCAGCTGGCTGATGTAGTTTTTCAAATGCTATAGAAGATCTTCCTGCCATATGTTTATTGTGAATCTTTCATAAGTTTAAATAATCAAACTTTATCTCAAGCTTATTTAGAACAACATTTGTCCAATTTGTGACATTCAATGTCTTAAGGAAATTTATTTAATCTTATTCTTCTATGCATTCACATTAACTGGTGTCCAATCTTACATTATGGGTTGTTAAGTTGCGATGATTCTTAATGGGTATGATCAATTTTTGAACGATGGAATTGTCATGATATCTCTTTTTGTTGATTTTTTATTTCGAGCTAAGGTTAATATTGTGAAAGAGACCTTGATAGCATTTGTGTTTGAATTTGAAAGATAAATTTGATTATGGCATCATGTGATGTTTTCGTTGAATACTTGGTTGAGTCAGTTTTTATTGTATGAAATTTTTTATAATAGAAGTTTTCTTTCCTTTGAATTAGCAGCGTATCCCGACCGATTTCGACGTACAACGCTCATTCTCTGCATTTCACTTAGTTCGACCTTCTCGTTTCAACTTCTCGACGTTGTTGTTCGGTAAATTCGAGGTAAATTTCTTCCTTAAATTACCCGTACTGGTGTGAGTGAGATTCTCTTTTATGAGATAGTATAATCTGTGATGAATTTGTCTGAAATTGAGTGAATATATTTGTACTTTCCTAGCCTAATGTGTACTATTGTATTTGTGTTTTCTTGCTCCGGATCCATTCCGTGTATACTTTGCGTTTTGACAAAAACGCATTATACCATTTTGTGCCCTAATTAGTTGTTTTTGTTTAGATTACTTAGTAAAACCATGGATAAGACATGGATGTATCCCAATCGATTGTTGAAAGAGTACGAGAATGGGGTATTAGAATTCGTTAAGTTTGTTGTTGCGCATGCCAAAGACCCCATTCGAATGAAATGTCCTTACTTGGGTTGTTGTTATGGGAGTCGGGTTGACGCGGTTTAGTTGGCATCACATTTAAAGAGGCATGGAATTGATAGAAGTTATACATGTTGGAATTTGCATGGTGAGAAAAGTAACAGGAATGTTGAATCGGGGAATAACACGACTTATACTTCAAATGAAAATGGCACAGATACATACGATTATGATCGAGTCAAAGAGATTGCAGAAGCACTTGAAGAAGATCTTAAGGATTGTCCAAAAATGTTTGAGAGGTTGGTAAGTGATACAGAGAAACCGTTGTATAATGGTTGTACAAAATTCACAAGATTGTTTGCGGTATTAAAGTTGTACAACTTAAAGACGGACAATGGATGGTCGGATAAAAGTTTCAAAAAGTTATTAGCCCGTATGAAAGATATGCTACCAGAGGATAATGTTCTTCCAAATCAAACATATGATGCCTAAAAAATTTTGTGCTCTATTGGCATGAGCTATGATAAGATACATGCATGTCCAAACGATTGCATTTTGTTTTGAAATGAGTATGCATTGTTAAATGAGTGACCTAAATGCGGTGTCTCCTGATATAAGAAATAGTTGTCTCCAGCAAACGTCTTATGGTATTTTCCTATATTTCCTAGATTTAGACACATTTATCGTAGTGAAACCGATTCAAGACACTTGACTTGGCATGCAGATGAAAGAATTATTGATGGAAAGTTTCGACATCTGGCAGATTCACCCCAGTGGATGAAAATTGATAATGATTATCCTAAATTTGGAAGAAAAAAAAGCAAGAAACTTTTGCTTGGCATTGTCTACTTATAGAATGAACCCACACGGTATTCAAAGTATCTCGCATAGCACATGGTCTGTAATTATTATGATTTATAACCTACCTCCGTGGCTATGTATGAAGCGTAAGTACATTATGTTATCTATGTTAATTTCTGGGCCTAAACAACCAAGGAATGACATAGACATATACTTGACACCCTTAATCGGATATTTAAAGTTTTTGTGGGAGAACGGTGCAGAGGTTTATGATGGGTATAGGAAAGACAGTTTTAACTTGAGGGTGATGTTGTTTGGATCAATTAATGATTTTCCAGCATACGAAAATCTATCAGGGTACAACATTAAAGGTCAAAAAGCGTGTCCTATTTGTGAAGATGGAACCCATACGACGCGATTGGACCTTTGTCAGAAGAATGTCTTTCTCGGTCATTCTAGATTCTTAAATTCTAATCATCACTACCGTGGATGGAGAAAAGCAATCAATGGAGAGCCAGAACAAGGTAGAGCTCCACCTATATTGACAAGTGATCAAATTTTTGAAAAGGTGAAAGATGTGAGTACTTAGTTTGGCAAGCCTTTTGCACATACACTTGTCAAGAGTGGGTGGAAGAAGAGTTCAATGTTTTTTGAACTGCCATATTGAAAGTCGTTGTAGGTAAGATATTTTCTCGATGTTATGCATATTGAAAAAAATTATTTGACAGTGTTATTGGTATGTTACTCAATATACAAGGAAAGTCTAAGGATGGACTTAAAGTAATGGAGGACATGGTAAACATGGGAATAAGAACTGAATTGGGACCCGTGAAGAAAGGAAGCCGAACATATCTACCACCTGCTATTTATACTCTATCTAGAAAGGAGAAAAAATATTGTGTAAGTTTCTAAGTGAAGTTAAAGTTTCAGAGGGCTACTCATCAGATATTAGAAGACTTGTGTCTATGAAAGACCTCAAGTTAAAGAGTTTAAAGACTCATGATTGCCTTGTTATAATGGAACATTTTCTACCAATTGATATACGTTATACTCTGCCAGAAAAGTAAGAAGCACAATAACTAAACTGTGTTTGTTCTTCAAGTCAATTTGCAGTAAGGTGATCGATCTTGCGATCTTACCAACATTGCAAAAATAAATATTTATTACTTTGTGTGATATTGAAATGTATTTTCCTCCCTCGTTTTTTGACATAATGGTTCATCTAGTTGTTCATCTTGTGAAATAGACACAATTGTGTGGACCAGCTTATATGAGATGGATGTACCCTGCTGAACGTTGTATGAAAATATTAAAAGGGTATGTGAAAAACCGAAGTTGACCAGAGGTTTGTATTGTCGAACAATACATTGTTGAAGAAGCGATTGAGTTTTGTATTGAATATCTATTAAATGTAAAATCAATTGGACTCCCCAAATCTCATATTGTTGAGAAAAAAAAGAAGGAAAAAGTTAATTAGAAATAAAGTTGTGACAGTATCAAGGGTCGAACGGGATTAAGTGCATTTATATGTCATGCACAATGAGATTGAGGTTGAGCCGCATGTTGAAATTCACAAGGGTGTTCTTCGAGGTTTAAATCTGAATAGAAATGAGAATTGAATAGTACGAGAGCACAATCTAAGTTTCATACCATGGTTTAAGGAACATATTCATTCAAAGTATTATTTAGATCTTGCTTCAATAACATAAAGGTTGAGATTTTAGCATACGGTCCAAGTTTTGTTGTGTTTTCTTATAGCACATACGCAATTAATGGATACACATTTTATACCAAAGAACAAGATGATAAAAGTACTATGCAAAATAGTGGTGTCACCCTTGGTAGCTGAAGCAATGCACATATCAAGTGTGAAGGACTTAAACCCCAAATTTGAAAATCTGTCATATTTTGGGGTTATCGAGCTCATTTGGGTGTTTGATTATGAGAAGTTTCAGATTCCTATATGTGGTTGCAAGTGGGTTGAAAATAATAATGGTATACGAATGGATAAGTCAGGATTTTTGCAAGTGGATCTTAACAGGGTGGGGTTCAAAGATGTGCCTTTTATTCTAGTCTCTCAAGCTAAACAAGTGTTCTATGTCACTAATCTGACAAGTACGAAATGGTCTATAGTGCTTTTATCTAACAAAGTAATTGATGAAAACATTGGAGATCAAGTTGATGTTGAGATTGAATCATTTACTATAAATGATCAAGATGAAAATATTATAGCGAATGAATCATATATTAGAAATGATCATAATGAGGGTTTTGGATCAATCCAACCGCCCGTGTTGTTAATAGACTAGTAGAACATATTCCAACCAAGAAAATAAAGAGACGTTAGTAAAAAAGATAATAGTATAATTATAGCCTATATCATTCAATAAAATTTAAATATATGTCATTTTATATATATATTCAATATATAGATTATAGATTATGGATTTTTATATTTGTCATTTCATTTTTATTTTTTTCTTTATTACAAGTCAAACTAGTAATCAAGAAAACTCACATGATACAAACGATCCAGATCAGACTTCAGAAAGAGAAATTACATGAGACATAACTATTATGAAGGGAATCATTCGTGATAGAGATAGAGGAATAAAATATATTGTAAATTGGAATGATGATCAACAACTAATTGAGCCTAATGGTGCAAAGTTGTTAAGTTACATTGGTTCACTTGTTCGCATGCATATTCCAATCACCTCTGATAGATGGAGTAATAAAGAGTTGCATTCTAGTAAAGAGAAAATTTGGCCTGAGATACAGGTACCATATATTATTGTTGTTATTTTCTTTTTGACGATAATGTGTTTAAATTACTTACACTAACACACTATATGCGTATGTTTTTTCGTAGACGTCTGTTAACATTGATGATAACAGAAAAAGTATTGTCTTCAATTGGCCAGAAAAAGACACAGAGTGTTCTGATCTTTTTAACAAACAAGTATCTTAAGGATGAGCAAGGAAATTTTGTTGAAGCGGAACGTCCAAGGAATTATGCGAACTTGATTACACCTGAAGAATGGGATGTTTTTGTAGGAAAAAGAAGAGATGATAATTTCAAGAAAGTGAGTGACACAAATTTCCAGAGAGCATCAAAACTCACATATCCATACAAAAAAGGGTGTTTGGGATATGCACGCTTACAACAAATAAATGTAAGTATATATAAATACTACGATCTTATTAAATGTCTCAATGTGTTATAATTTATGAGATTATTATTTGTGTCAATGCATAGTTATAAGAGACGAAAAGTGAAGAAGCATCACTTCTGGCACATGCTTTGTGGAAGGAAGCTCGTGTGGGCAAGAATGGAGTTTTTAGGGAAGATGTTCAACATATTTATGATGAATGTGTAAGTATAACATTGGGTATTTAATTAAATCAAAAACTTATTAATATATAATTAATTTTATAATATCCACTAATAATTTTTGATATGTAAATGAATTTCAGGAGACTCTATCTCAATCAGTAACCACAGGTGATGAGGACTAGGATAACAAGAGCATACCTAGTCGAACACTAAATGTTGCTGAGTATCCCGGTCGAGTGAGGGGTAAAGGACATGGTGTGACTCCATATTCCTTGTATAAGCATCCAAGAAAAAGAAATCCTAGCAATCAAGAAGTGATGCAAACGTTGGGGGAATTAAAAGCGCAAGTTCGTGAATTACAAAAGGATAAAGAGAGGGATATGGCGTAAAAGTGCAGTTCAGCATTGAAAGAAACTAGTGACAAAGCTAGTATCAATTGTCAAAATAAAATTCCCGAGGTAATTATATATGTTATATGAAATTAAATTAGAACATTTATTTTAATTGACAAATATACACAGATAACAGTAACATATTTATTATTGGTTTAGCGCAATTCATCTTGTCAGCTATATTTATCGTCACCGACTTATCGCATAGTTGGCAAGGGAAAAGTGAATAACACTTTGGTATATTTACTTCACCATATACCGCTCCTTAATGGACATCCGAAAGTATCGGTTGATGTTGCATTAGATCTGAATGCGTTGCTACCGATACCTGACATTATTTCAGAGACAACATTGGTGCGAGATGCAATAGGATCGTTTGTTGCATGACCGCCGAACCTCATTTTCATAGATGATGAGGTATGTCGAAAACCATTATGAATCTTTTAGTATTCAAATGTCAATTATGAACCATTACGTACTTTTTTTACATGGTAATGTTAGACTCCTACAAAATCCGCATCTAAGGATAAAGGGATTTTGCGGCACAACGAGTTTGTTGCATCACAAAAAAAGGTACATTGAAAGTGTTAATTATATGATGCGAATTCAAAAACTGCATGATTTTATAATTTACCTAAGTTATATGATTTTTAGGTACCTGCTCAAGAATCACAACAAGTCAGCCAGAAAATTAGTAATGTATCCAACAAGAAAGGGGATCTTCCAAGGACTATGCCAAGAAAGCATTTTGTACCTCGATTTCGTGTGTGTCTTGAAACACTTGTGGGAACGTCAAATAGATATGGAGGAAGGTATCTTTAATTTTTCTTGCTCCGAAACAATTGCATATGAGGACATGGAAAAAAAATTTAGACATACAGAATTAGGCATCGGTGTTATACACTCATACATCCGATAATCCGATAAGTCTATTATTTAATTAGTTGAACAATTTATTTACACATTTCAATGAAAATAGTCTAATGTTTATTATCTTTTTATTTAAGGTTCTTGTATAACAAATTGATGCACGAGAATCAATTGTCAAACAGATTCCATTTTGTGTCTTTCTCCTGTGTCAATGGACCGTCAATTATTAAGGATCTAGATTCAGTAAGAGATCACTTAGTCGAGAGATTTATGGTCAGCAGTATAAAAAGTTTGTATTTTTATCCTATAATACTATTTCTACAGGGTTAATTTTCATTCTAAGTTCATTCAAATATTTGTATCTTTTGCATAAAAAATTTCCATATAAACTTTTGTTTTAATTTATAGACGTCCCTGGTTGTTGGTTGCTATGGATCTTATAAAAGAAGTGGTGTATTATCTGAATTCGATAGATGGTGGTTGGACAAATTATCTGGATATGAAGTTAATGATTGATACGTAAGTGAGATTTTTCTAAATATTCGTGTGTATTTATATATTTAATTATTTCTGTAAGATTATTCTAAATATAGGTTTTTATTTTGTTAGAGCGATACAAGTATTCCGATCTCAAAGAGACGCTCGAGTACCAAGGTCTAGATCAAGCAACATTACATGGATCAAAATGGAGGTATATTAATTTTCACAATTTTGCTTATAATAGTGATGCTACTTGATAAAATAAGACAACTATATATTCTTATTTGTTTTTCTATGTAATGTGCTCGTCGGCATAATGATATAGATTGCGGATACTTCGTTATGAGGTTTATGAGAGAAATCATTCATTTGAATCGAATAGAGATTCCAATCACGGTATGGATTTATATCTTGGGATTTGTTTTAATATTTAGTTGATATTTCATATAATTTATTACTTTTAACTAAATCATGCATATTATGTTTTGTTATGTAGTACTGTGATGAATACAAGTGTGTTCATTACACGAAAAAATCAATTGGAAGAAATCAAGGAGGAATTGTTTAAATACTTTATTGAGAAAAAAAATCATATAAGGTATTAGAAGTTGAAAAGTGTTATGAAAAAATAGGTTTAATTGTGTTGGAGCCAAGTTAGTTTAATTGACTGTGTTGTTCTGTTCATACCTTGCAGGACCAGGATCGTCCGCTCGTCGGATTTTGGTGATTTTGGGCTGATTTTGTTAGGGTTGATTTAGTTATTGTTAGGGCTAATTTAGTTATTGTTATGGCTGACTTTGTTATTGTCCGGGCTGATTTTGGTTATGTTTTATCAAATATGTGAATTGAATTATAATGGCGTATATATTTTGGATTATAATGATATATAATGGTATTATAATGGTGTATATATATAATGTCTTTTTTTTGTCTATAAATGCTTCTTTGTTGAAATAAAGGCTCGCTGAAATATAAGGCGTTGAATTACAATTTATGGGATTATTCCCAAAAATATGCTTTCTAAAAAAGAAAGAATAGGGAACGCTTTTGCATTAAAAAATGCTTAAAATGTCATTTTTTTTACGTGAAGAAAAGAAAGCATTTTTTAGGAAAAGCGCTGTCGATAGTATAGAAAGCACTTTTTCCTGAAAAAGTGATGCCTAAAGATACCTTAAAAATACATTAGACAACGCTTTTAAAAGTGTTGTCTAAAGGGAAACAATATAAAGCGTTTTTTCTGAAAAAGCGCTGCCTAAAGATGCCAATAGAAGCATAAAAGAATAGACAAATCGCTGTTAAAGGCCTACTTTAGAAAATGTTTTTCCAGAAAAAAGAGCTGCTACATACCTACTTTAAAAAGTGTTTTTCAAGGTAAACCGCTGCCTAAAGTATACATAAGGCAACACTTTGGTATAAAACAAAAGGGTTGTCTTTATCTACAACAGCGCCACCTTAGGCAACATTTTTAAGTGTTGTTAAAGGCCAAAAAAAGCGTCTTATTTTCCCTTATTTGACGTAGTGTAACTCCATCATTCACCACTTCAAGGACTTCTTGATACCCAAACAAAACTTTCATTTGTTTGCACCATTTTGTCATAATTCTTGGAATCAAGAATTAGGAGGTTGGTAGGGATTCAATCAGTGGTTGACATGTTTGCAGTAGATTAATGGATCAAAACTAAAACTCTTGATGACAGATGTTGGAACATAAACTTTTGGTATAAGGTGAACCAATGGTGAAGATGATATATTGGGGAAAATGAAGTTTAGAGAGAAAATTGAGAGAGAGAGAGAGAGTAATTGAGGAGAAAAATATTTTCTATTATTCACAATGGCATTACATCATTACATGAGGGATTTGCTATTTGTAACATGTCAACATAATACAAAACAAAACAACACAACAAAAAAATAAAATAGAAAAACTGCCACACACTGCAGTTCTGAAAGAACAGAAAATCAAGCCAGAAACAGATTTCTCTAAATGTGAAAACTGATTTCCTCTTCGAAATGCAAAATTTCTGTTTCAATAACAGAATAGATTTTTCAAATAAAATATTTCCAAAATAATTTCCAATGCTTCGAAACTGCACTTGACTTATACATTATATCCAATAGTAATTCTCTTTTTCCCTGAGAGGAATACAAACTTGTTTTTCCCTCGAGAGAAATACAAACTTCCTAACTATAGATAGTGTATGATCAAATCCAACTCTTCTCAAGTTCTCATATTTTTAGAAGAGGGGTGTGGCTTTTAAAAATGGTGGTGTTCATAAATTATATCCCTTGTTTTATGCTTATAATTAGTTTGTACTACGTAAGTAATAATGCCTCATCAATTATAGGAGAGACATCCAACAAGAATTAATGACTGCTCTCAAATCAAGTGAAGTGACAATAATATTTATCTGAAGGGAAAGGGGTAACATGCTGCATGCTACTCTATAACTTATCACTTAGCAAAGTTGTAAAATCGCTAATAATTGGACTTAAAATTCAACTTGCGAGTTACAATATGGAAACATGTTAAAAATATTTGCTACCTTAACCCTACAATTTGATATCTACTGTGTACATTCTTCAGCATATTTATATGGTATAAACAGAGTTTTTTAATAAAATAATTTACCTTTTTAAAAAATATTTATTTTTAAAATTTATTTTATAACATAAAATTTATTTTTTATCATTAATCAACTTTATAATTATATAAACTACAAAATTATAGGTTATTAACCAATTATTTTCTTTATAAATTATTAATCAATTTCATTATTTTATTAACTAATAAAATATATATTATTAATTAGTATATTCCAACACTAATTTATAAATGTACTAACAAACTTTTATATTTTATTAATCAATTATATATATATATATATATATATATATATATATATATATATATATATATATATATATATATATATATATATATATATATATATATATATATATATATATATATATATATATATATATATATATATATATATATATATATATATATATATATATATATAATCAAATTTAATATATATGTCCAGTTTAATATTTAATAAATCAAATAAGTTTTAGAAAAAATATATGAAAAAACTTAAATAATATAAAATATTGTTTATGTATTATAAACATTATATATTGTGTAGGGTCAAAAAGTGGTGTCAAAATAGTTTTTTAAAATAAATAAAAAATTGCATGTATCAAACAATATAGAAGCATTTTTTAAATAAAGAGAGCTACAATAGGCCGTATGACATGTAGGGAGCATAGAGGATAAGAGATGCTGCTCTACGGCTAAAAGAAACAAGTACAACAAGAACATAAAAACGGATTGATTTTTACTACAAGAATAATGCTTCATTTCCAGAGATTTTTGAAAAAGGTAAAAACTCATGTCACGGAAAAAAGTTTTTGAATCAAGAATGATATGAAGAATAATGTTTATAAGTTGATTTTGATGATAACACAATATAAAAGAACAATTTTCTTGTTTAATGTTTTTTACATGTATAAAAAAAGTTCTCATTTAGATTCTTTTATCCCTTAGTAGAAAGAATAAAGAAATTCTACATATTATTTCCATATCCATATTAATTTAAATGATTTTCTCCGAAACACTATCACCACAAGAAAATTGGTAAATTAAGACGGTTAAAATTGGCATGTTACGGCGGTTTGAACCGCCACAAATTGTAGGTCACGACGGTTCTGGTTCTGTCGTAGAAACGTGTGTCCCCGGCTGAGTTACGACGGTTTGTAAAACCGTCGTTAATTTTCGTCTAGATTCTACTTTTAATTTAGATTGCATTTGTTTTAAACCGTCGTCAAATTGAAATCCTGACACTTCAAACCGTCGTAACTTGATTTGAAAATTCTTAATATTATTTATTTAGTAACGGTTTATAACGCTACAAACTATTTAGTTTTTTCTTTTAGCAACAATTTAAACCGTTATTAATTTTTATTTGAAATAATATTAATTCAAATTTTTTATTTTTACTTAAATTTTTAACATCTCAAATTTTTTATTTTTTATTTTTACTTAAATTTTTTATTTATAACATTATTTTTTATAATCGTTTTTTCTTTATTTTAAATACTTTTTGTAGTTTAATTTTCTTTTTTTATAACATTATTTTTTTATCACTTTTTAACATAATAAAATTTCAATTATAAACATTTAATATCAAATAAGCATTGTAATTTCAATAAAATACGAGTTTCATAATGCCAAAAATACATAGGGAAGTTCATAATCTAATTAATTTAAAACTGTCTAATGAGTCCTTCTTGATGATCCATTATCTGTAAGCCGGTAGCTAGACTTAGAAGAACGTCTACCATCAGCGAGTGATTCTAATCCCTGGAGAAAAATATTATTAAAATAATATACTCTTTTTAAAATAATACTCAATATCTTTAACTTTAATATCATCAAATAATGTACTTGTCTTCCACTAGAATGTTGTATTTGCACAAAAAGTTCAATTTTCTCTTGTCTAGCGACAAGGCTTTTATGCCAAGTGTTCCTAATTATGAACAAAGTGACGGGTACCACATGCATAACATAGTCGTGTCTCATGGAGTCGGTTATGTTTATGTTTGAGTTGTTTGGCGTTGGGTGTTTAATTGATGGATGATGTTGAATTGCAATGATCTTTATGATGAACATGAAATGAATATAACTTGATAGTTTCATGGTAACTAGGCGATGAATATAAATGATGAGTTTTGTGATGATGTAATTTTGATGAAATGCTTAATGCAAATATGACGTGATGATGTTTGCGACGATGGGCTTTTATGCCAAAAAGTGACGATGGGCTTTAGCCAATTTGTGATGATTTTATTTATGTTGCTTATGTATTAGTATTGTTTGATGTTGTTGTTTATGATTTCTGTGTTGATTAGTGAAGTATTAACTTGTGACGATTTCGTGGTGAGGAACGTTTATGTGTTGTTGTGACGGTTTATGTCAATAAGATTATGGAGATAAAGTGTAGATTATACACATTAGAATGATGATTAAAGTAAGTGAGTTTCAGATATGTGTTGGAATTGCACTTATTAATCTATACCCTTTGCAATTCCGAAACTATATATATACACATTTTATCATGCCTTTAATTATAGGGTTAAATACACTTTTCCCCCCTGTAATGTTAGCGAGTTTAGGATTACCCCCTGTAAAAATATTTTTTGTAAACCCCCCCTTATGTTATGTAGATTCCTTCATAGAACCCCCTAATATCCAGGTGGCATGGAATCTAATAAGAGGTCCTACACCTGGCATATTTTTAATTTTGTTAAAGTGATTATGTGTCATTTTACACTTTTTAATTTCAAATACCCCCTTAGAAAATTAGGGTTCTGAACATAGCAGGGAAGACGAAGACGAAATTTCGGGAAGACGAAGACGAAGAAGAATGCAGGAACAAGCAAACGAGAAAGACGACCGCAGTGAAGACGAAGATGAAGACAACCTCGAATACAAAGAAGCGATCCATTTCGTGAAGACGAGCTCTGAAGTGTCCAAAGTCCGAGGTTAGTAAAATTTGAAGTTCATCAATGTCGTAGGGTAAAATTTTGAAATCAACAATCTTTGACATGTGGGTATAATATATTGATGGATTCACAACACTTTAGTGTTACACTCCACCATGGGGTGAATTTTATGGTTTTGAAGAAGAAATTATATACAGGGGTAATGGATACGATAGTTAATGGGATACATGTTTCAAATTGGAACATGGATAACATTGTGAAGTTGTTGAGTAGGTTAGGTATAAGGTCGATTGTGTTAGGGTATGGACAAAAGTTTTAGAAATTCAAGATGGTTTTTTCCGATTAGGAAAGATGATGATGCTGTTGATTTTGCTCTATACTTTAGTGCAATGAATGTGAAAGGAGATTTGTATGTTGAACATAGTATCGGAACATGGACCTACGATAGGGAACCTAAATGTGTGAATGATGATGACCACCGATAATGGAATTGATGGGTTAGATGAGGAGAAGGTAGAGGGTTAGATGACGTGAAGATGAAAGAGCTACCGCTTACTTTGATGGTTTTGAAGGAATAGATGTTACTAAGCCTATTAGGAAGATGCAAGTCTCGTGGGCTTTATTGGAAGCCCAATAACAGATGGAGGAGCCCAATAACAGTATGGAGGAGCCCAATAAGAGTATAGATTCGATGATGTATACTATAGTGATGAGTTGAATAGTTCGACCCGATGATTCTTGTGATGAAGAAAGGCCCAAGTATGCTAGGTTTAGGAAAGAGCATCTAAACAAAGACTTTATATTCAAGTGGGTATGGAATTCAACACACTTGATGACTTTAGGCCTATCCGTGAGTGGTCGGCTTAATGGGAGGGAAATTTCTTTTGTGAAAATGAGGGAGATAGGGTAAGGGTGGTGTGTAAGCATAAATGTGGGTTTTAGTCTTATGCTCTAAGGTGGGCCACAAGGAGACTTTTGCTATAAAACACTTGTACATAAGCACACATGTGCTAGGTTTTGAACAACAAGTCCGCTAGCTCAAAGTGGGTGGCCAAGCATGTGGTAAAGAGGATGCAAACTTCGATACAGATAAGAGACATCATCCAAGATATGAGGCAAACATATTCGTGGGTATTATCAAAAGCATGGAGGGCTAAGCTAATTGCCAAGAAGATAATTGAAGGTGATGCGACAATCAAGATGCTTCCATATGGAGGTATGCGAAGAACTAAGAAGGGTAAACCATGGCAACACTGTGAAGATAAATGTAGAAAGACCTAGTCCATCCATACAACCAAGGTTTGGGTCATTTTATTTCTTTTGATGGCTGTAAGAAAGGCTTTATTCATGGATGCGCACCATTTGGGGGTTGATGGATGTCACTTAAAGACCAAGTATGGTGGATGCTTACTTATTGTAGGTGGATGCTAATGATCAATACTTCCCTTGGCATTTGGTGTGGTTGAAAATGAAACAAAGGAGAGTTGGAGATCGTTTATACAACTACTAATGGAGGACATTGGTCGATAGAAGATATGTATTTATCTCCGATCAATGTAAGGTATGTATTTAACTCTATCTTTCTTGCAAATTATTCTATTCTCTAAATGTTGAAAAATTTCTATTTTGTATCGTGGACTTGTGGTCGTATTTGAAGAATTGTCCGATACTATTGAGCATAGATTATGTCTTAGGCACTTGTATGCTAATTTCAAGAAAAGGTTTGGTGGAGGAGCCCTTATTAGAGATTTAATGATGGAGTCTAAAGCCACATACTATCGTGCATGGGTCCAAAAGATGAATGAATTGAAGAATGCGATCCCAATGCTTGGACTTGGTTGATGGTCGTTCCTACCAAAAGTGGTGTAAGCATGCCTTTTCTTTTACCCTAAATGTGATACATTGATGAATAATATCTCGTAGTCTTTTAATGCTACCATTCTAGCGCTAGGACAAACCTATACTCACAATGTGTGAGTGGATAAGAAAATATCGATGAATAGGTTATCCACCTCAAGTAAACTAGAAAATTGGCCACATAAGGTGATGCCAATACCTAGGAGAAGGTTAGATAATGAGGTGTTCAATAGTGGTCATTGGTTGCCAACATGGTCAATTGTCGAGACTTTTCAGTTACACATAGTTACAACACACATGAATTTATTGTTGACATTGCTAAAAGGTCATGTAGTTGTAATTTTGGGAATTAGTAGGAATTCCATGTAGGCATCAGTAGTGCCCGAGTTATAGAAAGCAAAACCCGATGAATTTGTTGATGCTTGTTACACAAGAGAAAAGTTTGCACTATGTTATGGATTTTCAAGAAGTCCAATCAATGGTCAAGATATGTGGCGGTTGAGATGGAACCACCTCTACCACCTGCATATAAAATGGTCCGTAGACCTAAGAAGATTAGGATAAGAGAAAGTGGAGAGGATGGTGCAAGGAAGAGAAGATCCGTGTTGCATATAAGTGCACCAAATGTGATAATTTTGGTCACAATGCTATGACTTGTAAGGCTACCACTCAGATCCCAATGCACTTAAAAGAAAGGTAATTCATTGTGATATACATTTTGTCTTACATTCTACATTCGCCTTACATTCTTCATTGTGATATGCATTGTGATGACAACCATACATTGTGTCTTACATTGTAGAAAACCTAAAAAGGACATGTGCCAACCGATATGGTTGCTCCAAGTGATGCACTTATCAGAACGGATGTGCCTAATCGCAAATCGATATGCCAACCGCAAATGATATGCCAATCGATCCGATATGCCGCCAAGCAATCGATATGACTGTTCCAACAAATGTGCTCGTTCAATCGATCCACGCCTCCAACCGATATGCCTGCTCCAACTATTATGAGTCAAACAGATCTAGTGTGGCCTCAATCACAAAACAATCCGAAAAAGGGTTGAAAAACCTATCATCAAAAGAAGGCAAAGTGAGAGGATCAAGTTGAGTTGGTTTAAAAGACCCATAACAGGTGAAGGAATATCTAGTGACAAACCAATTACCCTACCAGAAAATGAAGACATACCCACTTCAAAAGAAGCCAAGCTTGGAGTTTCAACAAGATCTTTGAAGACATGGAAGACCAAGAAAATGAGGGACTGTATTTTGTAATCCTTTTGTAACAAACATATGCACTTACTGTGATGATCAATTCTAATGTATCAGTTTAACATTATTGGTGTGTATTGTCTATAAAACACAATGGCTAGTCTGTCACATTTTTTCTTGTTTTCATAAACCATGAATTTCAGAGCCATGGCTAGTCTGCACTAATCTTACAACAAAACCATGAATTCAGAGGACCTAAATAAAAGCCAAAGTATTTAATTACATTCACCTTGAATTCTGCACTGAAAAAGTTTAAGAGATAGACTACATTAATATATTTCAATTTATTTATATGTTTACTATGTCATATTTTCTTTAGAATTACGACTATAAAATTGTTCGTAGTTTTCGATGATTTTGCAATTTTGCTCTTTCATTATGATATAACTTTTTCTCATTATTGGTAGATTGAATCTGAAAGTTTAATCAAATAATGATGTTGCATCGAGCTTTAAGATTGATGAACAGATTACATTTCATTGATGAACACATTACAAGTTCAACATTACATTGTTGAAAAACACTAATGACATAAAAATTACATGATGACTCATTAGACTAACTTAACCATAGTGCTATCAACATCCATGATGACCAATTACAAACATTAACCATAAATTTTTCCTCTTTTCCATTGCAATCTTTTTCTTGCTTTTTCTAACTTGTTAAGCTTTCCGACTGCAATCTATCTCCTCAACAATCTCTTTAGCAAATTCAATCAAATAAGCCTTGTTGACTTCACATTGGCGGCATCCGGACGGATTGGTTTCTTTCATCAAACTCATCGACCAAATCATCCCACAAAAATAAACCGCACCCATTCGCAATTTGAGACAAACACCACCAACAATTAATTTCAAATCAAACTCAAAATAATAAAATGCTTCAAAATTGCTCACCATATAATTCTGATTTCCAAAATTTGCGACGGGTTTTCAATTGACTTGAGACCCACAACTTCATGGTTTCATTGCATCCACATCTTGGTAAGCCGTTTCCAACTTCACTGTGGAAGATGCCTCACGCCACCCATAACCCGGATGAAGGGACACGGACGAAGATGAAGAGAGGGATGGATTTGGGGTAGGGATGGATTTCACGAAGAGAGAGAGGGATGGATTTGGGATAGGGATGGATTTCACGAAGAGAGAGAGGGATGGATTTGGAACCCTAATTTCTAGTTTATGCCATGCTGGAGACCTAATGAAGATTCACATGTGAAAATAAAAAAATTAAAAAGCCACGTCTGAAATAAAAAACCAAGATTCCATGCCACCTGGATATTAGGGGGTTCTATGAAGGAATCTACATAACATAAGGGGGGTATTGAAAAAATAACTTTACCAGGGGGGTAATCCTAAACTCGCTAACATTACAGGGGGTAAAGTGTATTTAACCCTTAATTATATGTTTTGGAGTATCTCACCCTTTACTTGTTTCGCCGTTACCTTTATATTGGTAACGTGTAGGTTATGAAGACGGAGTATATAGCTGTTATTAGTCGAGTCGGTGTCGCTCTGATACGTAGCACTCGGGGGGAATTATTATGTTGTCTTGTTGTTGTTCTTTTGTTGTTTTCCTTTGTAAATAAGAATCATACTTTATGAAAATATGATTTATTAAGGAAGTTTATTAAAGAAGATGTTTTGATGTTTTTGAATCAATTTATGTTTTCCGACGATGCTATGTATCCGAGATTTATACTTTAAAGTAAATAGTTTAAAGTGAGTTGTTTTTTATGGTGTGATACCTCAGTATTGAATTTGAGAAATTTTAAATTACTTTGATTTTTGTATATTAAACATTGGGTAATATTGGGGTGTTACAATGTCTCTTTAGGAAAGGTATGGTCATTAATTTCTAGAATATGCATCATAAACATAGTCACTCTCCAAACTATAGAAGAATTCAAATCAATAAATTACTATTAAACATTTGTTTGAGAGTTTGTAGGAGAAATGGAAGAGAGAGTTTTAAAAAAAATTAAAGGATTGAGTGAAAAGAACACAAAAATTTAAGTGGGGAAGGTTTTAGGAAATTTTCTTTGTTGTGAATCTTGTTGTTAATTACGACAAAATTCAATTTCAATTTGTGAGGCAAAGAATAGTAGCAACCAAAATAAATTATCTTCAAAAATAATAATTCATACACAAATAATATAATAGAATAAGGTGAGAAAAAGACGAAGATATGTTTACCCGGTTCGATCAAACGATCTGCTCTGGGGTGAGAGCGGCTCTCTAGTTCACAATATTTAGAAAGCTGTTATAAAATATTACATATGAGTTATAAGAAAATAGTCTTCGACTTTCAGGTTTCCAAGAACAACCCCGAAGGTGCCCAAGAATTACCCTATTTTCTATCCAAGTGTTTCTCAACCTCTTCAACCTTCAATATATGAATAACTCAAACCCAAGGTGTAAATAATTGTTTCCTATTTCTCAATAACCTTAGATAATCCCAAAGGTTTCCAAAACCTTGGTCTTTTTAAGGTTTCCCTTGAGAATAGCCAAAACCCTATATTATGCTTTTAAACCCTTATTCTCCCTTGTTAGTGTAAGCCCTAAGATTGTCACACCTGCAAGCATATAAGAGATACTTATTTATAATAGCAAATACGCAACAAACAAAGCCCAAAATTACAATCCAATTATACATGGATCCATGGACCGAATTAATAAAGCTTGAAATCACTAGTCATTGTACAGACAACACTATTCATTCATACATGCAGCACTATTCACCGACCAATTTTTTCCCAATTTTTATTTTTTGACTTTTCATCCGACTTTCTAAAACTTCGTATTTTCGTGGTAAATGCAATTTCAAAAATATATTTTCTTTCTCTACATCAACAAAGGTTTTAAGGCACATTTACATCAATCTCCACCTTGACTTTAAACTGTATTAATACCTATTATCAATCGACAACATTGCTACTCTCTACCATGTTGAAACTCTAATTAATAACCTTGATCAAATTCAAACAACCCTTGGATCTTGATCTCGACATTTGTATCCACTTGTTTCCAATTACCTTTTTCTGCTTAGGTAATTTAACAAGCCCACGAGTATGATTTTTCAACCACCCTTGACTCCACCTGTTTTCAAATAACCTCTTTCTTATTTTATTTTGCAGTCCTTCCGCCATATTAAAAACATAATATCAAAGACTAGCATAATCCTCCCTTTGAGATGCTACAATAACCTCCTTACATTATCATGAGTCAAATGATAATCAGAGATATCTATAACTATTCCCTCACAACTGCTAGCATCCATAGTTGGAAAGTCCACTTCAAACTGATTTTTCTCCGTTATAGTTTCTAATGATTTTCTCTCTTGGTTTTCAGTATTCTAATTCTAAAGAAACTCTCTACCAACCAAGTAAGTTGTTTTAACCTTAGATCTTCCCAAAAAAACTCAATAATAACTCAGCAGTAACAAGCATTTGTCATGAAAACCTCCAATAGTTACTGATGAATTAATAACAAAATTTAAAGCTTTTAAATTATATAGACCACATATTTTAGACCCTTTAGCAATGATCAATTCATCATGTGAAATTTTCAACACTACATGTTCAACTATAGTGTCATAGCCTAAATCATTAAACATTCTTATAGATAACAATTTTCACTAGAGTTCTGGAATATACCTCACATTGTGAATAAGAAGTTCATGATCATCAAAAGTTTAAGTCTGGCCGTACCAATACCATGAACCTTGAAAGTCATATATCACCAAGGTGAACAACTCCACCTTGAACCATCTTTAAAGTTTTAAAGTACTCTATTCTTGGACACATATTATAAGATCAATGACCCAACTATCTTAAGATTCCAAACTCGATACTACTAATACATTGGCATTCTCATAAATTTCCTAACCCAGGGTAACTATAGCTTTAATAGAATCTTCATTGACCTTTCTCTTAGGACAATCACTTTTAAAGTGATCGATTTTCTAACAATTAAAACATTTTACCTTTGACTTGTCAGACCTCTTTGATTTGGACATTCCTTTACGCTCACCTCCTCCTCTTGACACATTTAAGCCTTCACCACTATCTTCAATTTTCAAATCTTTCGATTTTGAAAATTCTTTTGATTTCATCGCCTTATGGACTTCATCCAAAGTAATAGTACCTTATTTCCCATATAGAAGGACATCCTTAAAATGCTCAAAGGATCTAGGTAATGAACTCAACATGAGTAAAGCCTTGTCCTCATCATCAATCTTCACTTCAATATTCTCAAAATCATAAATAATCTTGTGAAATTTTAAAGGTTGCTCAACTATGGATTTATGCTCTACTATTCAGAACCAATAGAGTTGTTGTTTCAGAAATAACATGTGAGCCAAAGACTTAGTCATATACAATGATTCAAGTATTTCCCACATAGCAACCGTAGTTTGCTCCCTGGCGACTTCTCTTAGAATTTATCCTCGAGCCACAAGATAATGGCACTTCTGGCCTTATCCAAAATCTTGGTCTTCTGTACCCGTGTAAGAGCTGCAGGCATCAATTCTTCAATCTTCAAAGCATCGATATACTTCTCTGGAATTAACATTGCTTGCATCTTAATTTTCCACAACCCAAAGTCGTTGTTACTGGAAAATTTCTCATTCTCCTATTTTTCTACCCAAGTGTTTTTCAACCTCTTCAACCTTCAATATATGTACTACTTCGGCCTGATTTATAAGTAAAGATTCTCTTTTTAGGTTCCTTGAATAATGAATGTATTTGGTCTACATAAACGATCCAATACATTCATTATTCAATGAACCTAAAAAGAGAACCTTTGCTTATAAATCATGTCGGAGGGAGTATAACTCAATCCCAAGGTATAAACAAGTGTTTCCAAATTCTCAATAACCTTAGATAACCCCAAAAGTTTCCAAAACCTTTTTCTTTTTAAGATTTCCCTCGAGAATAACCAAAACTCTATATTACGCCTTTAAAACCTTGTTCTCCCTTGTTGGTGTAAGCTCTAAGATTGTCACACCTGGAAGAATATAAGAGATGCATATTTATAATAGCAAATATCCAACAAACAGAGCCCAAAATCACAATCCAACTATACATGGATCCATGGAGCGAACAGAAAAAGTCTGAAAACACGAAATCACTAGTCACCGTACGGATAACACTTTTTACCATAGAGACAACACTACTCATCCGTACAAACAACGTTATTCCTCTGTACGGACACCACTATTCATCTGTACGAACATTACTATTCACTGACCTTTTTTCTCAATTTCTATTTTTCAACTTTCCGTCTGATTTTCGTGGTAAATGCAATTTCCAAAATATGTTTTCTTTCTCTTCGTCAACAAAGATTTTAAGACACGTTTACGACATACTTTTTATTCAAAAACAAAAATTCTCTAATCTGATAGAAATAAAAAAAATTATATTGAAAATTTTTGGAAGGTTTAGATAACTTATTTAAATATAATTAATATTATTATAGAATTTCGAAAATATTACAAATGTTAAATGATAAGTACTCTTTTAAGCTTCGGTATAAAATTATTCTCTTAAAATATATATAAGATTTTTGTTTGTTATTTTATAAATTCTTTCTATAAGTTTTTTCTTCTCCTCACTCCAACCTGCAATACAACGTATAATGTTTTTATTAGGGTTTAATTGTTATGTAATGTCAGAGTAAAAAATTTTAACATCATTAATTCATCACAACAATTCAATTATTATATTTTAAAAATAAAATAAAATAAAATAAAATAAAAATCAACTATTTCTAACAGATTAATTATTGTGATTATCTGATTTTATAAAACCGTTAATATATTTTAATCAAATTCTTTTATTATAATTGTTTATTTATATTGTGTGATATAGATATTACTATTGAATTGTAAATGGCACACCTAAAATAGACGCGTATATGAATTGTGTCAATCAACAAAATTTGTCCAAATTCATTTAAAAAATTTCAAAAGAAAATAGTTTATGTTAGGTAATTAGGGAAATATGGATTTAAAAAATAAAAACTTATTAAAAAAATTGGATTTGAGATAAAACCAAACTCAAATCCAAAAATCGTACTGATTCACTCATCAATATTTATTATTATAATTTTAATATTTTTGATGAATATTAATTTAGTTGTTGTAATTTTAGTATATCAAACATTTACTATTTTAATGAACTGCGGCTTTAACTAAATTTAAATATTTTATTATTTGATTATTTTAATGCTCATACAACCAAATTTATTTTTTACTAGTATTTTATGATTATTTTTATTATTTATTAATTTACAATGCTAAAAAATAGTAAGAATAGATTATTAATTTTTTAAGATAAAAATGTGTAACTCTTTTGAAAAATTATGTTAACTCATTATTTAATTGTTTAATATTAATTAAATTAAAAATTTGTTTGAATAATCACTATTCAATTCAAGCCAATCAAAAATCTAAAAATGAGTGGATTTGTTCGAATTATTGATGTAATGGGTGGTTAGTTTTCCTTATGTAAACCAAGGTTTCCAATATAAATTTGGTATGGAGTTTGCTCAAATTCAATTTAAATCGATTCACGCACACCCATATTTTAAAGAGTATCATACAATATATTAGTGTTTTAAAAATCGAACATCAAACCGATAAGGGTATTGAGTCATTGATTTATTGATCAAACTAGTAAGTCACTCCTCTAATCGTGTGATTAAACCGAATTAAATAAGATAATTCGGTTGAATATATCGATCATTATAACAAAACTATATAAGTATAAAATTGATCGAATCGAATCATTCAGTCTCTACAAAATATAATTAACACTTATATATTTTTAAAACATCATATCATAAATTGTCAAGTTCATAATTTAAATTTTAAACAAAGGTATAATATATAATAAAATAGTACAAAATTACAAAATCTAATTGCAAACAAAGTCTAATTGCAACGCAATTTAATTAAATAGTTTATAACAAAATAACTTCAATTTGTACAAAACTTTGTTTGAAGGTGGGAATATTATTCAATGTTGGAATCTCCTTTTTCAATATTAAAATCATATGCAGTAAAATCAACCGCATCCGCAACAGCTTCTCCGTCAATAATATCAATATTTTATTTTTTTTTATTTTTTTATTTTATTTATTTTAATTTTATTTTTTTAATTAAAATAAACCAAACGATGTAGTTTTAATTTAAAAAAAAAACATTTAAACAATTTAGAAAAGTTGTCGGTTTTCTCGATTTTAGTGATTTATACCGATTCAATAATATGAGAGATCCAACAATTAAACCAGATCAGTTACTTGGTCGGTTCGACCGGTCTGATTTTATAACCTTGCAACATATTATAATTACTTAGAAAGTCAAGTAACATAGTGTATGAAATTCACCATTTAAAAATGACAAAATATTGAGGTTTCAAGCTCACACCACTGCATCTAATATCTCTGCACAATTATTAACTTCGACAAACTTACAAATTAACTCCTAAAAGTTGATCTAACAATTGAGGTTTGACGCTTGAGAATGTGCTTCTCTCAAAATACTAAGTTCAAATTTTGAGAGTGTGCTAACAATTCTTATGTTAGATCAGTCCATATAAAACTTTATTCTGACTTTAAACGGAATTCTCACTATTGAACGGTAAAACTGATACCTCTTAAATTAATGTTTGCAAGACCGAATACTAAGATTAAAAAAAAAACAAACAAACAAGGTTACAAATTCTAAATAGCATTACCAAAAGTAGTGGTATAGTGGTGATTTTGCATCATTGCATCAAATATGTACGTAGCAGTCTTGCATTTGCACTTGTTCCAAAAGATTTTCTTGACCTACAAAAGGGCCCCAAGAAGAGGTCCTACATGACCATACCATATTCACAAACAAGCACAAAGGAATGAAAACTTCACGTGTCATATGGACCAACAAAGACCCTACCAATGTCTTCTATTTTCCTTCAATGTATTAATACAGTCTCTCAATGGAAGGAATACAGTATGTTCACATTCCAAAAACAATGAACGCATCAATTCCCTCTACCACCAATCCATCACCTCAATATATTTGAGGTAGACATCATCATGGTTTTAATTTGCGGTCAGTAACATAAAACATGTTCAGACTTCTACAACTACATTACAATTGTAATTTTGACCAAATAACAAAAATATCTGATTTACTTACCATTACGTTCGATCCATGTCATAGATATTCAACAAAATTTTATATCGGTTGTCGACTGTCTAATACAACCTTCTTTTTGTATCTGGGTTTGAGAACGATTATGTATAGCAACACTATCTCATACATACCTTCATAGACAGAAAAACATGTACTTTTTTAAGTCTAAATTTGGAAAATATAAGTTACTTAAATTGGTTAGTGACCAAAAATAAAATTCGAAAACATGTCTGTCCTTGATGAAATGATGAAAATATGGGATTGTGGGATCAACTATTTGGAAAAGTGAGATTTGTAAAATCTCTCTTTCTTGTCACTTTTCCTTTTCAACTTAGTATAAGTATGATAGCTTCTTCTACTTCTCTTTTAAGCCCAAAAGAATCCTCCTCTCTTATAGTTTATGCTCAGAGCCTCACACCATGTTTCACTTTAACCTTCTTCATCCTTTAACCACAAACCTATCTTCAATGAAGAAATTGAGATATCCATGTTTCAACCTTGTTAGAGAATACAACATTCTGTTCATAAAATGCTTCATGATTTTACTCCTAAGTTGTATTACTACAAGACTCAATTTTTCTAGTTCAAGTATCCCTTTTTCTTTAAAATCACTTCCTATAGAAGGAAACTTTAGTTTTGATGAACTAGACCTTAAAAATGCAGCTAGAGATTTCGGCAACCGGTACAAATCTCATCCTATGACAGTTCTTCGTCCAAAATCAGTTTCTGATATTGCTGTTACTATAAAGCATGTATGGAGTTTAGGTCCTAGCTCTCGCGTAACGGTTGCGGCTAGAGGACATGGTCATTCACTTCAAGGTCAAGCACAAGCTCATGGAGGAGTTGTGATTAATATGGAATCGCTTAAGGTGGAAGAGATTAAGGTGTATGGTGGAGAGTTTCCTTATGTGGATGTGTCAGGAGGTGAATTGTGGATAAATATTTTGAAGGAGACATTGAGGTATGGTTTGGCACCAAGAAGTTGGACAGATTATTTGCATTTGACAGTTGGTGGTACTTTGTCGAATGCTGGTGTTAGTGGTCAGGCTTTTAGACATGGTCCACAGATTAGTAATGTTCTGAAAATGGAGATTGTTACAGGTTGGTTTCTTTTATGAGAATGAGAAAAAAAACATTTTCTAAATAGAGAACCTAGTATTTTGTCTCTTATGAACAAATATTTCACCTGACATTAATATGTTATGACACAACACTCACACACGAAGACGAGGCACAACACTCACACGCACGAACAAGAGACACAATATTGACACACACGAACACTTGATAGAATACTGACATCAAATACAACACACCACTGACATAAAAAATAGCACTGATATATGCGAACATCTAATACAACATTGACACCAAACACAAAAATGACATACATCAACACTTGACCTAAGACTGACACTAGACACAACACTTGCACATGCGAACATCTAACACACCACCGACATCAACACTGACACCAGACACGACACTGACACACGCGAATACCTGATACTCCATAGACACCAGACACAACACTGGCACGGTCGGACACCTGACACACCTCTGACACATGATACAACCCTGTTAAATTCACATGATAACTTTCTAAAACAAAAAGTTTAAATTGCACTTGTGTTGTGATTCTGAATCTTATAGAGAATCACATCAAATGTAGTCAATATGCTCAAGCACAAGATCTTAAGTAGGATCGGTCAGTTTGCGAAAGATCATAAAATTTGGATCCTTACAACGGCGCCTAAACATGAAAATCATAATATAGGCCCCAAAAAAGACCTACCACGTTCTTTTATTACGATCTTACTGAAAAAATCTCGAACTTGACCAAACCGGTGACAAAATGGGTCTTTTTTTGATTGATCAAACTCAGGCATTCTTAGCACATAAAATCTTACTATCATATGATCCAATACCCAATCTTGACTACACTATGTAACTTGTGTGGTCGCAGATGCATCAAAAAGAATAATATTTGTTTTATGTTTATAAATTCATTATATAAGAAAGTATCAACAAATAATAAGTCTATAAATATGTTATTCAAAAAATCAAAATGCATTTTTATTTTTAATTATTGATAAGAGTTTGTTGATGAATGAATGCAGGAACTGGGGAGGTAGTAAACTGTTCTGGAGAGCAAAACAATGAACTCTTTTACAGTGTACTTGGAGGATTAGGACAGTTTGGCATTATAACAAAAGCCAGAATCAAGCTGGAGCCAGCACCTGTCATGGTAATAACTTATCTTATAAGTGATTTTGCAAGTCTCATAAGTGATTTTGCAAGTTTCAAAATTTTCATAATAACTTTTTTTATTGTTTTGAACAGGTTAAGTGGATTAGAGTGCTATATTCAAATTTCACAACATTCACAAGAGACCAAGAGCAATTAATACTTGCTGAAAAAGCTTTTGATTATATTGAAGGATTTGTGATTAAAAACAGAACTGGTTTGGTAAATAACTGGAGATTATCTTTCAATCCTCAAGATCCAGTTCAAGCTAGCAAGTTCAAATCAGATGGAAGAACCCTTTTCTGCCTTGAAGTGGCTAAATACTTCAATCTGGAAGATACCTTGGAAGTAAATCAGGTATGAAAACAGCTTATGATTTATAACTTATTTTTAAGCACTTATTTAAAAAGAACTTATTCGATAAGCATTGAAAATAAGTTGTTTATTCAAATAGAATATAGTGTGATATACAGAGAGAATCTCTTAGGTTAAGTAAGACCGCATACAACCCTAAATAATCTATTAATTTTTACTCAAAAAGTAATTAAAAACTAATTTAACTATTTATCACTAATCATTATGTCTCTTTTTTTTTTTTGTTAATGCAGGAAGTTGAGAAACACTTGTCCCACTTGAACTATATTCAATCAACACTTTTTCAAACAGAAGTAACATATGTTGACTTTTTGGACAGAGTACATATCTCAGAAGTTAAATTGCGTTCAAAAGGCTTATGGGATGTTCCTCATCCATGGCTCAATCTTTTCATACCCAAATCCAAAATCCACAATTTTGCAGATACAGTTTTTGGTGATATTGTCAAAGAAACAAGCAATGGTCCTATTCTTATCTATCCAGTTAATAAATCAAAGTAAGGTTCACAAAACTTCTTACTTCTTACTTCTTACGCACACAAGTTCATTAAATAACTGATATATATCTGATACATCCAGAAATTTGACTATTACAAAATTCATTTTTCAAACTAATGTATCTAATATAAAATATATTAGTTATTCATTAAATACGAAAAGAATATCTTACATACAGTTTTATTAAACAACTATGTATTTGGTCTAAGTCTATATTATAGACCACAAATATTATTGACCAGATACATCCGAATGTTCGACTATTAAAAAAATTATTTTTTAAATTTATTGAAAAACTGATGTATTTGATCTATAACACATAGTTATTCAATGAGAACAAAAAGAATATCAATTATCAATCGATTATAATCGTTAGATCATTAAAAATATTCGATGGTTTTCAGGTGGGACAAGAGAACATCGGTTGTTATTCCGGACGAAGATATTTTCTATTTAGTGGCATTTTTGGCATCTGCAATCCCTTCATCAAATGGAGGAGAAGGGCTTGCACACATTCTAAGTCAGAACAAAAGAATTTTGGAATATTGTGAAAGAGAGGAGCTTGGAGTAAAGCAATATTTGGCCCACTATAATACACAAGAAGAATGGCAGACACATTATGGTCCTAAATGGGAGATTTTCAAGCAAAGAAAATCTATTTATGATCCATTGGCAATGCTTGCTCCTGGCCAAGGAATATTTCAAAAATCAATAACTTTTTCATCATGATAATCAAATTTTAGATTACTTTATTTATATGAAAAAGAATAGGCCTCACAATAGTAGTATGTGTGGCACTAAGGCAGCAGAGTGAAGTCAACTGAGGTGGACCAATGTTTTTCAAATATGAATTTTAATTGTTGTAGGGTTTTCAAGAATATACCGATTGTATATATTCAATTTTGCAAAAAGTTTCTTATTGTATTTCTTTTATGTAGCCATTTCAAGAGAAGAAAAATGTCTTATATTGAAATTTGGATCTTCTCTAACTTTTTTTCTCATGATGTTTTTATTATGCATTTTTAATATCAACCTTCAATTATATTATTTTATTTCACTTAATATTTGGTTCTTGATTGATGGTTGATCATACATATTTGATCCACCACGAAACATTTTAACATGTTAGTATGATTATGATTATGGTTTGATGATATATGTTTACCATGGAATTGGACTGAGAAAATCATAAAGAACAGGTGAAAATATGGAATTTCCAGATTTAATTCGAATCAGAAAGCATAAATTCTACAAAAAAAAAAAAAAGAACTCCAGACTTATTTAATTTGAATTAGAGAATTGCACTGAGACAGAAATAAATAAGGGTTTCAAGCGCATCATATTTTATTTAGGTTAGATTTTTCAGTATTCAACATGATTTTATAATGAACGCCCCTTAGGTTTCACACGGATCACTAAAGACGGAGTCTTGAACGTTGATAACCATTAAGTGGTTATCTAAAATTTGTTTAAGAATGTTGAATATAGTAAAAAAAACTGCTTAATTATCCTTTCGATTACATCAAAAAACTGAAGTGAATAAGTTTTTAATTAAAATATTAGTTTCTCCTACCTCTCGGTTTTGAAAGAAAACCGAGGGGTAAGATTAAATCTTTTTTTTTTTACAAAAATCATTACGTTGTTTACCCAAAATATTAATACATTAATTTGTTTACAAAGTACATATGTTATCCTGATTATTAAAATACATTGTATGGATCAAATCTTCACTGATATCAAGATTTAGTTCTTCGCGGAATTATCCAGGTCTTATGCAAGATGTTAGAGATTTGTTTCTCCGTGAGAATCTTTATTTTTTGCTGATTTCCATATTCTAAAAGGTTAAGCTCTCTTATTTGTTTAAATTTTTAAAGGTTGAGTTTCCTTCTTTATTTAACTTGAACCAAAAATTATTTTCTACACTTGCAATCTGTCAAATGAACAAAAATACAACAATAACACCATTATGTGAGATAGATTGCAAGTGCAGAAAAATGTTTTGTTCTAGATAGTAGAACATTGAAGATTTTTTTTGTCTTGCAATCCATCCTAAATAGTGATGCATGCGAGTTTGGAGTGGCTTCATATAAGTAAAGATTAGGTTAAAATTTGTTTTACGAGAGCTTTTATAGTGAAGTCTGATTATTTGATCCTTCGGTTACATCGAAAAACTAAAGGGTTTACTTTACTTTGTTTACACTTATATACAAAAATAAAAAACATTAACTGCAATGGATAGGATTCGAAGCATATCCTAATTTGTTTTTCCCTCGATTGTTTTAAAAAGCGAAGAAATAATTGATTTTTTATTTTTATAAATAAATAAAGATGGTGCATCTTGACATTATACCTCATATTTTATTTAGGTGAGGTGAAAACTTCATCATAAAAATTATACTTTATATGTTGTAGTACATGGTATGATTTAATTGATTGTGTCTATTAGATGATAATTGATTAAAACTTATGATAAAATATGAGGTTAAACACAGGTTAATTAGAAAGATAACTTAGATTGTGAAAATAACTTAGGTGGTGATGCTTGGACGCGAAGGTGCCTCGATGTATATCACAAATAAGTACTCGTTTGAGTTATGAATCAATAGTCTTTGTCTAGAACATGTTACGGTAATATTATAATTAATGGATATGATTAACTAGTAATTAATGCCTCTATGTTTTTTAATCTTATTTACTTTTTTTGAATTTTCTTACAAATTCCATGCATGTTCCCTACAAATATTAATGTTTCATTTGTAATGAAAACGCTACATTGAAAAATCAACAAACGGAAAAAACATCAAATTCGCGTTTAAATAAAATTTATAAAAAAAAAGTTACAGACCTGTCGATTTAATTGACACACTATTAAATTTAAGAGCAAATGTCGATTACGTGAAGAAATTTTTTATTTTATTTGAAAGATTGGTAATTTGATATTTATCAAGAAAAATTGGTTATTTCAAGATTAAGTCTATGTTTGGTTTGACTTTTGAAAATGTCAAAAGTAATTTTATATGCGAGAATTGATTCCGAGTGATTTTTAAATGTTTGGTTGGACAAAAATAGAATTAATTTTGTTTCTAGAATTGATTCCGAGTGATTTTTAAATGTTTAGTTAGACAAAAGTAGAATTAATTTTGCCTCTAGAATTGATTCTACTTGAAGTTAGAATTTGTAGATTTTACTTCTAAAATTGATTATGAATGATTTTTACACTAAAATTTATTATTTAACTCACTTTTATATAAATATATCTAAAAATAAATCAATTCTGCTAAATTCAATTGTGATAAAATAAATTCTACCAAATTTAATTCTGCTAGAATTAATTATGTTCAACGTCAATCCAAACATACTCTAAGTTGGGGAGATGTGTAATGGAGTAAAGAAATTGGTGGAAGAAATTAGACAAAATACACATTTTCATTAGTTTACTACACCTTTGGATTTACATTGGTTTTTTAACTTTTTTTCGTGTCATTTTGATTCCTTAACTTTCAAAAAAATTCATTTTAATCTTTTTTATCTAATTAGCAACGGATTTCAAAATTTTTTGTTGCTAATTAGACAAAAATAATTAAAATAAAAAATTTTGAAAATTAAAAAATCAAAATAACATTTAAAAAAATGAAGAAAATAATGTGAATCTAATCGTATGGTTAAAGGATAAAATGAACATTTTTCAAGAAATTATTAACCATCTCTTTCAAAGATTCTATGACAGTACCAAAGTTAAGAAAATCTATAATATAAAAAAGTTGATGTGCTTGAAAAATTCATATTACTCTTTTTTTATTTTTTTTGACACCACGTTAAAATAAGGGCAATTATGAATTTGATAATTTTCAAAATTATAATTTTGACACTATGTTTGTTCTTTTATAATTTTTACTCTTATTTTTATTTTATTGATTAACATCCAACCGAGTGTCTAACCAATAAAACTTAAAATTATGATAGATATTACTTTTAAATTGGAGAAAAATGTATCCAATTTTTGCAACATCTAACTTTATAACCACAATTTGTGTTTTCAATGTCAACTTCATTGTACTAGACTGCATAATAACATGTTCACCATCAACACATTGCTTTCATTACTTTTATAACTAATTTGATTTTCTTATTTTAATTAAGATATTGATAATTTTATAATTAATAAAAACCATAAATTTACAATCCACTTATTTTTTTTAGCATTTACAAGGTACAAAAATTTATTATAAACCTAAATATTTTTATTTTGAAAATTTTATCATTGATCAGAATATTTTTGTTAATGCTATCAAAATAAAAAAATATTTGTATACGAGAAAAAAATTATTATTGATCTAAATATTTTATTTATGAAATATGATTTTATGATCCAAATATTTTTTTTTCAAAAATGATATACTGAAAAAATATATATTATTGATCTAAATATTTTTATATACGAAAATTTACGATTAGTTCAAATATTTTTATAAACAATACTTAAACAAAAATAATATTTGTATACGAGAAATTTTTTTATTATTGATATAAATATTTTTTATATACGAAAAATGGTATTTATGATTCAAATATTTTTTTATCAAAAATGATATATGGAAAAAAATCTATTATTCATCTAAATATTTTTATATACGAAAGTTTACTATTGATAAATATATTTTTGTAAACGATAACTAAATAAAAATAATATTTGTATACGGGAAAAATATATACTATTGATCTAAATATTTTTATATACGAAAAATGGTATTTATGATCCAAATAATTTTTATTCATAAATTGTATACGGGAAAAAATTTTATTATTGACCTAAATATTTTTATATACGAAAAATAGTATTTATGATCCAAATATTTTTTATTCAAAAATAGTATACGGAAAAAATTTATTATTGATTTAAATATTTTTATATCCGAAAAATGGTCTTTATTATCTAAATAATTTTTATTCAAAAATAGTATACGGAAAAAAAACTATTATCGATCTAAATATTTTTATATACGGAAATTTATCATTGATCTAAATATACGGAAAATTTTATTATTGATTTAAATAGTTCTGTTTATGAAAAATGTTATTTATGATGCAAATAATTACGATTCAAAAATAATATGAAAAAAAAATTTATTATTGATTTTAATATTTTTATATATAAAAAAAATTTATTATTAATTAAAATATTTTTTCTTTTTTAATTTTTATTTAAAATAAATATATAATAAATATATTACGTAAACAAATGTACACGTGCGTATGCACGAGTTTGTTTCTAGTTTATTAATATATAAGAAAACGCCGCATGTTATATACAATTTGGTAAAGGATCTCACCCTTCTTTCTTTTGCTCGTGATCTCTCTTGTAAAGAAAATTCACTTGTCCCTTCTTTTTAACTCAAAGCCTCTCTCTCTCTCACCAAATAAGCCATAAGGGCTGAAATTGTACTAGACTCCCACGTGACTAGAGAGAATCCTTTTTGCCTTGAAATGGTTTGTTTGTACAAAGGGGACAGTACCCAAAGTCCCAAACTAGTGCCGCACGATGTCTCTGACATATTCTGAAAAATATCAGCATCCATGTGATATTGGATAGTGGATACGGAGAAAATATACTCCATTATGGAGTCTCCAATCCATATTAGCAATTCTGACAACTTTATTTGTTTGTTACCACAAACAACATGATACGATGTCATATGCTACAAATAGAAATGGCTTTAGTCTACTATGCCATTGAAATGTTTGTGGACACAGATTTAGAATTTATGCAAAATATACATACAAGAAGAGACTGATTTTTATTCTTTCTCTTAAATGATATTTAACTATCTATAAACATCATTGTCTTTTCTCTAATTAGTTTTTAACTGCAAAAGAAGGTATGCATTACTCATTCAAAAGAGATAATTATTTTGTTCAAATACAAGTAAAAAGTTATTTGTCTATGTGAACTCAAATATAAGTGATAAAAATTGATTAAATTGATAAACACTTTTGTGAATTCAATTCTCATAAACACAAAATATTTATGTTTCGTATTTGAACTAAAATTGTAGTTGATCGAAGATATTGGAGTCAAGTGGTGTTGATTTCTCTTACAGTAACACGGCGTGTGCCAATAATGTTGTCACTCTGATACTCAAATTATTTATAGAGTCTAAAGTATTTGTTATAAAAAAGATGAGATTAGAAAATATGTCAAACTATTTAGCGATGTATAACTTTACTCGGGCTTTAGTTATGAGCCTGATACTCAAATTTCGCCAGTAATAACCCTTTAGGCGGTCCAAAACACTTGTCCTCAAGATTTATTAAGCATTTTATCACTTGAAAAGTCTTTTAAAGTTGAATATGACTTCTCTTTACCATAGCCTATCATTGAGAAAAGTGAGAAGACCATGATGCAGTTGCAAAAATAACAGAGAATAAGCATATTAAATGCATTTCTCATCTTTTGAGATATTTCGCTGATTTTTCAACATGTGGTCTTATGTTCACATGTTAAGGCGTGATGTTTCTCTCTATTGAGTGAGTGCACTTGGATTCTGATCTGGTGTATTGATCAGAATTGGAGATGGCCGGAGCAGATGAAGTTCCTTTGAGCAACATTTGATGATGAGGAGGGGTGGTGTACCTGCAAGGCACTCCGATGCTAAAGTAAGCAAGTGTTTAAGGTGAGTATATTGAATGTTAGGGTTTTAAGAGTAAGAAAGTGATACCTTGCCCTCAAAGATATGAGGGTTTATATAATGATCTCAAGAGGATTCTCATTGGTTGCTGGTTTCAGGCCGAGATTTGCGGACCCTTGGATATCGATGGTCCGGGTTGACTAAGTCAGACTGGCGAGAGTGCTCAAAACGAGCCGTTATGACGACCAGATAGGAAAATAACGGGGATGGCCCTCGAAGGTGAAAGTCTATTTGGTCTGCTCGACGTCTATCGAGCAGAGGATACAGCACGACGTATGGAGGGAGCAGTTGATGCTCCCTGGGAGCTTCTGCGTCAGCTGACTCGCTAAGAGTGTGACTGGCTCGACAGCCGCTCGGGCATTGCAGAACATATTCACTTGTGTTTTTGAGGTGAAATATGATCGTTGATTTTTCTCTAACTTTACATTTTGCTTTTGATATGACTCGTTATTGACCTTTTTATATAAGGACTTCCCGGTTCTCTAGGTGAACTTCTCGAGGTTCCTAACAACCAGTTTCCTTTTCGCAAAAGAAATCTTATTTCTTTTCTAGAAAAATTCTCTTCAGAGTTTACTTCCTCTAGATAGAAGTTTTCACCTTTTATGCAATATATGTTCCCCTTGCCCATTTTCCTTTTCTATAGGTATCATTCTTGCTTTAAGCTTATTTTTTCATACCTAGTTTTATTTTTGCTATGGGTCATATGAACGATGACCCCACAAACCTATATAATAATTCTGAGAATGATTGTTCTTCGCCTTCCCATAAATTAAGAACTTCCGCTAGATTTGATTCCAGTCTTTTAAACACAAGTAGTTATTATCCAAATGTTATAAATGTGTCTAATAGTTTAAAGTCCAAAAGGTTCTCTAATGATTCTTTAGTTTTTATATAAGGACTTCCCAATTCTCTAGTTGATCTTTTCGAAGTTCCTAACAACCAGTTTCATTTTTGTGAGAGAAATCTTATTTCTTTTCTAGAAAATTTTGCTTGAGAGTTTACTTCCTCTAGATAGAAGCTTTCACATTTTTATGCAATTTATGTTCCCCTTGCTCATTTTTTTCATTCTATAGGTATTGTTCTTGCTTTAAGCTTATTTTTCATACATAGTTTTTAGTTTTGCTATGGCTCATATGAACGATGAACCCATGGACTTATCTAATAATTCTGTGAATGATTGTTCTTCGCCTTTCCATAAAATAAGAACTTTTGCTCGTGTTGATTCCAGTCTTTCAAACACAAGTACTTATTATCCAACTGTTATAAAGGTGTCTAATAATTTGAAGTCCAAAAGGTTCTCTAATGATTATCTTAATTGAGAAGCTTCTCTATCGATTCTTCATTCGATTTTCTTCACTTTAACAACGAGGTGAATAATGTATGTATGGTTACTTTCACACCCATTACTTCTATTATTGTCGAGGATTCGTCTTTTCCTATTTTGGCTCCATTTGGCGTGGACATCACTTCCATGAATTGTGAAAATACATGTGCCTTTATTTGAACTCACTAAATCACTTTTGGAAATGATCCAAGTAATATTGTGATTAGGATCATCTCAAGCTTGAAACTCAAGATGTAAGTGTCGATTGGCTTAGGTCATCAAACATATTTCGAGATGATGAGATACCTGAAGAAGATTAGTTCTTGTGGATCCCACTGATGCAACTAAAGAGGCACAACACTCTCCTCAACCACAAGGTTTTACTCAGATACTTGATTACCCATATATATCTATCATTATTGTTGTGAATCGGATGCCTTGGAAACAAAATATAACTTTGTTCCTCAATGTAAGGAAAAAGAATGAAGAACAAGATGAATACAAGGATTGGTTATTAACTGTTATTCTTTCCTTTATCTTAACTCAAGATTACAAGTATACAAGAATAACAAATAACCCTCTCACCCTAAATTAGGATTTGCAATATTCAATGATGAGAGACTAGTATGCTATTTATAATAAACCTAACATACTAAACTAATGGGCTTTTATAATAATTACCCATTACAAGCTAACTTAGGGTACAAGCTAACTTAACCAATTGGACATAACAAACAGGCCCAATTCGATGCTAACAATCCTAGCACCCTTCGACCCAATAGGGTTCGATCCAATATCTCACAATTATAATTATCATTATAATTATAGATATATTTTAGTTAACTAATTTGTGGTTTTTTTAATAAGCTTGTGATTTTGATTTGAATTAATTTGTAATTTTGATTGTGAATGTAGATAGAAAATAATTTTTAAGTTAAAAATGATGTAATACAGTATATTAAAAAAGTTTATAAAAAATGTTAAAATAAATTTAAAATGATATTTTAATTTTAAAATATCAAAAACAAGTTTAAACGTTCGGTTTGAAAAAAATTGTCTTCAAATTGTTTGGTATAGTTCGGAATTCTGAACCGTTATAACAAACCAAAATATTTGGTTCAGTTCGGTTCTAAATAAATTCAAACGGTTCGGTATGATTTTGATGACCTTATATAATAGTTCGGTTCGGTTCAGTTTTCTGACCGAACCGAGACATGAACAACCCTACTACTTCTTTTTTATGCTTTTGTAATCTTTTTCGCATAATGTGATTGAGGGAAAGGTTGTGCTCTAATAGACTTAGAGATGCATCTTCCTAACAATGTTGGAGGGTCCACCTCGTGCAAATTCTCCCGAGACCATGTTGATTTCTTGAGGTTAGAGAGTGGGTCTTCTCCATTTTTTTTCATCTTGATCTCTTCTCTTCTCTGAACTTCAAGATCTCCTTTGAGGTGTTGGTGACCTAGCAGACTCATTTTTTTAGGTCAGTTAATGGGGTTGAGGACTTACGAGTCTTGGAGGATCTTCTAATGTTTCTCCTTGATTAGGGTGTATTTTTCCTTCCCTTGATGGAGGTACCCTCTGTAACACCCAAATTATTAGAATTATATAATTATTTGATTATTTGTGATTTATTGTTGATTTTATGTGATGTGTGATGATATGTTGTGGAATAGTAAGTGGCATAGAGGTGATAATTGAAATAATAAAGATTAAATAATTAGCTTATGTTATTTTGATTTATAATAATTAAATAGAATAAATAGTATATTAGGATGAGAATGAAGAATAAGGGCATTGGTGATAATATATGGTGATAAGTGGTGGTATAAGAGGGATAATATAGGAAGGGTCCTAGAGATAAAAAAGAGAATAGGGAGAATTGAGATCATTCTTGGTACGATCGTGGAATTAAGAGAACGTGAAGAAAAGCTAGAGCTTAGAGGAGGATTCGGTAGAACTTGAAGAGAGAATCAATCATTGAGAATTTCGAGGTAAGGGTTTAATCGCTATTTATTATGATTGATAGGGGTTAGGATAATGTAGGATTTTTTTGCGTGGTTAATTGGATGAAACATGTGATGAAATTGATGAAATAGGATGGAATTGTTGATGATAATGATGTTTGTAAGCCATGATTCGTTTTTGATGTGATATGATGATGTTATGAGATATATGATGATTATTACATGTTTTAGACTAAGTTTGGTACAAAAATCGAAACTGGTACGGGACTGAGACAACAATGAAATGCAATTACGAGGTTGCAGTATCACGATCATTGTCGGGCGAGCCAAGACCGGCCAAAGCGATTGAGCTTTATCGGACGAGACTGATGGCGAGCAGAATGGTGGAAAACAAAGCTCCTAGAAAAATGTATGGATGGACGCGTCACCAAGACGTCGATGGGGTAGGTAGTGACGAGTAGAGCGCGAGCAGCGTCGTCGGGCGAGGGTGTGACAAGCAGAGTGCGAGCATATGCGTCAAGCGAGGAGGTGGCGAGCAGATATTGCAGTGACTACAAACTGTTTTAACTGGATTTTCGGGCATCCGTTTGACGTGTCGTTCGAAGCATTTGGAGGCTGATGTGCTAAGATTTAATCTGAATGATTTTTATTATTTGTTTGAAACATGATTTCAATACATATATGTTTTATGAGATTGATTTATTATATGTTATTATGCCATGATATTCTATTTTAATGATGAATATGATGTTGCTATGAAGATGATTATTTGATGCGTATGTGATGCTTATTTGATGATTATGTGACGATTATGTGATGATGTTATGAAGTTATTATGATGTGACTATGATAATTTTATGAGGTAAACAATATTATTTGTGATAATGATGTAATGAGGTGCATGTGTAAATATTTAATATATGATATGTCAAGATTATTTTGTGAATGATGATGAAATTAATTAGTCGTGGTCGCATTTATTATGAAAATATTGTGCATCATGCATTCATAGTATTTTTGGACGGTGCTCTGCTATTTTGGAAGGTGTTCCGCTTATGACGAGCCTTAATCCTATTATGCGGATTGTGTGTGTTTTATGACGTGCTCTGATTTTAAAAAGGAATCGATCCTATGGTGAGAATTTTTGGAGGGTGATGACCAAGTGTTCATCAAAAGACTTTGGCACCACATGCATTGAGTTTATTGTGTAGCATTAACATCCTATGTGACATTGTATAATTTTTTTGATGTGTTGTGATATGATGATGATGGTGCACTATATGACTATATGGTGTTTGATGATGAAAGATGTTCATATGATTTTATGATATGAATGTGAATATGAAGTATTGATGATTAATATATACTGTCATGTAATTATGTTGTTGTAACTATTAATATTTTCCTTACGTCTTTTATAATAAATTGTGATTATTCACCCTTTCTATTTAAATATTGTCTTCACGTAAGTAACGCACAAGTAATTAGAAGTAGTTCGTATAAATATTGAGGATAGCTTCGAAGTTTTTATTTTGGTTTCAATTTCTTTGAGCAATCTTACTCTAATATGTTAGATCAGGAAAATAATATAATGGAATGAAATTTAAACTACATACATTATTATTTGTCTATTATAAGTTGAAGTGAAAATAAATAAATAAACAAACAAATAAATAAGTAGTAGTAGTAGTATAAATTCAAGAAACAGGTGGCTTCAGAATAATAAACTATTCAAAATCTTGTTAAGCATTGAAATTATAGACCATCAGAATTGTTTATCAACTATATTTCTCGGAATCATAATGTCATATATTGACATTAAGAAAACAAATATTATACAATCTTTAAAAGGTTTTACACAACTTTTCAAGTGTTTCTTAGTACCAACATGAGTATTAACAAAATAAGTAGTAGTAGTATAAATTCACCAAAATAAAGTGTTAGACAAAATTGGACTCTAACCAGTACCACCAGTGTGCAGAAAGGAAGTGTTAGAGAAGTCAAAGCTTTTATGTTAATTCTTGTTCCAAAGAATATTATAGCAAAGTCAAAAATCTAAACCAAATTACAGCAAATGATTCTGGAATAATAGTTACAGCCAGGATTACTTAAAAACAAGCAAAATTGAATTAACAAGGAATATCAAGTCACATGCATACATATGGCGAGCTATATGAAATAGAACAACATGCTATAATTGAAAATTTCTATTTTCTCTTGGACAGTAACCATATATAAGAAAAACATACCAGAAATGTGATTGCAATTCTTCCTTCCCTTCCCATTATTCATCATATTTCCAATTCATGATCTATTTTTATGACAGGGATATGTGAGCAATGTTGGACCAATGTTCCCCTCTCTGATTTTCATACTTTGCTTTTAACAGACGGCAGCTACTAATGATCAATCGCTTAAGAGAAGAAGGGAGACCATCTTTTGGCAATGACCCAAGTCTTTTACAATCATCAAGCTCCAGTGTTTCTAGAGAGGAAGGTAACCTGTCCGGCAAGGACTTAAGTTTTGGGCAATATGAAATTTCCAATGATTTCAGAGAGGAAGGTAACATGTTTTCTGGCAATGACCCGAACTTTGTACAACCATAAAATTTAAGATTTTCGAGAGAGGAGAGGTGTTGAAGTCCATTTCCGGGTAAGGATTTCCTTTTAGAGAAATAATGTATTGACAGAGACACGAGAGAAACCGGCAGCAACTGCTCCTTCAACAAGGTGTTAACAATACCATCACCTCTGATATCCAAATCAGACAGAGCACTAAGGTTTTGGAGACCCCATCCGGTGGCAAACGTTTTCGTTCTCAAGGATTGAAGGAAAACTGATCGTAAGTTGGGAGGGAGGCTAGCTCCTTCATAGCATGGTAATAATGGTAATGTGAGATGCAAGCTTTCAAGAGCAATGAGGGTGTCCATCCGTTGAGGAAGTGATATAAGTGCATTACTGTTGGGGGTGTCCCTCCCTCCAAGTGTTTTAGCAGCTAGTGGCAACCCTTGACACTTTCTTGCAATTTTCCTACCAATTCCTTCTAGCTCCGGGTATTCATTGCCACCATAATCTTTACTTCCAAATGCATGCTTGGAAAGTAAAGACCAACACTCTTCGTATAACAAAGGTTCTAAATTATGAATTTGAAATGTATGCACAACCTCTGCAACTTTTTCTTGACGCGTCGTAACGATCACCCTACTTCCCAATTTCCCATCAACCAAAGGAGCTACCAACTCATTCCAATCATTATAACCAACATTCCATAGGTCATCAAACACAAATAAAAATCTTCTAGACTTCAATTTCTGCTTTAACTCAAGAAGGAGATAATCAAGATCGTTGCTACTGTAAGGTAATGTACATACTGATGCAAGTAGAGTTATAATTACCCTCACAACATCAAAACCCTCCGAAAAACGAATCCACATTTTCAAATCAAAATGCTCATCAACTACTTGGGGAGGTTTATTTCGTGATCACAGAGGGAATTTTGTATTAGCTTTTGCTGATACTGTTATTTGGACTTCATCGTATTTGGCCGAATTCGTTGCGGTTATTCGGGCCAGGGAAATTGCTATAGATAAGGGTGGTCTTCCCTTTGGATAGAAACCGATTCAGCTCTTGTAGTGCAAGCTTTTCAAATTCTTTTGTTATTCTTTGGCAAATCCAAAGGGATTGGCATCACTGTATGAATTTTTTTGTTTCTAGGAATCTTTTCATATCTCACATGGGAAGGAAATTCTTGTGCCGATTTTATGGCAAATTTAAGTCTCAATTATAACTCCTTTAATATTTTTGGTTTCATTCCTCTAGACATTAGGAAGGAATTTGTTCATAACAGATTAGAAATGCCTAGATTTAAATTTTCTTTTTGACGGGTCTATTATAAATCTCATCCTTTTGTAATGTTTCGTTTTTTATATACAAGGTTTCATTAAAAAAAATATAAACATCAGCAAAAATAAATTGCCTAATAAAAGTTTTTTTATCTGAAAACCAAATAATCATCACTTTTGCATTTTTACATCTTAGAACATCGTCATAAGGCACATGATTTGCTTGACTAACGAAAATCCATCCATATCTAATGAATATGCATGAATTAAGCATTTTGATGGTTATTGTTGCATCCACGTTTAACACCACTCTCGAAAAGTCTAGATTCCTAGTAAGCAATAATTTCTCAAAGATTCCCCAAAGGCCCGCCCTTACTGCACTATCGTTTTTTTATAATTTGTAAAAACCACACTTGCACTCTCTATGCATATAATGATACCTCTGGAGCCAGACATTCCTCCTTCAAAACAAGCTCTATACGTATTAAGTTTCACCCAATTATCCTCGGGTGGCTTCCAACCAACCATGATATCTGATTTCTCGTCGCTATTGTGAGATATTGGATCGAACTCTATTGTGTGGAAGGATGCTAGGATTATTAGCATCGAATTGGGCCTGTTTGTTATGTCCAATTGGTTAAGTTAGTTTGTACCCTAAGTTAGCTTGTAATGGGTATTTGTGATAAAAGCCCATTAGTTTAGTATGTTAGGTTTATTATAAATAGCATACTAGTCTCTCATCATTGCATACTGCAAATCCTAATTTAGGGTCAGAGGGTTATTTGTTATTCTTGTATACTTGTAATCTTGTTTTGAAGATAAAGGAAAGAATAGCAGTTAATAACCAATCCTTGTGTTCATCGTGTTCTTCATTCTTTTTCCCTACCTTGAGCAACAAGTTTATTTATATTTTGTTTCAAAGGCATCTGATTCACAACAAATTGGTGCGGTGAACGTGGAGAAGATGCCTTCGACAAAGTATGAGATTGAAAAGTTCACTCCGGAGTGAACGATTTCGGTCTGTGGCGCTTAAAGATGAAAGCCCTACTGGTTCAGCAGGGTTGTTTGGAAGCGTTGAAGGGAGAGTCAGCCATGAACGAAGCGTTAACGGCAGCTGAGAAGAAGGAAATGATAGATGTGACACCCCAAATTAATTCAATTATTAAATAATTAGAAATTTAATTATTAATTTAATTAAAGGTTTAATTATTGGCATTTTTGAATTAATAGATTTAATTGATTAATTAAATAATGGAAGTGTTGGGGGTGTGAAGTTGAATTGTAGGGTGTATGGAGTAAAAAACTCTACTTAATCCTAATTAATTTATTTCTATTATTTGACAAATAAAAAGGAATAAATAAAGGAATAAAAGGAAACAAGTGAGAAGAGGAATTAGGATTGCATTCTACGTGAGATTGGAAAAGAGAAGAGAAAAGAGGAGAAAAAGACAAACGTCGAGAATTCGAAGATTCATCGCGAGGTAAGGGGGGATTGATCTGATTATTATGCCTTATAGGTTTTGATGATCAATAGAATAATTCAATCCGTTAGGAATCTCGAATTATGATTTTAGGTTGTGCCCTACCGTTATAATCCGACGTAAAACCTTGATTGGAATTGTTATGAACGGTGAATTTGTGTAATATGATCATAGGCTAATTAGAAAACGAAATTCTATGGTCAATTGAATGTAAAAACACATGAAATAATTATGTTTTGTGATGATATGAGGTTTAGTGATGATTGAGATCAATGGGCATTGGAAAACAGTGAGAAAAACTGAGTTTTGATGAAAAACTAACTGTATGGGTCGACACAAGACCTTATGAATCGATGCAAGCAGTGGAAAAGTAGAAAACCAGAAGCGTTGGAATCTTATGCGTCGACTCATAGGGAGAAAAATAGAGCCATGCATCGACACATGATGCGTATGAATCGATACATACTGAATCAACTTTTAAAAATGCAGAATTTTACATGTATGCATCGATGCATACGAAGTATGTGTCGACACATGCAGTCTATGTATTGATGCATAGGCTTATGCATCGATACATACTGAAGTGATTTTTAAAAATACAGAATTTTAACTGGTATGCATCGATGCATACGATTTATGGATCGACACAAGCAGTCTATGTGTTGACACATAGGATTTTGGATCGACACATGCTGTATAGAAGCAGAACATAAATTTTCTGAAAACGATTCCGGTCATATCTTTGCGACCGTAACTCCGATTTAGGCATAGTTGGTATCGTTGGAAAGCTTAGAATGAGTACTATCTAATGAAAATATTTTCAACACCAATAATGGATATCTGGAAGAATCATTTTGGCTTCTGTAATAAGAACTCGTTGAGAATTTGTAAATTATTTGTTGAGTAAATGTGCAGTATGTTAATTCCATGGGTTGTGATTGATATTAGATGTTCATGATTACTGTTACCATATGCTATTGTTGTTATTGATTATATTTGGAATAATGCGGTGTGATCATATTCCATGTTTGAATTGTTGCATGCTTCTGATGTGCATGCATGAGCATTTTGGTAATGGTTCATTCTCATTGTGTGGAATTGAACTTGCAGGGCCAATAACCATACCCAATGGATAGTGGTGGTGAGGCTAGATTCTTGACCCAGTGGTGTATGGGTGAATCATTGATTGACGCTGTTTTCCGAGGTGTAAGCGGAACAGGGTGTGGACTTGGTTCACGTTTGGTACCACACGCATTTGAGTCTGCATTGCATATGTAATTATAACATGTTAGGATGGTTTCCAGTGTTATAATTGCATTGATTGTTGTTGTATGCATAATGAATGTGTGAATTGTATTTGAGAATCGTATTCTAATGCTGTTAATAAAGGTGGAATAATGAATTGATTGTTGTATTGTTTTAAAGAAACGTATAATGCATTTTAATCTTGATGAAATCTCACCCTTACTTTGATGATTTCAGATCGGAGTGATTAGCTGCTCGGGAATTGGTGAGGACAGCTTGTAGAGCCTGTGCTATTTAGATAGCCCGCGTGTCAGTGTCATGCTCTGGTAGTTGTAACACTGGGGAACGATCGTTTTGGAGTTTTATGGATTTAAACTTGTTATTTTGAATTATGTTGGGAATAATTATTGATTGAATTATTCCGGATTTTATGTTATTTCCGCTGTATAAACATAATCCTTGGTTTTGTTTTATTTAATAAGTTCTTCAGTAAAAGGCATGATCACTGTTTTGTTATTTTAAATTTTAAAATTGTGGCGCCCTTGTCGTTATGTTTATAACTCTGATTAAATATATATAAATCGCAGGTAAATTAGAAGGGCTGTTACAATAGAGAAGGCCCACAACGCAATTTTGTTGAGCCTTGGTGATAAGGTTCTTCGACAGGTATCAAAGGAGACGACGGCGGCAGGCTTATGGGTGAAACTTGAAAGTTTGTACATGACCAAATCGTTGGTGAATCGACTCTACCTGAAGCAAGCTTTGTATTCATTCAAGATGATTGAAGACAAAGTGTTGGTCGAAAGATTGGATATGTTCAATGTCGATTCTTGATCTTGAAAATATTGATGTGAAGATCGATGATGAAGATCAAGCGCTGTTGATGTTGTGCGTGTTTCCCGGATCACATGCCTACTTCAAAGAAACTCTCTTGTATGGAAGGGAGTCCCTGACCTTTGAAGAGGTTCAATCAGCCTTGTATTCGAAGGACTTGAATGAACGAAAGGAGCATAAACCTTCGACGGTTGGTGAAGGCTTGGCTAAAGGAAAATTCTTGAAAGGATAATAAGTTCGACAAGAAGAAAGGTAAAAGTCAGCAGAAGTTTTATGGGTGAAGCATCTAGTATTCGATGCTATCATTAAGAATGAGGGTCACACAAGAAAAGTGTGCCCTGAACGCCTGAAAAATCATGGAGGAAAGGATAATGGCAATGCAGCTATTGTTCAAGATGATTTCGACTCATCTGATGTTCTTGTGGTTTCGAGAAGCAACTCATCGAAGGAATGGATCATGGATTCTGGGTGCACTTGGCACATGACTCCAAACAAAGACTTGTTCGAGGAATTATGTGATCAAGATGGTGGATCTGTATTGCTGGGAAACAACAAAGCTTGCAAGATTATAGGTGTGGGATCTGTGAGATTCAAACTCCATGATGAGTCAATAAGGTTATTGACTGAAGTCAGGTATGTACCTGATTTGAAGAGAAATTTGATTTCTCTTGGTGAATTCGACAAGAAAGGATATGTTTTTCAAGGAGAGAAAAGTATCCTAAGAGTCATGAAGGGTCAAGGAAGTCTTGAGAGGAGGAAGAAACAAGGCTTGATACCCTGTGGTGAAGTTAGAAGTGGTTCGACAAATGTTGCATCCACGAAACCTTTGTCGAAGATGTAACCGCACATGAGATTAGGCCATGTCGTGAAAGGGTCCGTCGAATTGGGAAACAAAATTTGCTTGGTGGAGACAAAGTCGAAAAGCTAAAGTTTTGTGAACCCTATGTACTTGGAAAATCTTGCAGAGTGAAGTTCAACAAAGACAAACAAAGAACACATGGATCCCTTGATTACATCCTTGCCGATCTGGGGCCGCAAGGTGTCCATCACATTCAGAGCAAGGTATTTTCTATCCATAGTAGATGACTATTCCGAAAGTTATGGGTATTCATTCGTAAGACTAAGGATGAAACTTTGAGAATTTCAAAGGTTGAAGACTCGTTGAAAACCAAACCGAAGACAGTCAAGAGGTTGAGAATGTAATGGTCTTGAATTTTGCAATGAGGCATTCGACAACTTTTGTCGCCTCTAGTATTGCAAGGCACGAATCATCGCAGCACTCCACAACAAAATGGTTTGGCGAAAGGTTTAATCGAACCATCTTGGAGAGAGTTAGATGCATGTTGACTAGTGTCAGTTAAAGAAGGTGTTTTAATGAGGTCGCTTTGACAAAGAACATATCCGATAAACAGATGTCCTTCGATCGCTAGATATGAAGACACCAAGAAGTTTGGTCGGACATCCACCAAATCTCGACAAACCGAGAGTATTTGGTCATGAGCCTATGCTCATATTAGGCAAGACAAGGTCGAACCTAGAGCTCTTAAATGCATGTTCATGGGATACCCTGAAGGAGTCAAAGCTTATAGGCTATGGTTCCTAGATTCAGGTCACAGAAGGATTATCACCAATCAAGATGTTGTTTTCAATGAAGCTGAAATGGCTTTTAAGAAAACGGATGATGTTGGTCGAAGCGCAGAAGTATCTGACGAAGAGATGGAATAGGTAGAGATTCATGTTGAGGTGGAGCATGTTGATGCTGAATTGCATATCCCAGATAAAGTCGAAGAAGTAGAGGATGTTGATGAAGTTGAGGAAATTGTCGATGACTACCTATTGGCAAGAGATAGGACACGAAGAGTCATCAAACCACCTCAAAGGTTTGGATATGCAGATCTTATAGCTTATACCTTAATCTCTGCAAGTGAGGTTCTAGACGAAGAACCAAGAGATCATAAGGAAGTTATGAGGAGTCGAAATAAGACTGAATGGATGAAGGCCATGGATGATGAGATGAAGTCTCTTCATGATAACAACACTTGGGAATTGATCAAGAAACCTGCTAGATCCAGGTTAGTCAACTATAAATGGATTTTCAAAGTTAAGGAAGGAATCGAAGGAGTGACGTCAAAAAGATACAAGGCAAGGTTTGTTGCAAGGGGTTTCACTCAGAAAGAAGGTATAGATTTCAATGATGTGTTTTCTCCTGTTGAGAAGCATAGGTCCATTCGAATGTTGCTTGCCATGGTGGAACAGCTCAATCTTGAACTGAACAGATGGATGTGAAGATCAAGTTTGTATGGTGATCTAGATGAAACAATCGATGAGGCAACCTGGGTATGTCGAAAAGGGAAAGGAAGATTATGTGTGCAAGTTGAATAGATCTTTATATGCGCTGAAACAATCTCCTCGGCAATGGAATAGGAGATTCGACAAATTCATGACATGCATAAGTTTCGTTAGAAGTCAGTTCGACCACTGTGTTTACTTCAGATTTTGTCCTGATAATTCATTTGTTATTATGTTGCTTTATGTTGATGATATTCTCATAGCAAGTAACAATGTCGAAGAGGTATTGAGGGTGAAGGCTGAACTCAATAAGGAGTTCGAAATGAAGGATCTAGGAGTAGCTTCCAGGATTCTTGGAATTGACATTCGAAGAGATAGAAAGCAGTCGAAGTTATGCTTATCTTAGGAGGCATATTTACGAAAGGTTCTCGAAAAGTTTGGTATGTCAAATTCAAAGCCTATTGTGACTCCAACAAACCCTCAATTCAAGTTGAGTATTGATCAATGTCCCAATACTGAGGTCGAAAGAACTTATATGAATAGCATCCCATATGCTAATGTAGTAGGCTTTTTGATGTATGATATGGTTTGTACTAGACCCGACATAGCATATGCAGTAAGTCTTGTAAGCAGGTACATGGCGAATCCTGGAAAGTCTCACTGGCAAGAATTAAAGTGGATTCTAAGGTACATAAATGAGTCTCTGAACAGAGTCTTAATTTATGGTGGAGCCTTTGGTGAAGATAGTAAAGCAGCAATCAAAGGATATGTCGACTCTGGTTATGCAGGTTGTATGGATTCTAGAAAATCTATTTCTGGATATGTTTTCACTATGTTTGGTACAACTATTAGTTGGAAAGCAACACTTCAGAAGGTTGTTGCATTATCAACCACTGAAGCGGAATATATTGCTTTAATTGAAGCTGTGAAAGAAGTATTGTGGCTTGAAGGTTTTGCTAAGGAGCTAAAAATTCAAGGGGAAGTTATCACTGTTAAATGTGATAGTCAAAGTGCAATACACCTGTCGAAGAATTCATCCTATCATGAGCGAACCAAGCACATTGATGTGAGGCTGCATTTTCTCAGAGGGGTAATCGAGCGTGGAGAAGTTCAAGTGCTGAAGGTTTCGACAAATCATAATGCTGTTGATATGATCACCAAGACATTGCCTAGTTGCAAGTTTTTTCACTGTATGCAGTTGATAAAGTTGCATGAAGAAAACTAATTCGTTAGTTGATAATAGAGTTTGTTCTAAGGTGGAGATTTGTGAGATATTGGATCGAACTCTATTGTGTCAAAGGATACTAGGATTGTTATCATCGAATTGGGCCTGTTTGTTATGTCCAATTGGTTAAGTTAGCTTGTACCCTAAGTTAGCTTGTAATGGGTATTTGTTATAAAAGCCCATTAGTTTAGTATGTTAGGTTTATTATAAATAGCATACTAGTCTCTCATCATTGCATACTGCAAATCCTAATTTAGGGTGAGAGGGTTATTTGTTATTCTTGTATACTTGTAATCTTGTTTTGAAGATAAATGAAAGAATAGCAGTTAATAACCAATCCTTGTGTTCATCGTGTTCTTCATTCTTTTTCCCTACCTTGAGCAACAAGTTTATTTATATTTTGTTTCAAAGGCATCCGATTCACAACAGCTATTGATTATCACTTTAATTTTCATAGCTTCATCATAATTATCTATCATACGTTGTACATGAGTGTCCAAAAAATGAGGTCTATTATAATTACCATTGTGCATCTTCTTGTTTCTCCAAGCCCAAAGGCTATGATTACCAATCGCCCAATAATTATCCCACTTGCTATTGTTATTGATGTTCAAATTTATCCATGCAACTAGTTACAGGGGAAAGAAATCCAATATAATTTTTCAGGAACTTTGTGTAACCAAAGTTGCATGGCTCTAGGGCAATCCCTAAGAGTATGCATGGTTGTTTCCTTCACACCACCATACATATTGCAATCTGCTCCATCCATTCCTTTCAAACTCTTGTTATATTTTGTTAATAGTCTATCGTGACCAAGTAACCAAAAAAAAAAACATTGAACCATCTCCTGAACTTTCAAGTGACAAATGTTCCTCCAATGAGTTTTTATAATGGGAATGACATATCTAAGAAGCTTCTTGTACATGCAGTTAATAGAAAAATTTATTGAGTAACACCTGCAAAGAGAAACTCGTTTTCCTTGTGTTCAGGTATAGGAGGAAGAATAACTTTGATCTTCTGTAAAATTAACTCCAGAAGCTAATGGTCAAGTTTCAGCCAATCCTACTCTCTTGTGTAATTCACTAAATCACTAAATTTTTCTTGTTCTAGTTCACTTGGTATCTTTGCACCAAGACCGTGAATGGTATTTCTCGGTCCAATCTAAATTTCAAACCATACTTGGTTCACTAACATGAGAATATCTCTCCACAACATTGACCATCACTTTTGTTTCTAATGTCTTGGAGGTTATCTACTATATATTTGCTTTTTAGCACCTTGCACCATAATTCTTCTCCTCTGTTATGAAGCGTCCAAAATAGTTTTCTTAACCCAATACCACTCTCCTCTTTGTGATCTATTACCATATCACAACTAAACAACATGGTACTTCCTCTTCTCCATTATGTCTCCCCAAAGAAAAATCTTCTGCATACGTAGGATATCCTCGCCCCAAAGAAAAATCTTGCAAGCTTTAGGAAGAATATATGTCATCATAGGATATATTGGAACTTCCTGCATCACACTATTCTTAAGCATTAACCTATCTACAAAATAAAGATGGTTACTTTGCCAATTTGAGAGTTTTGATGTTAACTGCTCCATTAGGTATTGATAATCCATTCTTCTAAGACTCTTCCCAGTTAAAGGTACTCGAAGGTATTTTCCAATGTCACATGTTTCACAAAATTAGACACCTATATTGTAATACCTCATTTCTACTCGGAATTATAAGGAAATCAGAGTGCAAAATTTTTAACAAACAAATGAGATGCCACATTTTCAACTTAGAACAACTTCATATAACCATAATTAATTCAGATACAAAACACTTAGATCAAGGATGAACTTATAACAACGTATTTTCATTTAATCAATTACTCAAATAAATAGCGGAATTATAATTCCTCAATAGTAAGAACTTTGCTTCTGTTATTCAACTGAAACAACTTCAAATCATTATCATTATTCACTTAACAAATATTCACATTATTCATAAACTTCTACAACTTAAGCAACAACAACAATTAAATAACAACGTTCATCCCCCCGAGTGTTACATATCAGAGCAATGACACCGACTTGGACTAACAACAACTAATTCTTCATTCTCGAATACTTGCACATTACCAATATAAAGGCAACGGCGAAATAAATGAAAGGGGTGAGATATCTACCAATATAATCGAATTCATGATAAATAATATATTAGAATGTAGATTATATAATTCACCGCTTCACATAATCCAAACAACAGTATTAACGAAAACACCAACAACGATTACAACAACAAATATACTAACAATTAGCAACGACAACAATTATAACAATGATTATAATAACTATTACACATCTTACCACAACACCTTTCACATCAAAACGTTAGCATAAATTCACTCAAAGTCATCAACAACGTATTAACAACCACATCGTCAATGCAACACAACACTTATCACAACAAAATCATCAACAACAAACCCATTTATAATGTGACTCTTAACAATGCACATGCATGTGGTACCAGTGGAGTAAAACTCCCAACGTAATCATTTGCCAGTTTACCGAGACACAAGGCATAAGCCTTCAACGTAATCATTATGCCCCTAACGGCCAATGTGTTTTGCCAATCCAGGCCAACATAGTATGCAAATGTATTTATGCGACCACAAAATCAACTCAATCAACGACGAAAACTCAACGACAACACACAACAACAACAACAACAACGTAATCCCAATTCAACACTGGCCTCAGGCCTACAACATAATCAACATATCAACGTAATCAACATAATTAACAACAACTCATCACTGACTAAAAAGCCTATAACTTGATATCAACATGTCAACAGCAATTCAACACTGGCCATAAGCCTATAACTTAGTATCTCAACAACAACACAACACTTGCTATTATGAGTCTTATTAATACCACTTCCTACCAATATATACTACCTTCATCCACTTAATAACCCACTACTAGTTACTACATTAATCTGCTAGTAACTTATTCTACAATTTAACTTATAATCATTCAGATTTTTTTCATCTAATTCTAGTTAACTACTTGTCGGTTAGAATTACTAGTATTTTTGACTCTACATTGCTATCAACAACCATATAAGCTATATAATCTAATTGAACCAACTTAATTTAATTGATCACCATACAATTATGTTATCACTTTATTAATAAACCTTATACCAATTTTAATTGCTTATCTTAGTGTTAAGGACCAAATTGTAGTTTTTTTGTACATGATTTTGTGGTCCTTAACAATGCCTTTTTAATTAATTAGTAGTATTTATTCTAGTATTTTGGTTTAATTAGGTTTTTATTTAGTTTTTGTTCATAATATATTATTTAACTTAGTTTACTTTTAATTGTAGGTTTTTATTGATTAATTCTCTCAAGCTTGGATTTAAGGACACTTGAAGAGCTCTTGGGATGATTCTTTTTGAAGAAATTTTTGGATGAAGAAGCAGCTTGGTCGCCACAGTTGCAGATGGCCAAATAATAACCAAGCTTAGCGGTCTCAAAAAATGTAAAAGGACAGAGCCATGCTTTCACCTTTTTGGCCACCAACTCCATCACTTCCAGCTGATTTTTGGTGTGTTAGGCAAGGGAGCTTCACTTCATCATCATTATCTTTCATTGTGTAAAATTAGGGCATAGATTTTGTAAGAAAAAATATAGTTTTTCATCTTGATTTCTTGATGTTCATCATCTCCTCCAAGAATCTTGAGAACAAAGCAACCATGGAAATGAGTGGCTAAGTTCTTTTTGTGTCAAGATTAGAGGTAGTTGATCTAACTAGTATGTATTTCTCTTAATCCATTTGTGTATGAACATGGTTGATGATTAATATAGTTGAATATCTTTGTTCTTCATTTTTATGCTTTGAATGTTGCTTGAGAAAGAATGCTTCAAAGAAGACCTAGGATATTCATCCACTAATGAACAAATGCTAGGAATAGATTTGTGTGTTAGTGTTTACAAATATTGAACTTAATGATTATCATGTCAATAGTTGTAGTGAGGGATCATACAAAGATTAACATGATAACATTCACAATCTTGGTGGGAAATCTACAAGATTGAGAGGATATGTATTTATAGAAGTCATCTACTATGTTCATCACTTGATTAATTAAATGCATATGAAATTAGGTCAATGAAACTAATCTTGACATGCTTCCATTAATTGAAAACAAACTCCAACTCTCTTGAATCCAAACCATAACTCTCTTTTGAAAAGATTAATTTAGTTACTTGTTTGGAAATTCATGTTACTAGTAGCTTAGGAAACAAACCCTTTGGTTACTTTAATCTTAAAATACACTTTTCTATTGAAAGACTACAATATACACCAATCCCTATGGAATCGATAATTAAAAATACTTGTTCGCGGAATAATCCTACAACAAAATGACGCCGTTGTCGGGGATTGGCGTTTGATATTGCTAGTATCACAATAGTTGTGTGTTTTAAGACATTTTTCTACTAATCTCTCTTTGTTTCTTTTGTGTGGCTAGACTTTTTCAGAAATTAGTTTATGCGAGGGAGTATTCCGGCCGATCAACTCCTTTTCGATCCCGAAATTGAAAGGACGGCTAGAAGACTTAATAGTAGTGCTAAAAGAAGGAAAAGACTAGCTAGGCAAAGGCAAGAAAGAGGAGAACGAGGAGAATCATCTATTTCTTCTACACCACCCGTGTTAGGAGAGGTCATTATGGCGGAGAATCAACCACCACCACCACCACCACGGGGGCCTTATGTAAATAGCCCTCGTCACACCGCTTAATTTGCTCGCCAAGAAAATGCAAGGGTCGCGGAGATGAAGACGGGCTTGCTTCAACTTCTTTATTCAAGTCCTTTTCATGGCCATGACCATGAAGATCCTTACACCCACCTTACTAAGTTCTATGAGATCGCGGGAGAGGCCGGGGCTCTGGAAGACCAAGAAGAGCAATACTTTCAGAGGCTCTTCCCTCATTCTTTAGTGGGGAAGGCAAAAGATTGGTATCTAGACCAATTGCAAGAGACGATGACAAACTGGAATGTTTTGGAGGAAAAATTCCTTGAAATATTTTTCCCTCAATCGCGTTTCATGGAGGCAAAGACCGCAATTTCGGTATTTTCACAAGGAGCAAACGAGCCTTTGAATAGGGCTTGGGAGAGGTATAAGTCTATGCTTAGGAAGTGTCCTAGCCATGGTTTTGAAGAGCTCACCCAAATTCATATTTTCCGAAATGGTCTCCAACCTCAACACAAATTGTTGTTGAATGCTACGGCGGGAGGTTCTTTGATGGCAAAAACACCATATGAAGCAATTCAAATAATTGAGAAGATGGGGATGAATGATCACCAAACTCAACACGATCAAGGAGGTGCACAAGTAAAAACGGGAGTTCTTGAAATTGGCTCGAGTCACGAAGCACTTGTAGCCTAAAACAAATTGTTTGCGAAACAAGTTGAAGAATTGACAAAGCAAATGGCAAAGCTTCCTCAACAAATCATGGAGTTGCAAGGAACATCTAGCAAGCAAAGTCAACAAATTGCTTGTTGTGAATTGTGTAAAGGGGATCATAAAACCAGATTTTGTCCTCCGGAAAATGGAGAAGCAAATTATATGGCCAACCAAGGGCAAGGATACCAACAACGAGCTCCTTATCCTTATCAAAATCAAGGCCAAGGTTACCAACAAAGGGTTAACCAAGGTTATCAAGGCGGGTGGAGACAAGACAACAACAATCAAGCTAGGCAAAATCCGTATCAAACTCAAAATAAAAATCAAGCTCAACCTCAAAATCTACCTCAAAATCAAGTGAGATCTTCCAACATTCAAGACACTCTAGCTCAATTTATGCAAGCTTCTATGGCAAACCAAAAGAGCACGGAGGCATCTATCAAGAATTTGGAAACTCAAATGGGGCAACTAGCTAAGCAACTTTCTGACCAAAGTGCTTCGACATCATTTTCCCCAACCACTCAAGCAAATCCTAAGGAGCATTGCAAAGCTATTACAACTAGAAGTGGTAGAGTTTGTGATGAGAAAAGGAAAGTTGTTGAAAGGAAAAAGAAAGTATCGGAGAAGGATGAAGAAGTAGTAGTGGAGGAAGAAGTAGTTGAAAAAGATGATGAGGTTGTAGTTGAAAAAAAGGATGATGTTAATGTGGGGGATGATTTAGTTGAAAATGAAGTTGTAGTCGAAAATGAAAATGAGAATGGTGTAGTTGAAAAGGAGAAAGTGGGGGAAAAGAAGAAGAAAATTAGAAAGGGAAAGAAGAAGGAAGTCACTTTTCCATTAAGAAACTTACCATATCCTCACCTTCCTTCTAAAAAGGATGATGCAAAGCACTATGCTTGGTTTATGGATATTTTTAAGCAATTGCAAATTAATATTCCATTCACCGAGGCATTAGAGCAAATGCCGAAATATGCAAAATTCATGAAGGATATATTGACAAAAAAGAAGCGGTACACGGATCAAGAAACTATAATGGTTGATGCAAGTTGTAGTGCGATCATTCAACGCACTATTCCAAAAAAAGAAAGTGATCCGGGGCGTGTAACTTTGCCCGTTACCATTGGGGATGTCTATGTCGGCAAAGGATTAATTGATTTGGGATCAAGTATCAATTTGATTCCATTATCCATTGTAAAGAGGTTGGGGGAGATTGAATTAAAGTCTACAAAAATGACGTTGCAATTGGCGGACAAGTCTATTACTCACCCGCACGGTGTAGCTTTAGACTTGTTGGTAAAAGTGGACAAATTCTTTTTCCCGGTTGACTTTGTTGTGATAGATATGGAGGAAGACGTGGATGCACCCCTAATTCTAGGCCGTCCATTCATGAAGACGGCTAGAATGATGATTGACATTGATGATGGCCTAATGAAGGTGAGGGTCCAAGATGAAGAAATTTGCTTTAATCTTTTTGAAGCAATGAAGCACCCAATTGATAAGAAAGATTGCTTCAAAATTGATGTTATTGAGGAAGCAACCCAAGAAGTGAATGATGATAATGATAGTCGAGATCTTGAGGAGTGTTTGGAAGGAATGGAGATTTCCAAGGAAATGCACCCATGGGAGGAAGAAGTGGAAATTTTGAAAAATGATCCAAAAGATGAAGAGCCAAAACTTGAGTTGAAAGATCTACCATCTCACTTGAAGTATGTGTTTCTTGAGGAGGGAGGTAAGAAACCCGTAATCATTAGTAATACATTATCGGAGAAGGAGGAGGGAAGCTTAATTCAAGTTTTGAAATCTAACAAAAATGCAATTGGTTGGGTTTTAGCCGATTTGAAAGGCATAAGCCCGGCCTATTATATGCATAACATCATGATGGAGGAAGAGTACAAACCGGTAGCCCAACCTCAGAGGCATTTGAATCCGGTGATGAAGGAAGTAGTTTGAAAAGAAGTGGTAAAGATGTTAGAAGCGGGAATGATTTATCCGATTTCGGATAGTACTTGGGTGAGCCCGGTGCATGTGGTTCCGAAAAAAGGAGGTTTGACGGTTGTGTCGAATGATAAGGATGAATTAGTGCCAACAAGAAAAGTCACGGGATGGAGAATGTGCATTGACTACCGAAGGCTTAACAAAGCAACGAGGAAGGATCACTTTCCTCTTCCGTTCATGGACCAAATGTTGGAAAGGCTCGCGGGACAATAATACTATTGCTTTTTGGATGGTTATTCGGGGTACAATCAAATATCGGTGAATCCGGAAGATCACGAGAAAACGGCTTTCACATGTCCTTTTGGAATATTTGCGTATAGGCGTATGCCTTTCGGCTTGTGCAATGCGCCGACAACATTTCAAAGATGCATGCAAGCAATATTTGCCGATTTGATTGAGAAAACAATTGAAGTTTTTTATGGATGACTTTTCCGTCTTTGGAGCGTCATTTGATTTGTGCTTGGAAAATTTGAACACCGTCTTGAAGAGGTGTGTGGATACCAATTTGGTCTTGAATTGGGAAAAATGCAATTTCATGGTGACCGAGGGAATTGTTCTTGGCCACAAGATATCTTCAAGAGGAATCGAGGTCGATAAAGCAAAAATTGATGTGATCGAGACGCTTCCCCCACCTACCAATGTCAAAGGCATTCGGAGCTTTCTAGGACATGCGGGATTCTATCGGAAGATTCATCAAAGACTTCTCAAAGATAGCTAAGCCTTTGAGAAACTTGCTCAACAAAGATAAGTCCTTCTTGTTTGATAAAGATTGTTATTTGGCTTTTGAAAAATTGAAAGAAAATTTGATAAATGCACCCATAATCACCGCGCCTAATTGGGAACTTGATTTTGAATTGATGTGTGACGCAAGTGATTATGCGGTGGAGCCGTTTATAAAGGAAGAACAAAATTTTCCATGCTATTCATTATGCGAGCAAAGTTTTGAACGATGCTCAAATTAATTACGCGACAACCGAAAAAGAGTTGCTCGCAATAGTGTATGCATTGGAAAAGTTTCGTCCTTACCTTATTGGTTCAAAAGTTGTGGTTTTCACGGATCATTCCGCGATTAAACATCTGCTTACCAAACCGGACTCCAAACAAAGGTTAATCCGATGGATTCTTCTTTTACAAGAATTCGATTTGGAGGTACAAGATAAAAAGGGTTCGGAGAATTTGGTAGCGGATCATTTATCTCGCTTAGTGAACGTGAAAATTACGGACAAAGAGAAAGAAGTAAATGAGGAGTTTCCGGATGAGAAGTTGTTTGCAATCCAAGAGCGGCCGTGGTTTGCCGACATGGCAACTTACAAGGCCGCGGGATTAATGTCGGAGGATTTAACATGGAATGAGAAGCGAAAATTCTTAGCCGATGCTAAGTATTATGTGTGGGACGAACCTTACATTTTTAGGTTGAGTAGCGATGGGTTGCTAAGAAGGTGTGTGTGTAATGAGGAAGCCAAAAACATTCTTTGGCATTGTCACAATTCCCCTTGTGGGGGACACTATAATGGATTGCGAACGTCCACCAAAGTCCTACAATCGGGATTTTATTGGCCTTCGCTATTTAAAGATGCTTATGCTCACGCTAAGTCTTGTGATAAATGCCAAAGAAGTGGCGGTATAGGAAAAAGAGATGAAATGCCTTTGAACAACATGTTGGAAGTCGAGGTATTTGATTGTTGGGGGATTGATTTTGTCGGTCCATTTCCATCGTCGTTTTCAAATGAATATATTCTTGTGGCTGTTGATTACGTGTCTAAGTGGGTGGAGGCTATTGCTTCACCTAAGACCGACGCCAAAACCGTTATCAAATTTTTAAAGAAAAACATTTTTTCTCGGTTTGGTGTCCCTCGGGTTTTAATTAGTGATGGCGGGTCGCACTTTTGCAATACATTGTTACAAAAACTTTTGAAACAATTTGGTGTAAAGCATAAGGTGACAACTCCCTATCACCCGCAAGCGAATGGTCAAGCTGAAGTGTCAAACAGAGAAATTAAAAAGATTTTGGAAAAAACTGTTTCGGGTTCTCGAAAAGATTGGTCACAAAAATTGGATGAAGCTTTATGGGCGTATCGAACCGCCTATAAAGCTCCCATCGGACTAACCCCGTTTCAGGTTGTTTATGGCAAAACTTGTCACCTACCTGTGGAAATAGAGCACAAAGCATTATGGGCCCTCCGATTCTTGAATTTCGATCCATCTTTGGCGGGTGAAAAGAGAAAAATACAACTCGTTCAATTGGATGAAATGCGAGAGGGAGCATACCATTCCAACCGGAAGTATAAGGCAAAAGTTAAAGTTTCTCATGATAAAAAGATAAAGCACAAGGAATTTCGACCGGGGCAAAGTGTTCTCTTGTTTAATTCCCGGATGAGACTTTTCCCGGGAAAACTTAAAACAAAGTGGTCCGGTCCGTTTCTAATCAAAGAAGTGAAAGATTATGGTGCCGTTGTCTTACAAGATCTAGAAGGGAAGAAAGAGTGGACTGTGAATGGGCAGCGGTTGAAACGGTATGTTGGCGGAGAGGTGAGCCGCGACATAGCCAAATCTTTCTTTAATGATCCTTGATCATTTCGAATCGTCGAGCTCTACCAACGTTAAACAAAGCGCTTGTTGGGAGGCACCCCAACATTGTAAGTATCTTTATTGCACTCATTTTGACTTGTCCATGTTGTTAATTTGCTGTTTTTCAGAAAAATTAAAAATTCTGCAGGTCGCGCTTAGCACGCTCAGAGCGCGCTTAGCGCACATTCTAACCCAAATTCCAGTAACTTTCGCGCTTAGCGCGGTTTGGGTCGCGCTTAGCGCGGTCTGTGAGATTTTTAAAAACAATATTTTTTCAAAAACCGGTTATCTAAGGCCCATTGGGTGGCCTGGTTTTATATTTAAGTAGGTAGGGTTTATTTCAACCCTTTTTCCCTCTTTTCCCTCTTCATTCAAACTCTCTCAAGAAATTCAAAAATCCCCAACCCCAAATCAACAAATTCTTGCAAATTTCTCGTACAAATTATCATCCCAATCATTTAAGTAAGTTTCTCTATTGTTTTCCCCTTTCAATTTCGTTAAAATTTGATGTTTAGGTTAGATTTTGGAAACCTAGGTTTAGGAATTTTTGATTTTTCTCTTAGGATTAAGTTGTTTTGATGATAAAGATTGTTTAGATTAGGATTTTCGTTGCTATTAGGTCTGTTTGTGTGGAGAAATTTCTGTTTTTACAGAAGAATTTTTTTGGAAATCGCAGAGCGCGCTCAGCGCGGTCTGCAGAATTCTGAAAAATTCTTCTGCTGTGTTTTTGAATCGTCCGTTGTGTCTAGATGCTTTGGTTGATTGGTTTCTACTCCTGTTTGCATGAATTATCACAAACGGGCACTTCGGTGTCGATTTTCGTTGATTTTTGTGTTGATTTCAGATGGCTCCGAAAAGACAAAGAGTTTCTTCCGCCGGGGCTGGGTCCTCTCGGTCAGTACCTTTCGATGTTGATCGCTTCTTGGGGCCTGCTCAAGAGGCGAGATACAAAGAGCTTGAGGAGCGGAATATTTGGACGGAAAGAATCATCCGGCTCCGAGAGCAAGGCCATTACCATACCCCCTATGTACTCTTGGAAAACTATGGTTTGGGTGTTCTGTGTGAGCCCCAGACCAAAGTTAATGTTGAGCTAGTAAGGGAGTTCTTCGCCAACGCCATTCCGACCGAAGGGCGAGAGTTTCCTTTCACTTCTGTTGTGAGGGGCAATTTGGTTTCCTTCTCTCGCACTGCCATCAACAATTACCTGGGCATTAACTGGACAGCCCCAGAAGATTAGTTGGATATCTACCATGAGTACCTGGCTCGTGGTAACTGGGATCATGCTATGCTGCGGAGGAAGCTTTGTTTGTCCGGGCACTCATATGAACTGAACAGGGCTGGGCAACCTTTAAAATTCAACCGGTCCAGCCTGAAGACTAGTGCCCGAGTGCTGATGTGTGTGGCTCTTTATAATTTGAGACCTCGAAGCCACACATCTTCTATTCCCATGGAGACTGCCGGCCTAATTGCTTATATGCTCGATGAGGAGAAAATTGATTTTGGTCGGCTTATTGCAAATGAGCTGAAGAGGGTCACATTGAGTTATACCTCCAGAGGGGAGCGTATAAAATGTGCCCTAACTTATCCTGGGTTGATAATGGGCCTTCTGAAAAGGGCCAAAGTTGTCTTTCCTGCTGTGGGGCACCTTACTATTGATGGGGTCATTGATGATTCCTATTGTGATCGTTATTGCAGGGCCCTGGATGATAACTCTACTGCCCAGGCTGTTCCAATAGCTGCTGCACTTCCTCAGGCCAGTCCCTCTGAAGAATGGAACCGACAAATGCATCTTGCTCATCAGAGAGCATTTATGTATATGCACACGAGCATGGAGCACCTTGCTTTGCAGATCAGAGAGCCGAGGGTGAATCACTTCACTCGCACGAGCGAGCAGCTTAGTGCTTATTCTGGTTGGCCTGGGGTCGGGCCAAATGTAGAGGAGGAGGTGGGCGATGCTGATGGTGATGAGCAGAGTGAGGATGATGGAGAGGGCAGTTCGCATTCTGGTTCTGAGACTCCTGGAGATTCTATCCTCGAGGCTTCAGATTGATGATGATCTTTTATTTTTCTTGTTTTTATTTTACTTTCAGCACTTTCTAGTTTTTAGTTTTTATTTTTGCTTTTTAGTTTTAAACTTTTGGATTTTGTTGGTTGCCATCCATTTTTAGGATAGGCTTGTAATTCCAATTGGCATTTTGTAGGCATGGAGCCTAAATACTTTCTTTTTAGTTTTAAACACCATTTTGGGGTGTCTTTTATTTTATTTTATTTTATTTTATTTTGTTTTATTTTATTTTGTTATATTTTATTTTTAGATTATAGGTTATTTATTTTGAATTGTACTTCTTTTGGTTTGTCCGATTTTTCAACGGTACTCCAAAGCAAGTAAGTGTGTATCACCAAAGTGATGGTGATGATAAAATTCTCGACTCAATCCACAAATAAGGTACATATTTAATTGTTTTGTAGAATAATAACATGTCTATGAAATTTGTGCTTTATGCAAAATATCTTGGCATGTACAAAAAAATTTGTGTTCACATTCGAATCATTAGGACTCAAACCACAAAGGTGAGAAGCTTTTCACCTTGTACCAAATATAGAGTGTCTAATAGTTTTGTTAACTCGTGTGATTCATGCTTAATCTTTATTTGTTTGTGATAATTTGGAAACTTAGAGATGATCAAGGCAATTTTTTGTGCATTATGAGAAAAACCATCAATTCCAAAAGGGCTTCAAATAACCGTGAGTGAGTGAATCCTTGTGAACCCTTTTGAGCTTTAATTGCATTTGTAGGATGAATTTATCAAATAAACCAATTGTTAAGTAGGCCACTTAATAGTTGTTGATAATCTTTGAAAATTCAATGATAATTCATTCTATAAATTCTTTCTTGTTTGTGAATACCAACCCTTTTTGTTAATTAACCCTTGAAGAGCATGATCTTGAATAAAAAAAGGATTGATATAAATTAAGTTGGGGAGGTGGATCAAAAAGAACCTAGAATTGATGACACAATTATCCTAAAGAAAGAAAAAAAAAGGAATAGAGAAAAGAAAAATACAAAAGAAGAAAAAAATTTGTATATGAAAAGAAACCAAAAGAAAAGAAAAAAGAGGATCATTGTGTGAAAAAGAAAAGAGGTTGTGAATAATAAGAAGGAAGTGAGAATTAGTTTGTGAAATTCTCTTCATACTCTTTAACCCAATTTGTTTCAATGACTTTGTACTTAAATATCCCTTGTTTCTAACCCAAGCCAAGTTACAACCTTGAAAGTCCTTAGTGATCTTTGTTTCCATTTTGTCATTTAACTTGTTTCGATGAAAGCATGAATTATTCTGGATGTGCATGACTATTAGTGAGAGTGTTTAGTCCTTTGTAAATATACATTTTGTTCTTCATGACTTTTGAAGAAATGATTAGGTGATTCAAGTGTGAACATATCTTTTATTTTGTTACATGTGTTGATATATTGTGTTTAGAACTTAATTCATATCCATGTTGTGTTTCGAAGAAGCGATCGATGTGTGCTTTTGCCGGGTATGTTGAGTTTGAACCATCATTCTTGTGTGGGTTGCATGCCTACAACAACAACAACAACAACGTAATCCCAATTCAACACTGGCCTTAGGCCTACAACATAATCAACATATCAACGTAATCAACATAATTAACAACAACTCATCACTGGCTAAAAAGCCTATAACTTGATATCAACATGTCAACAGTAATTCAACACTGGCCATAAGCCTATAATTTAGTATCTCAACAACAACACAACACTTGCTATTATGAGTCTTATTAATACCACTTGCTACCAATATATACTACCTTCATCCACTTAATAACCCACTACTAGTTACTACATTAATCTGCTAGTAACTTATTCTACAATTTAACTTATAATCATTCAGATTTTTTTCATCTAATTCTAGTTAACTACTTGTCGGTTAGAATTACTAGTATTTTCGACTCTACATTGCTATCAACAACCATATAAGCTATATAATCTAATTGAACCAACTTAATTTAATTGATCACCATACAATTATGTTATCACTTTATTAATAAACCTTCTACCAATTTTAATTGCTTATCTTAGTGTTAAGGACCAAATTGTAGTTATTTTGTACATGATTTTGTGGTCCTTAACAATGCCTTTTTAATTAATTAGTAGTATTTATTCTAGTATTTTGGTTTAATTAGGTTTTTATTTAGTTTTTGTTCATAATATATTATTTAACTTAGTTTACTTTTAATTGTAGGTTTTTATTGATTATTTCTCTCAAGCTTGGATTCAAGGACACTTGAAGAACTCTTGGGATGATTATTTTTAAAGAAATTTTTGGATGAAGAAGCATGTTCAGGTCGCTGTTGGATGAAGAGTAAGCGCCCAGAATAACTTAGCGGTCTGCGAAAAATAGAAAAAGGACAGACCCATGCTTTCACCTTTTTGGCCACCAACTCCATCACTTCCAGCTGGTTTTTGATGTGTTAGGCAAGGGAGCTTCACTTCATCATCATTATCTTTCATTGTGTAAAATTAGGGCATAGATTTTGTAAGAAAAAATAGTTTTTCATCTTGATTTCTTGATGTTCATCAGCTCCTCCAAGAATCTTGAGAACAAAGCAACCATGGAAATGAGTGGCTAAGTTCTTTTTGTGTCAAGATTAGAGGTAGTTGATCTAACTAGTTTGTATTTCTCTTAATCCATGTGTGTATGAACATGGTTGATGATTAATATAGTTGAATATCTTTGTTCTTCATTTTTATGCTTTGAATGTTGCTTGAGAAAGAATGCTTCAAAGTAGACCTAGGATATTCATCCACTAATGAACAAATGCTAGGAATAGATTTGTGTGTTAGTGTTTACAAATATTGAACTTAATGATTATCATGTCAATAGTTGTAGTGAGGGATCATACAAAGATTAACATGATAACATTCACAATCTTGTTGGGAAATCTACAAGATTGAGAGGATATGTATTTATAGAAGTCATCTACTATGTTCATCACTTGATTAATTAAATGCATATGAAATTAGGTCAATGAAACTAATCTTGACATGCTTCCATCAATTGAAAACAAACTCCAACTCTCTTGAATCCAAACCATAACTCTCTTTTGAAAAGATTAATTTAGTTACTTGTTTGGAAATTCATGTTACTAGTAGCTTAGGAAACAAACCCTTTGGTTACTTTAATCTTAAAATACACTTTTCTATTGAAAGACTACAATATACACCAATCCCTGTGGAATCGATAATTAAAAATACTTGTTCGCGGAATAATCCTACAACACTTAGTTGATTCTAATGGCATACTACTTCAATTACCGGAACCAATTTCCATACTATTAATAATCATTATTTACTCAAGGGCATCCTACTGTTACTTGAGCCAATCTACCAATCATCATGGGCAGAACAACGAATCAGAAAATATTCCCAAGAACGACTCAGTACGCGCTGCGACCTAAGGTTGGCGCCGCGAGAATGACAGAAAGACTCAGTTCACGCCGCGTCCACACGTTGGCGACGCGAACTGAACGAAACATGAAGGGATTTATGCGCTATCAGCATCCTTCAAGCACCATTATCTTCAAGTTTTAGTATCCAATTCCATAACAGACCAAAACAAATCAACACAATATAACAGAAACAAAAGGGATTAAACTCAAGCAACATATATCAATTCATGCAACCAGTTTCATGGGCAACAACCAAAAATTTGGAATCAAACCACAACAATCAAAACACCAAAATAAAGGAAAATCTATAAACCTCATCCCACATATCATCCATCAAGTATCCTATTATAGAGTCAGAACCCCACCCTCACCTCTTTGGATTGATGGCAGCTTTAAACCTTGATCGGATTTCTCGAACCTTGGCTCTAGCATCTTTCTTTGTTCTTGCCTCCTTCTCCAAAACCCTATTCCTTTTGCATAAGACACTACTGCTTCTTATTCTTCTAATTAATAATATAATTATAAAATCCTCATATTGTCTTATTGGGCCTAATATTTGCACCTCCAATTTGCTAGTTACCATCACATAACTAAGCCCATAACTCTCTTATCTTTTACTTATTCCATCAGTTTCTTAATAATAATAATAATATTTTCCTAATTTTCTATTATTATTTCCATAACTTAAATCAACACACTCAATCGAATAATACCACAATGCAACTTACTTAAATATATTATAATTCATCAATTTCAACAAATAATTTCGAAATAATTAAATTAAATAATTAAATTTGGGGCATTACATATATGATCTTGACTCTTAGCCCTATAACATATTTGGATAATAGGATGCACGTTTTTTATTTATTCATGTTCTTGTTGTAGTTTCAATTTAGTTACACAAAAGCAATAAAGGGTCACCATAAAAAATTGGCAAATTATGACGGTTCATTTTAGCAGGCTACGACGATTAAAATCACCTAAATTTGCAAGTCATGACAGTTGCAACTCTATCACAAAAATGTGTCGCAAGGCGTTGACCCTCGTATGTACATAAGCAAACATCATCTGATACCATAAGGTCAAAATAGAATGTGAATGACTTGACCATACCCCTAGACGAATCAAATGCGGTTGCACGTGGCTAGTCCTCATCATAGGCAGACATAATTTTCCACCTAGTGATGCGAGGGAAGTGAGAGATGGTCCATCTTTAAAAATGCTTTGGGTACAATACTAATAACAAGTGCAACAAATAAAGGATGAGTTAAGTCAAACTTTATAAATATAAAAATATACATAATGTTAATAAGTATTCCCTCCACTTTTATTATAAGACGTTTTAAAAAATAATATTATACCATCGTATAAGTCGTTCTACAATACTAATAAATTATTGACGTTATTTTTTAATTATAGGCTTAAATATTTATTATCCTTTATGTTTTGAATGATGTGAATTTTTCTTCCTCATACATTTAATAAAAGACAATATTGTAAAACCCTTTGTAATTTTTTATTTTTATACAATAACTATTATATTTTTTTAATAAATATGAAAGTTCAAAACAATCTACTTAATATAAATTTAAGATTAACCTCCAAAGATTGATCTAGTGGAGGGAGATTTGAGAGTGTGCTCATCTCAAGAACTTGAGTTCGAATTATTCTAAATACTAACAATCTTTGTGTTGGACCAATCCATACAGAACTTTGTTCTAGATTTAAATAGAGCTCTCTCTCTCTCTCTCTATATATATATATATATATATATATATATATATATATATATATATATATATATATATATATATATATATATATATATATATATATATATATATCATGATGACAACTCTAATTTTTTAAGATAAAAGCTTATTTGTCAATCTCACATATTTTATTAAATTAAAAATATTAATAAATTGATGTTGTAATTATAATATCTTAAAATTTATATAGTTTATGATATATGATATATGATATATAATAATGATGATAATACCTATATCAATTTCAATTATAAATTTAAAAAATAAAACTCTTCATTCTTTTGTTTTAATTCAAAAAGTAAAAAATGTTTAATAACTATCATTTTAATAATTACTAAATTTACAACTAATACATATAACTATATAAATATGATAATATAAATTTTTTTAAAAGAATTAGGCTAAATTACAGATTTGGTCCCCCTATTTTAGTGTTTTCACGATTTTCATCCCCCTATTTTGTTTCTAAACACTTTTGGTCCCTCATCCCTACGTTAGCTTAAAAAAATGCTTATATGTCACTTTTTAAAATACGTGGCGTATAATAAAAATATCAGTTGTGTGTTATTCAATTACAAGGAAGGAAAAACATTTATTTTAAAAAGTGAAACATAGTCGTTTTTTGTAGGCAAAATGGAAATGGGGACCAGAAGTGTTTAAATATAAAATAGGGGACTAAAATCGTGAAAATACTAAAATAGGGGGACCAAAAATGTAATTTAGCCAAAAATTAAATAAACTTCTTAATGATTACTACTTAAAAAAATTTTAAATAAAAGAATTCAAATAAGATTACAATTATTTACAACTTTATACATAGTTTTATATAAATTTTGAATTACTTTGTTTTTCAAAATAGTAAATACAAAAAACAAATTGAAAATTAAAAATATTAAAATATTAAAATTATCTTAATAAATAATTATGATAAAAAACATTTTTTACTTATTATGAGTTGTTTTTCACGTGTTTTTCACGTGTTTATTTTAAATAATTTTGAATTACTTTATTGTTTACTTATTTTTCACGTGTTTATATAAGTTGCGCAATTTTAATTATTTTTGCTTCTCATATTTCTTAGAAAGGTAACTGTTGCTCATAGGGGTGAGAATAGGTCAGGCTGACTAACAGGGGCCTACGGCCTAACCTACATAAAGGTCAGACAAGGCTTTGTTTTTTAAGTAGAAAAGGTCTAGGCTTTTTTATAAGCCTATGTAGTTAAATAGGCTAAGTCGTAGGCCCTAAAAAAAGTCTTTAAAGTCTATCAAGCCGGCCTATTATAATAAATATGAATAAATTTATTGTTTTTTTAATTGTATTTTATATTTTATATCAAAATCTAAAACTAAAGTTTAGTTATCTTAAAGAACTTGTGAAAATAAGTTGAAAAAACCTTAAGAGTAATGTCATAAGTAGTTTTCATAACTTCTTACAAATAGATAATCTCACAAAACTTATGCTACTATGTAAGCTCAAATAAGTCAATATAAATAAATATTTATTCACATTGTACTTTTGATTATATCATATATTTAAACGTTAGTTGAATTGCATATTTACATATGTTCAAATGATATAGGCTATTTAAACAGGCTAATAGGTTAACCAGACCTTTGAAAAGGTCAGGCTCAGGCTTAAAAATAAGCCTATGATAGACCACATGCCAGACTTAGGCTTTAAATTTTTTAGCATGTCAGGCTTTGGCTTGGCAAAGTCCAGCTCGACCCAGCCTATTTTCACTCATAGTTGTGCATATAGGTTAGATAATTTAGGTTTACAAATTTTTAGTTTTATGTGGTGGAATGAAATCCACATAAATGTTTTATTGAATTTTAACAATGATAAATTAGGAATACCTAATTACAAAATTAGATAGTTTTGAGGTCATGTTCCCCCCCCCCCCTCATTTTTGTACCTTCTTTCTGTTTTATCTTGGGCCTGACCCTTCTTTTGTAAAAAAAATTAGTAATCATTACATCCCTTTTAAATGAAAATATTAGAGTTTCTTAACTCACCCTAAGTACTTCTTAGCCACCAGCACAAAATTCCATAAATGTCCCCAGGAATCAGAGATGCATCTCTGGAACACACTTTTTTTTAATGAAAAACATACAAACCGGAAGTACAACACTGATTCCCAACTGAACTATAGAATTTATTAAAACACACCCTACCACGTTGATAGGAACTGAAAATACAAGTATGGTTCCCAAACTGAAGTTGTATTTCCGGTTAAACGTTAAACATATACGCACCATGCCTTTTCCCCTTCCTCATTTATAGGAAACTAAAAAAAACCACAACACAAAACTCAAAATCCTCATTGTTCCAGAAATCAAATTGATTCAAAATCCATCAGTGCATATCAACATAGAAGGATACCATCAAGCATTACCAGAGCTAAACAACAAGAATCATCAATTGTAAGTTTGATTTTGAGCATTGTTGAGCTTTTTTCATTTTAAATTTAATTTGTGTTATAGGTTAGTAAACTGTTTTTTTTTTGTTTTTGCAATGTTTGAACTCAATATGGAAGTGTTAGACATTTCATATTGAGGATCAATGGTTGTTTATTGGCCAACAGTAAGGTTAAGCACTGCCATTGACGTTGTTGTGATGTTGCAGGATGTACCGAAAATATATTTCCAGTTTTGTTCATAACAGAAATCGAAAATATACTTCTGATTTTGTAGCATTCTGTTTAACCATCTTCTTTGCCCTCATTATGTTTTTGTTTATTGATTGGTTTGTTTATTCTACAGGTATTATGGCTGAGAGATCCTCCAGGTTGTGACCCGGAAGACTTTCATAGCATGTTTTCGTGCGTAGGGAAAGGATGGAGGCTTTATAGGCTCCTAGGCCTGTTGTATCGGATACACCCGTTGCTAGGGGTGTTCATATCCAAACCAACCCAATAAAAAACCGCAAACTGAACCTAACCAAATCGAAAACCGCAAAAAACCGCAATTGGTTCTGATGAATTTGGACCATTTTTTGAAAGAACCGAGTTGTTCGGTTGGGTTTGCGATTTTATATTCATAAGCCGATCCAATCTGAACCAAACCGCGATATTTACAAACTTGTTTTTGTTAAAACATAACAGAGGCCCAATTTTATGTCAAAAAATAAGAAGTCCAATAATTGTTTTTGCTAGGGTAACTGCCAATTGGGTAAGTCACAGACTCACAGACCAGTAACGCGAAGAGGAAAAAAAGTAAAAACGCAATGAACTAGGGAAAAGCAACGACGAAGAGATTTGGCTCGAAGAAGAAGGGCGGATAGTTCTGGCTTGAAGAAGAACGGCGGTGAAATACAAAAATCAGTGAAATACGGAAATCAACCAGGTAACGTTATTGTTATATCTTCAACAATTCGAAAATTGTTATGTCTGAATTCAAAATCTGTTCGAAAATTCCTATGTTCTTCAACAAGATTCATGTTAGTGTTCTTCAAAATCTGTTCGAAATATTATGTTCAAAATTTCTGTTAATTTCTGTAGGGTAATTTCTGTTCGAAAATCTGTTTGAAATATTATCTTCAAAATCTGTTTGAAAATTATGTTAATTTCTGATACATAATTTCTGTTCTGATATGTAGATTTTGTTTGCTGATATATGTTAATTTTTTATACATAATTTATGTTCTGATATGTAGATCGTGTTTACTGATATATGTTAATTTCTGATACATAATTTTTGTTCTGATATGTATATCATGTTTACTGATATATGTTAACTTCTGATACATAATTTTTGTTCTGATATGTTGATCATGTTTGATGATATATGTTAATTTCTGATACATAATTTCTGTTCTGATATGTTAATTGTTGGCCTTTGGTTTATGTTTTATTTTCATCTCCTTTTCTTAGATATGACTATTGATAAAGAAGTCAATTCTATTACTGGATCTGATGCTTCCTTTTCCATGGCCAAAAATCAGGTAAAATAACGATAAATGAGTGTATTTGATAAAGTGGTTATATTTATGAATGTATTTGATAAAGTGGTTATATTTATCGTGTATGTATTATGTATTTTCAGTCTCAAAATAGTCCATTGATGCCTATAACAAACTTGCCCCAAACTATTGATTTAGACAAACAAGAAGGTGACAATGCTCAACAAAAAAAGAAAAGGAAGTTGGAGAAGCGGATGATTCTAAAGATGGCGATTGTAATGTTGGAGATTCAGGTAAACAAAAACCTTGGGAGGCCTAAATCTTGGGTTTGGGATCATTTTACAAAAGATGAATCGGGTACTCGGGCTAAATGTAATTGGTGCACGAAATCTTATGAGGCTGATTCACATAAGAATGGAACCTCAAATTAAATAACCATTTGATGCATCAATGTAAAAAAATTCCTAAACATGTTCTTGATCCTAGTCAAACCGCTCTTAGCCTTCAAGAAGGCTCTAAAGAAAATAGGAATGCACTTGTTGGTATCCATTTCAATGTTGAATTGTGTAGACAAGCCTTAGCTAGAATGATAATCGTGGATGAATTGCCTTTTTCTTTTGTTGAGAATGAAGGATTCCGTCATTTTATGAGTGTTACACAACCTAGGTTCCCACTTCTAGGAAGTATTTCAATTGCTAGGGATTGTTTGAGTCTTTACGAGAGTGAGAAACATAAATTAAGAAGTATGTTTACTAAAACAAATAAAAGTGTTTGTCTAACAACTGATGCTTGGACTTCTATGCAAAATATTAATTATATGGTTCTTACCGCGCATTTCATTGAACAAGACTAGAAGTTGCATAAAAGGATTCTCAATTTTTGTCCAATAACTTTTCACAAGGGAGCGATAATTGGGAAAAAGATTGAAAAGTGTTTGGAGGATTGGATGATAGATAAGGTTTTCACCATCACAGTTGATAATGCTGCTTCAAACGATGTTGCTATCGCGTACCTAAAAAATAGAATGGAGGATTGGAATTCACATCCATTAAAAGGGGAGTATTTATATATTAGATGTTGTGCTCAAATTCTTAACCTTGTTGTCAATGATGGGATGAAGATGAAGCACATGAATTCTTCACTTTTGAAAATTAGGAGTGCGGTTTGATATGTTTGTCAGTCACCTGGTCGTTTAGATAGGTTTAGGACATGTATTAAAGAATTTAGGATACAAGACAAGTCTAATGTGCAGTATGATTGTCCCACTAGGTGGAACTCCACATACCTTATGCTTGAAAGTGCATTGAAGTTTCAAAAGGCCTTTAAGAGATTAGGTGAGAAATGTGTTGAGTATGCGATGTTGGAAGGTGGTGTCACAAATAATGAGGATTGGGATAATGCCAAGTGTTTTGTGAAATTCTTGAAGTTGTTTTTTGAAATCACTACGAAGGTGTCAGGTTCTACTTATGTAACATTTTCTACTTATTTCATGGAACATTGTACAATATTGGGGGCATTAGAGACTTGGAAGGAATATCATAAAGATGACCCATTACTTACAAATATGGCTAATGCTATGGATGATAAATATAGTAGTTATTAGGGAGAAGTCAAAAAGATGAATATGCTAGTCTTTATTGCTGTCATTTTTGATCCTCGACGTAAGTTTCAATTTATTAGGTGGGGATTGGATAAGTTTTATGAGAAGGAAGTTGCTGATTATTTGTGTGATAAGGTGAAGCAAACATTAAACAATATGTTTGAAAGTTATAGTCTTTTCTTAAGTAAAGACCAAGCCGAAAGTGTTGCACAAGAAATAGAGCTATCAGAAGTTGTTACATCTTCAGATCATATGGATGATCAATTTGAGAAGGACATGGATCAAGATTCAAATTCAAATAAAAACGAAGTGGATTTATATCTAATGGAGACAAGGGAGAAGAAAAGTTCAGATTTTGACATCTTGAATTGGTGGAAGGTAAATTCCACCAAATACCCTACTCTTGATTTAATAGCTAGAGATATATTGGCTATGCTAATATCTACTATTTTTTCGGAGTCATCTTTTAGCATCGGGGGTAGAGTTCTTAGTTGTTATAGGAGATCTCTTACACCCCACACCGTTGAAGCTTTAATATGTGCACAAAATTGGTTAAGATCCTCTCCTTTGAAAGTGGATATTGAAGAGCACTTGGAAGATTTGGAAAAACTCGAACAAGGTATATCTATGTTGTAAACTTTGTTTATGAATCTATTTTATTCAATTAAGTTTATTTTGTCTAACGTTTGGTAATTTATTTGATCATTTTTAGAAATGGCTCCAAACCCACAAGTAAATGAGGGGCTTTCTGATATTGAATCCGATTAGAGACATGCTTGAAAAAAATGGTATGTTTTTTACTTTTTAATATTTATTTATTTGTATATTGCTTCCTGTATTCAGTTGCAATGTATTTAGCAGACTTAATATTAAAATGCTGAAATTATGATGTATTTTGTGTGTTATGCTGTAAAATGCTGAAATTATGCTGTAAAATGCTGAAATTATGCTGTATTGTGCTGTAAAATGCTGAAATTATGTTGTATTATGCTGTAAAATGCTGAAATTATTTAGTAATTATGCTGCAAATTAATAAGATGCTGCAAGTTAGTTAGTAATTAAGCATGTATTATAAGATGCTGCAAGTTATTTAGTAATTAAGCATGTATTATAAGATGCTGAAAATGTCTTATAATTATTTGTAACTTGGTATTGTTTTGAGGTGGGAAAAGAAGCATGATGGTCAGATTTATACTTTATCAATGGCAGCTCACTCCAAGAAGCAAGAAGAAACAAATTATTAGTGTTTTTGATAGTTTTAATGTATTTTGTCTTAATTTAATTGTGCATTTGTGACAAACATAAAGTTTTAGTTTATGTATTGATTTGATTGAATACTACATTGATGAGTAATTTATGTATTGAATACCATTTTCATGTTAACTATTTTGAATTTTGCATTTGATTGCATACTACTATTTCAATTATTGTCAATTGTGCAAGAAGAAAAAGACAGCATTACATATGAGTTTTGTTACAAAATTGAATTGTCTCTTTGAGAATATATGAAATAGAATGGTAACAGTAGTGTTGCCACATAAATAATAATAAAAATGACTATACATAATTAAATTTGTTGTATGTAGTGTTGCCACATGAGTAATAAAAAGAATTACTATACATAATAAAAAAACCGAACCAACCGAACCAATCTAAACCTCATTGGTTTGGTTTGGTTTGTTTTTTTTTCTTCAGTCAACCGAACCAAACCGAACCGCATGATTTTTCCTCTTGCGGTTCAGATGATTTTTTACTTAAAAACTGCCCAAACCGCACCACGAACACCCCTACGTTGCTGAAGGTGTTTCTACTTAGACTCCGTCGACTAGTAGGCGAGAGTCTCCTGTCCACCCATCTCTTCCTCCTTCCTCCTGCAGACACATATCCTTGCTAAAGGTAATTGGACCAGGCGAGACATCTGGATCCTGAACTACACCTATTGTCTTTAAGACAAGAGAGGCTTCTTCTTTCCAGACTAGAGCTTCTCCTGCTCCCACCCAGTCTACAGTGGTTTCTACTCCCACCCAATTTTCACCAAAGGAGACACATCCACAGAAGGCACCAGATGCAGCCCATCCGCAACCTGCACTAGAGGCGGCTCCAAAGGGTTTTTGAGGAGGACCTTATGGTTTATCCGTGTTTTCATTTTATCAGGAATATGTTGCGAGATACTTATGGGACAGAGAGGTGAATATTTCATTTCACAATTGTTACGTACTATGTTACTTTTATTATTGTTAAGTCTTGTCTTTATTTGAGTATGGTGTGTTTATCTATGCTTGTAGGACCGCGATCCACTTAAGATTATTAACAATGCTCGAAATATTAGTCGTCTAGTACCACCCGTCAAGCCATGGTTCCAGGAGCTTCTGCACCTCATTAGACTAGGTGATTTAGTCCCATATGGTTATACTACAATTACTCATATGGTTCCACCTACCGCATGGTGAGGTAACCATTACACTCGACGATGTGGCTTGTATGTTGCACCTTCCGATTACAGGAAGAGTTTTAGATCATGAGAGGTGCAACAAAGAGGAGGAGATGTATATGTTGGTGCAGTACTTGGGGGTTACTCTAGAGGATGTTATGTCAGAGATTGACAAAACTCGTGGGTGTCACGTCAGATTTAGCTAAATCTAGAGGGTGTTCATATCTAAGTTAGTGCATGCACAATATGCTGCTGGCGACGATCATCAAATAGCCTGATATAGAGGACGTGCTATGAGGTCATATCTCTTATATGTGGTAGGAACACATATTTTTGTGAACACTAGTGTCACTTACATTAATATTATGTACCTGTAGTTGTTTACCGATTTTGAGCAGATTGTAGGGTGGAACTGGGGGACAACTTGTTTGGATACATGCAGATCATTCTCAGACCACCAATTGAGTGTGCCCATCCCATTGTGAAATAGAGGGATATGAATGAGATATGTGATGATTATCTTAACCATTTCATTATGGATGAGGCTCGGGGTACCATAGCACCAAAAGATTGGAGTTATCAGGATGGCTATACCTTATGGTTCTTTAGGGTGTCTCATCCATATCTGGTACAAGAGGCTCTAGGTAACCCACCATGTTAGAGGTGTTTTGGATGCCATCATGACAGAGGTTGGGGGATCTGCACAACAGATCTTATAGAGGAAGAAGTGATGCTTCTAGACGTCTTTCACAAAGGTTATACGCATCGATCTTGCCTTGGTGTTGACCCGAGGGAGAAGCCCTTTACTTCTTCTATTGCGGCAGGAGCGCTGTCTTAACTTAATTTATTCAAAAACCCTTCTTGATAGACTTTACATCTTGCTAAGTACAAGAGGCAGCGGAGGAATGCTGCGAATATCAGGGGCCGACTCATTATTCGACATACTTAGTAGTTTGATAGATTTAGATGCATTTTGTTATTAGTACTATTATATTTTCCATTTTTTGGATTATTTTAAAAATACTTTGCGGAGTATTTGTGTACCTTATTTTGGAACATAATATTTATAAGTATTTTGTGATTAATTCGTATTTAACTGAAATCATATTTTACTACGTAAAAATGCAAAAACTGTCTGTGTAAATGCAACAAACCTGAATAAAAATGTGTTCATAGTTGTCTGTGTAGGAACCAGAAATGCAAATTGTCGTACCCCAAAATTTACCCTCCTTACCATAATTTTTCTTGGAACATTCGTTCATGCTCCTTTCTCTTGTATCCACCAAAATTATTTGAAACGAATAATTTGTCCAGATTCGTGGTTCCGAGTTCTTGAAATTCATGATTCATCAGTTTCAATTATTCCATTTTCTTTGGAGTTCTTTTAAGTTTGTTTGAGGATTTTGTGGTCTATGCAAGTATTTGAGTTTCTTAGACCATTTTTGTACATCTAAATTTTATATCAACTACAAGGTACAAGGATTGTGGTTGATGCAAATCCATCCAAACTCCGATTTACAAAATTGTAAACTTCTCAAGCCCGAAAGGAAGTTCAAAGTTCTCGAGCCAATTAAAATGTTGGTTTATGATTTAGCAAGTTGGTCACGAGTTGGAGTTCAAAGGAAATTTTGAATTCTACTTATGGGACAAGGCAAGATAGAATTATTGGATTTTTTATGACAGCTCAAATGTTCAAATATCATATTCAGACTCTAAATCCTAAGTTTGTACCAACATTGGCAGATTGAATTTTGAATACCATTCAAATACAAATTTTATTCGAGTGTTCTAAAACGCATTACAAGTCCATTCAAGGTTTCTTACAAGTTTTGGAAAATTTTGCCAAGATTTGTTTTATTCAAAGATCAATACGAGGACCAATTCATCAACATTTCAAGGCTATTGCAAGTATGGAACGATTACGTTATGCAATTCAGGATCAAAGAAGCGTTCAAACCAAGTTTGTTTTCATTCAATTTACTAAACTTTGGTACAAGAGTATTACAAATTTGGAAGTTTACAAGTTCACTAAAATGTTGAAGCTTCTTACATTTTCCATTCTAATATTAAGTTACAATTCGAATTTTCCTAAGAAATAACGCCTAACTACAAAGAGATCGCTTTGGGCGCTCCATCTTCAAGCTCCCTATGGCCTCCCTTTTGCAAGCCTCTCCATCTCCATGTCGTGCCATCCAAGCATGCCGATTCGCAACATGAAACAAGAAACAAAAGAGCAAGTTAGAAGCAAAACATAAATGAAATGAAACGCGAAATTATCAAGAACTTTCTTTTGTCAAGGGTCATCATTAGGCGTTGGCGGGAATCAGGTTTTAAACGATAAGCCTCAGAATCTTGAAGATTAATCATCGGCGAATGGCTTGTTTGCAAATCACGGGCTGACCCGGTTCACAAACAAGCGTAAAAGGCAGCAAGCAGGTTATGTTTACAATATCCAACAGCATAAATCGAGGCAACAATTCCCACAGTTTGAGGCAACAAGTATAGTAAGACAGCAAACATAACACATTTCCAGCAAGGCAACAGGCATAGCATAACAAGACAGTAGTATCAAGCACTTAACAGCCTCAAGCATATGTATCAATTCATCATGGTAAGGCAACAGGCAGAACTCAAGAGCAAGGACAGTCGAAGAAGATTCAGAAAAAAGAGAGATCATCACAGTTCAAAACAGCCAGCATTGAGCTCAGCAGTTTAAACCCAAAAGTCAATAAAGTAACAAGTAATCATCACAAGCCAGCATATGAGTAGCAGGGACAGTTGAGAAAGAAGAAAGAAAGCCACAAAGTCAAAGATCAGAGCAGAGCAGAGCAGGAGGTTCAGGAGCAAAAGTCAAAAACTCAGAAAGTTCATCATTAAAGCATGGTTCTAAACCATAAAGTACAGGCAGCTGGGATAAAAGATGGAAGGGACAGACTAAGAAAAAGGCAATATCTGTTCAAGATTACAATAGAGTAGAGTTCAGAAGTTAAAAAGATATAACATTAAACCTGTGATACGGTGAACTGACTTTTTTAGGATTTTTTGTATCCAAATGTGCGGATAGCAAGAGTCGCCACCGACTTTTATTTTTATCCAATTAAGGGAAGGTAAAAGTACAGAAAAAGACCTTCGTTAGATTCTGAGTACGGGAGAATGGTTATGAAAAGGGAAGGTATTAGCACCCCTCTCCATCCGTAGTTATCTACGGGCTCTTAGTTGCTCTTAGATCACTTTTGAAAAACTTGTGCTTTCTGTGTGTTTGAAGGATGTTTTGAAAAGGCATTTCGCTTTGACTTTGTAATGATTCATGTAGGAATGTATACAAAGTGTTCGGAAATGTTTCGTTTTGAAAAGAGTTTGAACTTTGAAAAAAGTGTGAAGTGTGAAAAGTATTTGATTTGAGCAAGCAACTAGGAGACTTATTACCCACTCAGAATTGGTCGTTTTCGTATTTCTACATTCCTTTAGAATAGCGCTAGCCGTACCATTAGTTAGTAGGTAGCTCCATTCGTTGGATGTAAGCGGGACATTCGAAGGGACATCGTATGGTCATAGAAGGCAACTTGTAGGAAGTATCCTAGCATATTCGAAGGGACTATCATCATTTTTCGTAGGCGACAATCGAGGGTCAAGATCATGTATTCGGAGGCGACATCGTGGGTCTTATGATCTTTGTATCGAAGGGACTATGATGATTTGTTTTGGAGGCAACGGTGTTAGAATACCTCTACGTTCGAGGGACTTGACCATTGGAATCGAAAGGCAACGAGAGAGAATAACCCTAAGGGGTGCATGTGTGAAAGAGTGTGTTGATTTCAGATATTTTATCTTGAAAATTAGTGGGCTATGTTCAATTATTATCTTGCCATACACGCCTAATTACTAGCAATTGAATAGGGTGCGGAAAGTAAAATGCGGAATGTAAAGGTGCGGAAATGTAAACCTACGCTATTACATGGCTTTGGGGCAGATACATAATTTAAGATGCGGAAAATAAAAACCTAATTAACTATTACATCCCATGAGCAATTACATTATTGGATAAAAAGTAAAACGGTAAAAGAAACCGTCCGAATCGGATCAACCTGTGAAAAGATGAGAAAATCGGAAAATATGATGGAATCGAACAATAGGAAAATGTTAGAAAAAATGCAAATTTTAATATGGAAAAATTACTACATGCTAGAAATAAGATAAATAAGCTATAATAATTTTTCTGGAATTTTTGGAAAAGATTTAATAATTAAAATGCAATTTATAATGATTTAAATGCAAAAATAAAAATAAAATAAATATGCATGCAAAAATTATATTTTTTAATTTATTAAATTAAATAAACATTTTTGTGAAAATAATGTAAAAAGAAAAAATGTTTTTGGTATTTTTAAGATGCAGAAATAAAATTGAGAAAACAATTAAAATATGATGAAAATATTAAAATAATAAGAAAATAGAAAATATGTTAGAAAATGCAAGTTTGTAAAAGAAAAGCCAAACCAGTCCCAAGCTGATTCGAACCCGTGACCTGTTAGAGCATCTTTCCAAAAGCCAAGCCTCAACCACTGGGACAGCGTGCATTTGGTGTTAGAAAAGTGGAAATTGATAACATATGAGTGATCACGTGTCATAGGCATGTTTGAAAACGAGTCAGCTATGCGTGGGCCCCGGTTGACTGAAAGAACGAATCAGAGCGAGCCAAACCGCCACGCCATGGTCAAAGCGTCAACGCCGGAGTCCCCCGCCGGAGCTAGGGCTCCGGTCACCTTCTCCGACAGCTAGCCAACCTGAAAAACCTGGAAAACGCATCGTTTAAAGCAAACTAAGTGCCCAGATCGACTAATTCGACCCCTGCGAGCACGATGGTATGGTCCTTTTGATCTGAAACGGCCTGGATTTTGAGTTTCGAAACTCACAGCCTTAAAAGCCCTAACAATGGTGGCATGAGTTTTGTACGTAAAACCTCACATGTAACGCGTCTATCCCGATCTAATGAGTGCCCTGATCTCAAACAAACACAAGAAAACAATTAATAATGCATGAGAAGCAAGAATCGAAATTGGAGAAAAAAGCAAACCGGAGGTAGTTAGGGATCGCGATCTGGGCAGTTGTAGCTTCGTGTAAGGGATGCTTTAGACTCCTGGAGACCTCAGGAAGAGAACTGGATGGCTGGAAGAGGCTGAAGCTTGCTGGTTTTTGAATTTCGAATTTCAAGAATGTATGAAAAATTTGCAAGAATTTTGGCTTGTTTTTTAGGTTAGGGTTTCGTGTGAGAGGCTTGGCATGTTGCTGAGTATTTATAGAGCAAGTTTGGATGGCAAAAGGAGTGAAAAAAGATTGCTTCTTGAATGTGCCAATATTTTCCAATAAATTTAAATCAAATATTTGAAAAATATTGATTTTCTTCCCATGTGAGAGGCTAGCACGAAATTGGAATGATTCTTGGGCCTTCTTGGACATTAAGAAAGATATAAATCAACTTAATTGAAAAAATAACCTTATTTTCATATTTTATGTAATTTAATTTGGAATTAAATGGTTTAAAATCCAAATATAAATCACAAAAATAGAAAAATACCAATGCCCAGCATTTATGGGCCAAGAATAACATCATGAACAAGTTTGGATCAAAAGATTATAGGCCCATTTGGAAAATTTTGCAATTTGACCAATATGTCCTTTTGTGCAATTGTCCAAAATTTCCCAACTTCTGAATAGTGTATCTTGCTCAATTTTCCACATTTTTGAGAGTTCTTGGACTTTTTGGAAAGCTCTAAGAGTCCTCTAAACAATGTCTTTGGTTTCACTTCAATTGGAGTTACCATGCTCAATATATGTTCAAAACAAAAAGTTGACTTTTTGTTGACTTTGAAAAGGACCTGTAATGTTTTGAGCTATACCTCTCAAATGAAGCATTTTTTGGATATTCTTGTGAGACATGAAGTTGTAGAGAATTGAATTTCCTTCAAAACAAGAGGTGGTGGAAAAATTTCTGAGAAAGTATGAGAAAGTTATGATCAGTCAAAGTTCAGTTGACTTTTCACCTAGAAACCCTAATTTAGAAAGTTTGACTTTTGAGCAAATCTTGAGTTTTCTTGATGAATCATGATCAACCCTTGATCAAATGATGAATGAAACTTCAAAATGAGGATGTTGACCAAAAATCAGAAGTTTTGACTGTATGTTGACCACAGTTGACTTTTTGACCAATACAACTGATTTTCAACCATCTGAGCAATTGTCTGAGGAAACTTGACTTGTAGGTCTTGAAACTTGACATGGAAAATCTTTGAAGCATATGAGGAAGCATGGAAACCATTGGAGGTGTTAGAAGTCCATCTGGATCTGAGGGATGCCAAACCCTAGTTTGGGTTGACTGCATAGGAGAGAGTTTATCTGATCAACTCTTGAGGAATCCTTGAGCATGGATGTATGGAATGCCTTGAGAAGATGGAGGGCAAATTTTGGGGTATGACAGCTGCCCCTGTTCAATCTTCTTGTACTGGAAGGGATAGATTGGCATGCTTTGCCTTTCGTGACCTGGAGGTAGAAGATGATTGAACACTCGAGTACACCTGAAAATTTGCACTCGCGGTTGATGAGGGTGCGGGAATGGGCTTACAGATGCCATTTGGAAAAGTTGGAGACTTCGCTGGGGAATGAGTCGTACGCTAGACTCGAGACCGTTGTATAGGAGATGGGCTTAGGATGCCATCTGGAGGGATTGATGCTGGGGAGTGAGCCGTACGCTAGACTCTGTAGATGTTTCTGAGAGGAGATGGGCTTAGGATGCCATCCGGAGGGAGTCGTATGTTAGACTTCGCGCTTGCTTTTGAATGAAGTTATTGGTTTGTATTGATTTTTAACCAAATATGCAGCATTCTGAAAGTGGAGAAATGTCGATGAGTAGTCGGAGATGGGCTTAAGATGCCATCCAAGGCAACCGAGTCGTACGCTAGACTCTCGTAGTTGCTGTTGATAATAAGGAGGAGTCAGAATAGCTCTTCGTGCTGACTATCCTGAGGGGATAAAAGTTGACAAGATGTGGATATTTCCCTGTTGTGCATCGGGTGTTGATCCATTGCCTGTTATCGGAGGATAACCAGGGGCGGTCTTTCAGATAGTTTTCCCGTCGATTCGGGGCTTAATCCTGGACCAGCTGTCGGCGGACAACTAGGGACGGTCTTTCAGATAGTTTTCCCGTCGATTCGGGGCTTAATCCTGGACCAGTTTGTGTCAGAAGTGACTTTGACCTGTTTTGAAGAAAACAAGAGAAATTTTGATGGAATATTGTTAGTCTTATGCAAAGTATGATGCATGATGATGATGTATGCACAAATTATGATATTTATGAATAATGTATGAATGATGGATGCTGTGGTATTTCAAAACATATCCATCTTGAAGAAGATGCGGATGTTCTGTTTGAGGATTTCTGACTCCTGCTCGGGGATGAAATCCTGAGAAGAAAGATAATTTTGATTCCTCCGATGCACTATCTGACCAAGTCTTGGGGCCTAGATATTGTTGAAGATGGCAGAGGTCGAGAAACACGTTGTTGAAGATCTCATACATAGACTCTGCTGGAGAGAGCCTGGGAGGAAATCTGTTGGGGACCTGTTTGTAGATCTTGCCGGGAAAAATTTGGAGGTGCTCTATTGGGGATCTTGAGTGTAGATCTGGCTGGAGAGCGTTTGATAGTTGCCGGGAGCCCGAGTTGAGAAGGATCTGGGGCCCGTTGTGATCTCTGGCTGAGGAATAAGAGGTGTAGGTTTCCTCCGATGCACTATCTGACCAAGTTTCAAGTCTGGATACTGCTGCTGGGGAAGAGAGGGAATTGTCGAGAGGTATTCTGCTGGAGATAGATATCCCGGCCGGGGATGAAGTGTTACTTCTTGGAGATTGATGTAACATGGAGAAGCTGATACGGACGCTAGAGTAGACGAGGCTCGAAGGACCACTTGAGGTGATAAGTCTGATAGGTCTATTTAAAGCCGATGAATCTTTGTCGGGATCATTTAAAGCTGATGAAACTTGTCGGGATCATTCAAAGCTGATGAAACTTGTCGGGATCGTTTGAAGCTGATGAAACTTGTCGGGATCATTTAAAGCTGATGAAACTTGTCGGGATCATTTAAAGCTGATGAAACTTGTCGGGATCATTTGAAGCTGATGAAACTTGTATGGGATCATTTAAAGCTGATGCAACTTGTCGGGATCATTTAAAGCTGATGAAACTTGTCGGGATCATTTAAAGCTGATGAAACTTGTCGGGATCATTTAAAGCTGATGAAACTTGTCGGGATCATTTGAAGCTGATGAAACTTGTATGGGATCATTTAAAGCTGATGCAACTTGTCGGGATCATTTAAAGCTGATGAAACTTGTCGGGATCATTTGAAGCTGATGAAACTTGTCGGGATCATTTAAAGCTGATGAAACTTGTCGGGATCATTTAAAGCTGATGAAACTTGTCGGGATCATTTGAAGCTGATGAAACTTGTATGGGATCATTTAAAGCTGATGAAACTTGTCGGGATCATTTGAAGCTGATGAAACTTGTATGGGATCATTTAAAGCTGATGAAACTTGTCGGGATCATTTAAAGCTGATGAAACTTGTCGGGATCATTTGAAGCTGATGAAACTTGGTGTGTTGGAATTCTGCGGGGAGGAGAGGATAAAGTAATACTTCATTGGAGAAGATTTGTCTTTGCAGGAGAGAGATGGCTCTGTGGGTATTGTAGAGATGACCTTGTGGAGGTATTTCTTGTGAAAGTGACTTTGCGGGGCATATTGGCGAGTTTAATCGTCGTCTCAAACCCTAGAGCCTGTAGAAAATGATTGGACTGATTTGCGTTGTTTGAGTCTCGATGCTGTAAGTATGTGATCTGGACGAGACATAGTCATACGCTTGAATCCCTAACTTTTGCCTAGACCGCCCTTTCGGGTTTTCAGTCTATCGGGATACCCTTTTTGCCCAACCGCCTTTTCAGGTTTTCGACTTGCCGGGTGTACATGTTTTGTATATATCCTTAATTTTTGCCCGAACCCTTTTGGTTCGCCAGGATGCCCTTATTTTGCCTAGGTTCGTCGACCTAACGGGTCTCTTTTATGCGTAGTATTTTTTTTGACTATGTCTGCGTTCACAGGGTGTGGGAAGTCTTTGCCGCTCATGGTGGTGAGCGTTGTAGCACTTGGAATATGCCCCTTTGTATGTGGGAGCTTATCTACCTCTGAGATCAATATCCTGGTGTACTTGACGCTTGGAGTTATTGGTGAACCTCTAGATCTAGCAATCCTGATAGTCCTGACCTTCTCAGGTGGTTTTCTGAGGCATGTTATGGAGGAATGATGTTGACACCATCTGATATCACTGGCACAAACGAGTAACTCAATGGCTTTTGCTGAAGCTTGTGATCAATGTAGCATGCCCCAAGCGTTTCAGACGTAGGCTATGCCCCTAGTTATCCGGCACCTTTGAGAGAATCTCTGAATCTTGACGTGATTGCCCCAGATGAATCGGATAATATCATGTCATGCCCCTTGATTGGAAAGGCTTGCTACCAGAGATGTCTTTATCTGTAGTAACTTTGTCCATTGGGAGAACCTCCATCCATTGAATATTCGTCATGCAAAATCCTCTGTTGTCAAACATTTAGTCATATGCAAACAGTGGTATTAAAATGCAAAGTTCGTGTTTGTCTTGAAGTTTGTAAAAATGCATTTTTAGTAAAACAAAATTTGTAAACAAGATGATATCAACTCAGGAGTTATAGTAAGCCTTACAGGAGTCAGGATACCTTTTTATAAGGTACGCTTTCGAACTAACCATGCTTCAGTTAGGACTTTTGAGGGTTATAACGTGGCTTGGTTCACGGTTTAAGAAACAACGGATAATGGCTCAAAACTTATTTGTACCCAACCCGATCTCCGCGATGTTCTTCAGTCCTATGTTCAGTTAATTGTGCATCCTTAGAATTGAAAAACTTACATTTGGTGATGGTTCAGAAACTGGAAGTTTATTTGAAAAGACAACCGTCATTTTTTGTAGTATCTTTCTTTGTTGAGGGTTTGTAGTGACCTCTTTTTTTTGACTTTTTATCCCTACTTTTTGCTGGCATTTATTTTGAGGTTACTGATCGTGGGATGTCTCATTTTTCTCTTAAGTCTCCTTCATAGGTTTTTTGACTTAGCGAGCTTTTCGTTTGATAGATATTGACTACCTGACTTAATAATCACATGGGACCATCACCAGATTTTGACTTAGAAGGATATCTTGACATTACTTGTCGTAATTGACCACATTTAGATTAGCGAAAAACCGCCGGGTTATGATTAAGGGTTTCCGTTTGTGTAAAGAAAACTTCTACTCCTTAGGCTCAAAGGGGTTGACAAGGGATTAACTTCCTTATATCTCCTTTGTTTGGGAATTGAAACAAGGCTGTACATCGTCGCCGATCTATTGACATCTTGTAAGTTATGGTATAATCTTCGTCATTCTCCCTCTAAAGGCTTACCATTTTAACAAGAGTTGAATATCAACAGTAAGAAAACACAATTTAATTATAGTGAAACGAATGGATTATTTCAAGACAAACACGCGCAATGCATTAATAAAACCAAAGTTTAACATAAGGATAAATGTTCAAGCAAACAGAAGAAATTATAACTAAAAATTCAGATAGATGAAAGCTTCTCCGCCTAAACTCGTCACTTTAGATTGCACGCCCTGCAGTTCCGATATTTGATGGATGGTAGAATAACTCAATCTGACCATCTTGCGTGAAGTTGAGAACCCTCTCATTAATCAGATCCTGAATCTTGTTCTTCAATGCCCAACATTCGTCGGTGTCGTGCCCTGGGCTGTTGGAGTGGTATGCACACCTTACATTAGGATTGTACTTTGGAGAGGAAGTGTTGACATGCTGAGGAGGTTTCTTCGGAGTAATGAGCTCTGCTTTCAACATGTGTTGTAATGCTTGAGACAACGGCATGTTAATAGTGGAAAATTGTCTCCTGGGGGTATCTTTCTTAGGATGATTGCCTTGTTGTTGTTGGCGAAGCAATGTGGACTTGCCTCTTTCTTGTGGACAAAATAACTTTGATCTTATTGGAGGTAGGGCGACGTTTGGATTCCCAACTCCAGTGGTTCGTACCATCTGGTTGTCTTCGAACTTGAGAAGCTCGTTGATGAGGACTCTCAATTCTTCTTGCCCCCGGGCTAAGTTCTGGATGAGAGCCATCTGACCCGTCATCTGGATTCTCATCTCTGCTATCTCAGCTTGCATTTGTTCATACCGGAGATCCTTGTTGTCTTCAAGATTCTTCTTAGTGATGAGCTCTTTCAGATCTTTCTGACCTTGGGCTAAGGTGGTGAGCATCTCCTGGAATTGAGCATTCTGAGCTTGAAGATCTTTGACAGTCTGTTCAAGAGCCATTTCTGCGGAGGTAAATAGCGAGAGAATAAGAAAACCAATCTTCAATGTACCTGTGATGCAATGTTATGCTATGCTATGCAATGTTTATGCGAATGCTATGCAATGTTTTCAAGGACCTCTAGGATTTAAATTTGTTAAACAAGTAATGAACAAACAAATATTAGTTCTCTCTTTTTTAGTACAAGAGATAGTTCAAGATAATAAAAGAGAAGCATAAAAATCCGAAAGCTCTAAGTCTCCCCTGGGCACTTCCTCTTGATGCCGGGATAGGCGTTGATGCTTCGCTCCTCGTGAAGTAGCTTGGTTAACTCTAGCACTTTCTTTTCACTTGCATAACATTGAGCTTCAAAGGTATCCCTCTCTTCTCTAAGCTGAACCCAGGATCTCTTCAAGTCTTCAAAATCGGTAGGCATGTCAGGATGGAGAATAGTATAGGGTACGTCACCTATAGCAACAGGTTTCATAATTACGGGTACAACAGGCGTGAATGGCATCATGAGGTTTTGAGCTCGAGCTCGCACCCATTTGAGGTAAGGTTCCCAAGGAGTGGGATTTTGGTGCCCCAAAGTCTTGGTATCAGTCTTCTTTACCATGCCCCAAGCGTGTATGAACCTTCGGTAGTGCGAGATCGTGATTGTAGTCGAACACAACATCTTGGAGAAACATATCGTGTGGACCATCTCTTGGGCAAAACCAAGCTGTCGTGAGCTAGAGAAGGGTTGTAAGTAATACCTCCCTATACCAAGAAGCGGTACATTAGAATTCTCCCAGCGCTCAATGAAGATAAAGTCCTTTTGAGAGAAAAGACTCCAGCGGATATCTGAATGAGAGTGACATTAATCTTTGAGACCACTTCATCCTTTATTCTTCAAAAGCGATGGAGGAGGTGCGAAATAAACCACCTCGAAAGTAACGGTACCAACACATGAGAGTGCCTTGTCTCTTAGTAATGCAGTGTGGAGAGATGTAGGATATCTCCAAGTAAAGTAGGCACTGGATTACGGGTAAGGAACAACTTGATGGCATTGACATCTATGAATTGATCCGAGTTAGGAAATAGAACCAAACCATAGATAAGCAAGGCCACAATGTTTTCAAATGCATGGAAACTCATAACTTTGAGGAATTCTCGAGCTTTCTTAATCAGGAACTTAGAAAGTAAACCCTTAACTCCGCTTCTAGTTTCCCAATTGGCTTCAATGTCTGAGCGCTTAAGATGTAAGGCGGATGCAATGTCTTCGTACTTAGGAACCTTTTCCAAACCGGTGAAAGGCATTTGGTCAAGAATAGGTATCAGTAGCTTAGAGAACTCTTCCAAGGTAGGAACCAAGCGATAATCTGAAATGTAAAGCAATGGTGTTTCGGATCAAAGAAGCTGGAATAGGACATGCATCATATCTTCTTCAAAACGGAGATAACCAAATCAAGTAGATAACCATGTCTTTTGATGAAGAGCATGGTCGGAATTTACGAAACCAATTCTTTGAGTTGAGAAGGTATACCCGTGAAGTTGATTCGGATAGTCTTTCTAGAAGCCATAACACCTACAAAAGAGCAAAGATAAATCCCTAGGTCCTTGAAATGGTTAGAAATGATATGCAATGCGGATGATGTCATGATGTCATGTATAGCACACACAAACAAATCACACAATGAGCCTATGGTTTAAGGCTTGCATGAGGTCTAGGTGATTACCCCACCAAAAGTTTGAGTTGGTTCATCTGTCCTATAATAATGCTTGGGTTCTAGGAATCTCACATCATTGATCTTTCGTAGGCGCTTATTTCAATGCGACTACCAAGTGGTCGATCGAAAATGTCCCAAAAGTCGATCTCAATGAGCGTAGCATCGGTATCAACCAACCTCGGTCTACACAAAGCCGCCATCTCACTACCTTCTAATGGCCAAGATGGGTCAATTAAGGTTCTAAAAGTTTAGTTAGCGCTTGATGACACCACGCGAAGCCAAATACTATCCTCGACTTGGGAATGAGGAGTATCGGGACAACCAAAGTGTCACGCTAGCGTAGCCATCATGTTGACCGTTAAGTTATCGTCTAGCGGTCGCAATGATCTAATGCCACTTACCTAAAAGGAAGCCGGATCCGGTGTAGGATCCCCAACAATATAATACCCAAGCAACCCTTAAAAGTAAAGCATACAAATCATACAGAAAGCAATAAAAATGATCTATGAATCCTTAAGGCAATTCTCTCTTAGGAATCTTCCCAGTAGTCGCCGATTACGTGATACGGTGAGTGACTTTTTAGGATTTTTGTATCCAAATGTGCGGATAGCAAGAGTCGCCACCGACTTTTATTTTATCCAATTAAGGGAAGGTAAAAGTACAGAAAAAGACCTTCGATTAGATGCAGAATGGTTATGAAAAGGGAAGGTATTAGCACCCCTCTCCATCCGTAGTTATCTACGGGCTCTTAGTTGCTCTTAGATCACTTTTGAAAAACTTGTGCTTTCTGTGTGTTTGAAGGATGTTTTGAAAAGGCATTTCGCTTTGACTTTGTAATGATTCATGTAGGAATGTATACAAAGTGTTCGGAAATGTTTCGTTTTGAAAAGAGTTTGAACTTTGAAAAAAGTGTGAAGTGTGAAAAAGTATTTGATTTGAGCAAGCAACTAGGAGACTTATTACCCACTCAGAATTGGTCGTTTTCGTATTTCTACATTCCTTTAGAATAGCGCTAGCCGTACCATTAGTTAGTAGGTAGCTCCATTCGTTGGATGTAAGCGGGACATTCGAAGGGACATCGTATGGTCATAGAAGGCAACTTGTAGGAAGTATCCTAGCATATTCGAAGGGACTATCATCATTTTTCGTAGGCGACAATCGAGGGTCAAGATCATGTATTCGGAGGCGACATCGTGGGTCTTATGATCTTTGTATCGAAGGGACTATGATGATTTGTTTTGGAGGCAACGGTGTTAGAATACCTCTACGTTCGAGGGACTTGACCATTGGAATCGAAAGGCAACGAGAGAGAATAACCCTAAGGGGTGCATGTGTGAAAGAGTGTGTTGATTTCAGATATTTTATCTTGAAAATTAGTGGGCTATGTTCAATTATTATCTTGCCATACACGCCTAATTACTAGCAATTGAATAGGGTGCGGAAAGTAAAATGCGGAATGTAAAGGTGCGGAAATGTAAACCTACGCTATTACATGGCTTTAGGCGAGATACATAATTTAAGATCACGGAAAATAAAAACCTAATTAACTATTACATCCCATGAGCAATTACATTATTGGATAAAAAGTAAAGCGGTAAAAGAAACCGTCCGAATCGGATCAACTGTGAAAAGATGAGAAAATCGGAAAATATGATGGAATCGAACAATAGGAAAATGTTAGAAAAATGCAAATTTTAATATGGAAAAATTACTACATGCTAGAAATAAGATAAATAAGCTATAATAATTTTTGGAATTTTGGAAAAGATTTAATAATTAAAATGCAATTTATAATGATTTAAATGCAAAAATAAAAATAAAATAAATATGCATGCAAAATTATATTTTTAATTTATTAAATTAAATAAACATTTTGTGAAAATAATGTAAAAGAAAAAATGTTTTGGTATTTTTAAGATCAGAAATAAAATTGAGAAAACAATTAAAATATGATGAAAATATTAAAATAATAAGAAAATAGAAAATATGTTAGAAAATGCAAGTTTGTAAAAAAAAAACCAGTCCCAACGATTCGAACCGTGACTGTTAGAGCATCTTTCCAAAGCCCTCGACCCTGCATTTGGTGTTAGAAAAGTGGAAATTGATAACATATGAGTGATCACGTGTCATAGGCATGTTTGAAAGCAGTCGTATCGTGGGCCCGTTGGTGAAAGAACGAATCAGAGCGAGCCAAACCGCCACGCCATGGTCAAAGCGTCAACGCAGGTCCCCATGAGCTAGGGCTCCGTCACCTTCTCAAACAGCCAACACGAAAAACACGGCATCGTTTAAAGCAAACTAAGTGCCCAGATCGACTAATTCGACCCCTGCGAGCACGATGGTATGGTCCTTTTGATCTGAAACGGCCTGGATTTTGAGTTTCGAAACTCACAGCCTTAAAAGCCCTAACAATGGTGGCATGAGTTTTGTACGTAAAACCTCACATGTAACGCGTCTATCCCGATCTAATGAGTGCCCTGATCTCAAACAAACACAAGAAAACAATTAATAATGCATGAGAAGCAAGAATCGAAATTGGAGAAAAAAGCAAACCGGAGGTAGTTAGGGATCGCGATCTGGGCAGTTGTAGCTTCGTGTAAGGGATGCTTTAGACTCTGAGACCTCGGGAAGAAGCTGGATGGTGGAAGAGGTGAAGCTTCTTGGTTTTAATTTAATTTCAAGAATGTATGAAAAATTTGCAAGAATTTTGGCTTGTTTTTTAGGTTAGGGTTTCGTGTGAGAGGCTTGGCATGTTGCTGAGTATTTATAGAGCAAGTTTGGATGGCAAAAGGAGTGAAAAAAGATTGCTTCTTGAATGTGCCAATATTTTCCAATAAATTTAAATCAAATATTTGAAAAATATTGATTTTCTTCCCATGTGAGAGGCTAGCACGAAATTGGAATGATTCTTGGGCCTTCTTGGACATTAAGAAAGATATAAATCCAACTTAATTGAAAAAATAACCTTATTTTCATATTTTATGTAATTTAATTTGGAATTAAATGGTTTAAAATCCAAATATAAATCACAAAAATAGAAAAATACCAATGCCCAGCATTTATGGGCCAAGAATAACATCATGAACAAGTTTGGATCAAAAGATTATAGGCCCATTTGGAAAATTTTGCAATTTGACCAATATGTCCTTTTGTGCAATTGTCCAAAATTTCCCAACTTCTGAATAGTGTATCTTGCTCAATTTTCCACATTTTTGAGAGTTCTTGGACTTTTTGGAAAGCTCTAAGAGTCCTCTAAACAATGTCTTTGGTTTCACTTCAATTGGAGTTACCATGCTCAATATATGTTCAAAACAAAAAGTTGACTTTTTGTTGACTTTGAAAAGGACACATAATGTTTTGAGCTATACCTCTCAAATGAAGCATTTTTGGATATTCTTGTGAGACATGAAGTTGTAGAGAATTGAATTTCCTTCAAAACAAGAGGTGGTGGAAAAATTTACGAGAAAGTATGAGAAAGTTATGATCGATCAAAGTTCGATTGACTTTTCACCTAGAAACCCAATTTAGAAAGTTTGACTTTTGAGCAAATCTTGAGTTTTCTTGATGAATCATGATCAACCCTTGATCAAATGATGAATGAAACTTCAAAATGAGGATGTTGACCAAAAATCGAAGTTTGGTGTATGTTGACCTGATTGACTTTTGACCAATACAACTGATTTTCAACCATCTGAGCAATTGTCTGAGGAAACTTGACTTGTAGGTCTTGAAACTTGACATGGAAAATCTTTGAAGCATATGAGGAAGCATGGAAACCATTGGAGGTGTTAGAAGTCCATCTGGATCTGAGGGATGCCAAACCCTAGTTTGGGTTGACTGCATAGGAGAGAGTTTATCTGATCAACTCTTGAGGAATCCTTGAGCATGGATGTATGGAATGCCTTGAGAAGATGGAGGGCAAATTTTGGGGTATGACAAAACCAAAACAGAAAAGGCGGATCATTGAGAAAACCAGTAACACAAAAGCTCCAGCCATCCAAAACCAAAAACCCAACTCTGTTTTCAAAGAGAAACCAAGCCCAGAAATCCCAAACACAGTTTCCATAATCAAACCGAAACACAAGCCAAGAACAAAAGTCCCAGAACACAAAATGTAACAGCGAACACATGAACAAAACAACAGCAGTTCGAAAACACATTAAACACAAAACATAAGCAAACCTAGCAAGCATATCATCATCTCCCCTAAACCAACAACCTTCAGTTTCCTATTCCTCAGAAATCATATATTCCGAAATAGAGAAAGAAGAAGAGGAGTAAAGGGACAATCTCACCCGAAACAAGGTTAGGAAGCAAGCTCATGCACTGACACGTCTCCAAGGCTCCGGTTGACCCACCGTCGCCGGAATCGGCCGAGTTTAGGGTTTCTTCCTTTCCTTTTCCAACTTATAACATAAATAGAGAGCGTAGATCAAAGCAGAAGCCAAATCAAAACATGCAACAAGTGATGAGTGAGAGATAAAGACAGGGACGATCGAGAGAGAGATGAGAGAGTCCGGTCGATCGCGGTGAGAGAGACACCAGAGGCGAGTTCCGTGAGAGAGAGAGAGAGCAACGATCGGCGTGAGAGAGAGAGAGAAAGCAGCGAGAGAGGGTTCCGATCGTGGTGAGAGGACCAGGTAAGAAACTTAGAGCGCAATGGTGAGAAACCCGGGAACATCGCGTGAGAGAGAAGAGTGGAGAACCGATTTCTTTTACCATTTGAGAAGAAGATGTTCCTTTTTTTTCTTGTTCTTTTCATATTTTTAAAACAAAATAGTAATAATAATAATCCTATTTTCATTTTTTTATAAATTTTTTTTTCATAAAATCTGGTGGTGACAAGTGTCACCACCTTGTTTTTTAAGAAAATCTATTTTTGTTATTATTAAATAATTTTGACAAAAGTGTAAGTATTAGCATAATATACACACATGGTTTGATATTGCTATTATTTTGGAAGAATCGGATTATTTTGAGGTGGAAGCATTGCACCCGGTTCGCCAGCATATGGGGGGTATTTTTGACCAATCAAAGATCAGATGGTTTTCTTTTCATACTCTGTCCAGAATCACGGCAATCCAGGCTATTTATAAATTTTTATCTATTTCATTTATTTTATTTTATCGTAAATAATATTCTGGTTGCGATGTAATAAATAATTGTTGGATCTGATAGTTTTTGTTTGATGACTTATCGATTAAACTATTAGCCGATTTTTCATCAAACAGAAAAGATCATCTCTAATAATTATTTAAATTTCCGATTGTATTGTATGGTATTTTATGCATTTATTTACTCATTCGGTATTTATTCACCAATGTACACTTTGCACACAAATTAAAATCAATTCGATTTCATCTGATTGGCTCATCGCCGATTTCTTAAAGGGTCTCATGGTTGGGGATGGGCATGGCCATCCTCACGAGATGGTTAAAGTCCTTGTTGCTTGATCGATCATAACCGAAAATAATATTGGTCTACACCAATTACCATGCACGGTCTCATGGTTGGGGATAGGAGCACTATCCTCACGAGGTTAATTAAGTCCATATACTTGATTAATCATAACCCTTCCATTTTCTCTCGACACAGCATCGAATGCTTTCATAATTCAATGTTCTAAACCTCGATCGAGCGTCGAGTTTCTTTTCAAAACAATTTCATAAAACTCTTTTCCGATAAAGAATGTGCAATAGTCATCTCAAAACATGAGCGAGGACTTAAGCTTTTCAAACAAACAAAACAAGTCCTAGTTCAAAGCATTTGAAATGTCTAAATGCGATTTTTCTTATAAAATCAATACAACAAACTTAAAACCTTTTCGAGAGGAACTACAGTTTTGACTTTCCCATTGCGAGGAATATGTAGGCACGGTTACGAAACCGTCAAACTCAAAATAATAACAAACAATTTCTTTTCTTTTGGTATTCATAACAGCAATAAACACACACACAAAGCGTAGAGTTAAATGGGTCCCATCGAGTCGATGGATGTAAAGTGCTAATACCTTCCCTTACATAACCGACTCCGATCCCACTTTTTGGTCACGTAGACCGCCTTATCCGCTTGCTTGGGGTTTATCTATATTTTCCCGTTCTTTTTAGAACAAATAAAATTAGGTGGCGATTTCACTAGTTTCGAAATTAAAAGATTTTTGAAAATCGAGTTGCTTGATTGGCGACTCCATTGGGAGTAATTTTAAAGCGAGTTAACCCTAATTTAATTCTTAAGCTTGTGTGTTTGTTTATTGCTTTGATGTTTACTATTTATTGCCTATTATTTCTTTATACTATCTGTGATATGTTTTGATATTGGGCGTTTTGGTTATGATTCGTAGATAAGCCCAATACCGGGCTTCTAGGAAACATAAGTTTAGAGTGGTTGAGTAGCTTAGGTCCATTGGACATCCGTGTTCCTTGGATCGGCGTGAAGACCACAACTTAGAGTTAGTCGTTTTAAGGGGTTGTTGCACCGTATGCTAGTGCGGGGTAGCAATTTCTAGACAAATGGCCTATAACTCTAAGTATTAGGATGTCAAGACTAAGACCAACCGCTCAAAGGATTTTGAGTATCCAGTTAAGCAGCTTCTTGGGTATACTTTTGGAAGTATTATCCTCACGTGGTCCGATCGCGTGGTGATAATATTTCTAAAAGGGATCTGAGACTCGAGGGCATTTAGCATAAAACATTAGAACCAACCTTGTTTGGGGAATTGTGGGTGAGCGTCGAAACCATGTCCCGTCCTCTTAAACCCTATGCATTTAACTTTACATGTGATTTTGCGTATAACATCAATATGTATCGCATCATATTGCATTCTTACATGCATTACCATCATTGCATTCTTACATGCATCACCGTCATATGGCATTCTGATACGTATTACCGTCATGTTGCATTCTTACATGCATTACCATTACATTACGTTTGTGTTCTTCATGCATTATCACGCATTTCATTTTCATCAAGAAAAAAGGCTCATTTCATTTCTTCTGTCCAGAAATATCAAAATGTCTACTCAACGCACGTTCAGAACTCCAACGATGTCTCAGAGGGCTATAGACGAACTTCAGCATGGTCAGGAACTATTGAAGGCAGAAGTTAAGCAGTTGAAAAGTCAGATGAGTCTGGTCATGGATCTCTTGCAAGTTGTGTTGAAGAGAGAATGCAACACCACACCAATCTCTGCAAGTTTCATTGCCGCTTTATCATCTGATGTCTCTATGGGTCAAGGACATCCGCACGTGGCGAACTCTCCAGTTCGAAATTCTCCTACTGAGCATCACCCTCGGCCTTCACCCTCGAAGATTCCTCGACAACAGCAATTGGTTACTCCCCGGTCAAAGAAGAAGGAGCCAAACCAACATTATCGTCGATATGCTCAACAGGATATTCAACCAATCCCGATGTCATATTCTCAACTATTGCCTTACTTGATTGAGTGGTGTTGTGATACCAAGGGCATTGAAGCGATGCGAGGGTTGCCAAAGCTTGGTTTGATGAGAAAGTTAAATGTGCTTTTCATCGCGACTATGTAGGACAGGCGAGGTTGTTCGGCCTTTAAATGCAGTTCAAGAGCTAATTGATGATAAGATTACATTTTCAAACAAAATGGATCGAGCTTAGACATTTTGCTTTCAAGTTCTGATCATCGCAATTTTGAGAAACTTCCAAAACTCATTGGGACAATTGCTTGCCAAGAGGAAGTTGAGACTTTGAAGAGTAGTGATGAAGTAGACCAAATGATCACTTCAGAAAAGGTGGTAACCTTCAGCAAAGATATCTCAAGTTCTAGCAAAGGGAAGTCGGTTGCAACACCAACTCATTATCCTCTATTAACCTCTTTCAAGTCTTTGCATCAACAACTTTTGTCTGATCTACCTCAACTTCAGAGTCAGAACTCTCAAAATCAAACTGTGCCTCGGAATAATTTGGAAAGAAGGAATGCTTCTCTTGATCCAATTCCAGTGACCTACAGTCAACTTCTGCCATATCTGGTTCAAAGTTCATTGGTGGTTCCTAAGTTTCTTAACCCACCAAATTTATTCCCGCTTGGTTATGATCATAACGCGCGATGTGGATACCATGATGGAACAGTAGGCCACTCGATGAGAGGGCTGCGCCTACAAAGCCAAAGTTCAACAGTTGATTGACCAGAAGTACTTGACTCTTCAAGGAGGGAATCTGTTTGTGAATGGAAACCCCGTACTCAAGTGAGCACCAAGACTACTGAGAGTCATCTAAATCAACAAGTCAAGGCGGAGCTCCAGCCTCCTCAACAACGACAGTCGTTTATTTCTTTACTGCACTTTCATGTGTACCTTGTTTAATTGTTTAAACTTTGTTTGCATGTAGAAACTTGTTTGTTTTATCTTAATGCATTGAATATGTTTGTCTTGAAGTAATCCATTCGTTGCCACTCAATTCATTCGTTATCACTCTTTAAATGATTTGCGAGCATTTCGATACCAACGTTACCGAATCTTTCGCCTAGGCAGAGATCGGAGGGAGAATGACGATAATTGAAATGTCAGGTCTCTAGTCATGTGCTTTTGAATAGAACCTTGCTAATGATGTACAGGCCTTGTTTCAAATCCCCAAACACCGGAGATATAAGGGAGATAAACCATCGTTAACCCCTTTGAGCCTTGAAGTAGGAGTTCCTTTTCTTTCCGAAAAAAACTCATTTTTAACCCTGTGGGCGGGTAATGTTCAGTTAATCTGATCGAGCGTTTAAAACTCATCAAGAGAGTAAGCATCAAAGGATACAACAATGGCTATCCTTCAAAAGGTTGAGAAAGGTCAAAACCACAATAGTCGACCTCCATCTATCAATAGTGTGCATCAAAGGAGAATGATAACCGTGTTGGGTATCTCTCGCACATCAGAAGGTCAACAGACGACGACACCATAACAGTTATCCCTCATCTACCCAAAGACTCAGACAGTCACAAATGCTTCCAACAAATCAAAGGTTGTGTAAAGATACACGACTTGTTCAAGAAAAAAGATGAATAGAAAAAGACAAAAAGCCCTCTAAGTCGGAACTTATTAATAAGTCGCTTAGGCAAAAGTCAGAAAAAAAAAGAAGACAAAATCTCGAAATGCATTGTCAAAGAAGATTTTTCAAAAAAGAACAAGTCGTGTGATTAGACACCAAAGACAATGTGGGTGTCTGTTGTGTCCAAGAAACCCTATATCGGTTCCTCAACCATCATAACTCCTCTCGAGAGATGAGTGCTCGTAACAGGATAGTTGAACTTAGGATTGAAGGACATCATGGAGAATGGGCGGGCACCAAATATTTCGAGCCTAAAAATCCTTTTTCTAAAAAAAAAAAACCGTGAACCAAGCCACGTTACAACCCTCAAAAGACCTAATTGAAGCATGGGTTAATTCAAGGGCATACGAAGAGATCGCGTTTACCTGACTCCTACAGTGTGTGCTAAGTATCTGTGTTGGTATCATATGCTCGTCTTATCTTTCAAAAAGAAAATTTTCAGTGTTGCACTCCAAAAGTGTTTCACTCACAAAAAGTCATGTTTTTCATACAAAACTTCAAGACGCATAAATGTTGCATTATAATTGTCACAATAAACATTCTTCTACATGTAAAACAATTGTTTGACATTGAAGAAGTTCTCATAATGAACATCAGTGAAGAGTTTAACTTTGTCCAAAGAAGAAAGACTTGATCATCTCTTTGTATCAAGGGGCAGGACGCTTAAGGACTCCTTTGAGCATATCACAAGTTGTTTTCTCAAGATTACATTAACTTGGGGCAAATCGAAATTTAGCTTCTCAATTTATGCCAATGGGGGCGAGTCCTTAAGAGCAATCAACAAGTGATTTGGACTTTCTCAAAGAGAAGTTAGCTTGGGGCATGTCGTTCTAAGATTCTGTCAATCTGAAGGAGTCACCTTGACACATTGAAGTACTTCCAAGGAGCACATTGATTCATGCTATTTCTATAGCACAACAAAGTCAATCCTTCAAGATTCAGTCAATCTGGGGCAGTCACATCAAGATACGGTGATACCTCTCAAAGGATTTGTTAATCAGGGGCATCCTGCATTGGAATACAGATTTTGGGGCAAGCCATCGATGTCAGTTACTTTAATTTGTTTCGGCATCATCTCAAGCGAATCTCATCAGATAATCAGCAGTTGGGGCAATGAATATATCTGAACAATTTTGTTATGTATCTTCAAGCTGCTCATAAATTTTCCTCTCAAGTGTCAACAACTATTGTGTTTAATTTGAGTGGCAGGGAATCATGCTAACAACTTCCTCTTGATGGGAAAATTGTTTCAAGAATCTCTCTTAGTCTTAACCAGTCAAACAGTCAAAGCATCTTCATGCATCGTCAATCATGCATCTCATCCCGTGCCCTTAATATCTGACCTTGTTTGGTACGTTTAACTAGTTTCCGTCTGGTGGTTAATCATTTCACCAGTTTCTGTCTGGTTGACTAAAATCATTTCACCAGTTTCCGACTGGTTGATTAAAATGTTTTCACCAGTTTCCGTCTGGTGGTTAATCATTTCACCAGTTTCCGTCTGGTTGATTAAAATGTTTTCACTAGTTTCCGTCTGGTGGTTAATCATTTCACCAGTTTCCGTCTGGTTGACCAAAACCATTCTACCAGTTTCCGTCTGGTTGACCAAAATCATTTCACCAGTTTCCGTCTGGTGGTTAAAGATGTTTTCACCAGTTTCCGTCTGGTGGTTAGAACATTTTCACCAGTTTCCGTCTGGTTGTTAAAATGTTTTCACCAGTTTCCGTCTGGTGGTTTAACTTAAAATCAGTTCTCGTCTAACGATTTTTCCTTCAAGGTCAAATTTTATTTGGCACATATCCAATAATCCATACATGCATTCATAAATCATTACATAAGTCATTGTTATGCATCAATCACGTCGCTTTACTCAGACATATCAAATACAATATATTCATGCATAAACCCCAGTCAGGACTCGGGATCTTTCGAGAATGAAGTCAAGTGCAAGCAGAAGACTATTTCTCAAACGACAACTTAGTTCTTCTCCCCAGTGCAAGAAGAACGCTTGGGTGACAGACAATCGACAATAGTGTCAATTCTCCAGTGAAGTCTCTTCCCCAGAGAATCGATTGATCATCCCCAATGAACTCTTATGGCAACAAGATCATTCAATTGGATTCCCCAGTGATGTCTTCCTTCTCTCAACAGTATCATGAAATCATGCATCATTTGCATTAGAAAAAAAATCATATCATGCATACCATACTCATGCATTAGCTTCGGCTATTTGTTTTGCAGGTTTTTCAACTGAAATTGTAGATATCCTCGTAAGGATCAAATTTGAAGGATTAGTTCTCATACGACAAATTATCCTCTTTGCTCTGATGCAACCAAGTGATATACTTGTATGGATCTCAACAAATGATGGTTTTCTCCAGCCGAGATTTCTTCCCCAGCGAAACAGTTGTTTCTTTCAGATGGACTCAAATGTCAGCAAAATTATTCAACCGGGAATCCCCAGTGATTTTTCCACACGGTTTTCTTACGAAGTTTCCCCAGCGAAGCTTATTTCTCTCCCCAAGTGAATCTCCTTCAGAAAGGATTACTGCGATATCATGCTTGGTATTTTCAAAGATTTCTTTCAGACAAGAATCTTCCCAACAATACTATTGGCAGTGGCTTCCACAATATACTCCTTTGAGCGGTTCTCAGAAAATTACATCAAACTTCTGGTGCGTTTATTTCCCCAGTAAGTCCTTAACTACTCAACAAATAAATGTCCACCCGGCGGGATGTTTATTCAATCACAGGATATTTCTCCAACTCAGAAGTTGATCTACATATCCACTTGCTACAATGCATTGTCCATACAATGTCAGCAAATTGAAGCTCATTACCCCAGAAGTTTTTCAGTCGCAGACGCTGAATCTGATTCTTCTATCAACGGTAAAGCTATCTGCATACCAATTGAAGATCGTGTCAACTCAGAAGTTGTTCAACATGTCCGTACATGTTCAGTAAGATCTCTCATCAGCAGAAATTTCGGAAACAAGATTTACCGACTTCATAAACATCTATATCACGCCGGTGTGCTAGATATTGTTTTGTTTATCCCCAGAGAATGGTACTCTCGGGTGCGCTACTGATTTTGTTCTGCGGGTAACTCAGAGGTTACACGGTCAAAGACATTCAGCATGCCATGGCTCCTCGCACTTTCGTGCACCAATAATTCCGATATTGTTCTAGCCATCTATTCAGAGAACTCTTTCTTAAGTTCTCAATCATGTCAATCAGGGAACTCTTTGTTAAGTTCTCAGTCAACCAATCAGAGAACTCCTTGTTAAGTTCTCAATCAACCAATCAGAGAACTCTTTGTTAAGTTCTCAATCAACCAATCAGAGAACTCTTTGTTAAGTTCTCAATCATGTCGATCAGGGAACTCTTTGTTAAGTTCTCAATCATGTCAGTTGTCAATTTTGTTCAAAGGTTTCCAGGTATTCCTTAGTTATCAGAGAACTCTTTGTTAAGTTCTCAATCGTGTCATTTTTTTCAATTTTGTTTAAGGTCTCCAGGTATTCCTTAGTTCAGAGAACTCTTTGTTAAGTTCTCAATCGTGTCATTTTCAATTTCGTTTAAGGTCTCCAGGTATTCCTTAATTACCAGGGAACTCTTTGTTAAGTTCCCAAACATGTCAAGCTCGTAATATTGTTTCTCTTTTCGCTTGAGAAGTTCGTTTCGCTTCTCATAGCATTTTCATTAAATTGTTGTCAACTCATTTCGGTTATCCCCCAGTGTTGTCGAAATCTCCTAATTATTTCTCGGTGTGCACTGTTGTGTTAAAGCATTCCGTTGATGCTTAGCAAGTTTTATCTTCAAGCATTTTTCTTGGCTCCGTAGTCAAGATATGTTACCCAATTTCTTTTATAGGGCAAATTTTCGGGGTTCTCTGGTATTCAATCCTCTTCCACCTTGAATGTTCGAAAGTTGTCAATCTTTCTCACTTATCAGGTTTAAGATGATTGAATAGGACATGTCGTACCCAAAATTTACCCTCCTTATAATTTTTCTTGGAACATTTGTTCATGCTCCTTTCTCTTGTATCCACAAAATTATTTGAAACGAATAACTTGTCCAGATTCGTGGTTCCGAGTTCTTGAAATTCATGATTCATCAGTTTCAATTATTCCATTTTCTTTGGAGTTCTTTTAAGTTTGTTTGAGGATTTTGTGGTCTATGCAAGTATTTGAGTTTCTTAGACCATTTTTGTACATCTAAGTTTTATATCAACTACAAGGTACAAGGATCGTGGTTGATGCAAATCTATCAAACTCCGATTTACAAAATTGTAACCTTCTCAAGCCGAAAGGAAGTTCAAAGTTCTCGAGCCAATTAAAATGTTGGTTTATGATTTAGCAAGTTGGTCACGAGTTGGAGTTCAAAGGAAATTTTGAATTCTACTTATGGGACAAGGCAAGATAAATTATTGGATTTTTATGACTCAAATGTTCAAATATCAAATTCGGACTCTAAATCCTAAGTTTGTACCAACATTGGCAGATTGAATTTTGAATACCATTCAAATACGAATTTTATTCGAGTGTTCTAAAACGCATTACAAGTCCATTCAAGGTTTCTTACAAGTTTTGGAAAATTTTGCCAAGATTTGTTTTATTCAAAGATCAATACGAGGACCAATTCATCAACATTTCAAGGCTATTGCAAGTATGGAGCGATTCGTTATGCAATTCGGGATCAAAGCGTTCAAACCAAGTTTGTTTTCATTCAATTTACTAAACTTTGGTACAAGAGTATTACAAATTTGGAAGTTTACCAGTTCACTAAAATGTTGAAGCTTCTTACATTTTCCATTCTAATATTAAGTTACAATTCGAATTTTCCTAAGAAATAACGCCTAACTACAAAGAGATCGCTTTGGGCGCTCCATCTTCAAGCTCCCTATGGCCTCCCTTTTGCAAGCCTCTCCATCTCCATGTCGTGCCATCCAAGCATGCCGATTCGCAACATGAAACAAGAAACAAAAGAGCAAGTTAGAAGCAAAACATAAATGAAATGAAACGCGAAATTATCAAGAACTTTCTTTTGTCAAGGGTCATCATTAGGCGTTGGCGGGAATCAGGTTTTAAACGATAAGCCTCAGAATCTTGAAGATTAATCATTGGCGAATGGCTTGTTTGCAAATCACGGGCTGACCCGGTTCACGAACAAGCGTAAAAGGCAGCAAGCAGGTTATGTTTACAATATCCAACAGCATAAATCGAGGCAACAATTCCCACAGTTTGAGGCAACAAGTATAGTAAGACAGCAAACATAACACATTTCCAGCAAGGCAACAGGCATAGCATAACAAGACAGTAGTATCAAGCACTTAACAGCCACAAGCATATGTATCAATTCATCATGGTAAGGCAACAGGCAGCACTCAAGAGCAGGGACAGACGAAGAAGATTCAGAAAAAAGAGAGATCATCACAGTTCAAAACAGCCAGCATTGAGCTCAGCAGTTTAAACCCAAAAGTCAATAAAGTAACAAGTAATCATCACAAGCCAGCATATGAGTAGCAGGGACAGTTGAGAAAGAAGAAAGAAAGCCACAAAGTCAAAGATCAGAGCAGAGCAGAGCAGGAGGTTCAGGAGGAAAAGTCAAAAACTCAGAAAGTTCATCATTAAAGCATGGTTCTAAACCATAAAGTACAAGCAGCTGGGATAAAAGATGGAAGGGACAGACTAAGAAAAAGGCAATATCTGTTCAAGATTACAATAGAGTAGAGTTCAGAAGTTAAAAAGATATAACATTAAACCAAAACAGAAAAGGCGGATCATTGAGAAAACCAGTAACACAAAAGCTCCAGCCATCCAAAACCAAAAACCCAACTCTGTTTTCAAAGAGAAACCAAGCCCAGAAATCCCAAACACAGTTTCCATAATCAAACCGAAACACAAGCCAAGAACAAAAGTCCCAGAACACAAAATGTAACAGCGAACACATAAACAAAACAACAGCAGTTCGAGAACACATTAAACACAAAACCTAAGCAAACCTAGCAAGCATATCATCATCTCCCCTAAACCAACAACCTTCAGTTTCCTATTTCTCAGAAATCATATATTCTGAAATAGAGAAAGAAGAAGAGGAGTAAAGGACAATCTCACCCCAAACAAGGTTAGGAAGCAAGCTCATGCACTGACACGTCTCCAAGGCTCCGGTTGACCCACCGTCGCGGAATCGGCGGTTAGGGTTTCTTCCTTTCCTTTTCAACTGTAACATAAGCAGGCGGAGATCAAAGCGAAGCCAAATCGAAACATGCAACAAGTGATGAGTGAGAGAAAAGGCGAGGGACGATAGAGAGAGAGATGAGATAGTCGGTCAATCGCGGTGAGAGACACACAGGCGAGTTCGGTGAGAGAGAGAAGCAACGATCGCGTGAGAGAGATGAGCAACGAGAGAGGTTCCGATCATGGTGAGAGGACCCGGTGAAAACCAGAACAGGTGAGAAACCGGGAACATCGCGTGAGAGAAAGTGGAGAACCGATTTCTTTTACCATTTGAGAAGAAGATGTTCCTTTTTTTCTTGTTCTTTTCATATTTTTAAAACAAAATAGTAATAATAATCATCCTATTTTCATTTTTTTATAAAATGTTTTTTTCATAAAATCTGGTGGTGACAAGTGTCACCACCTTGTTTTTTAAGAAAATCTATTTTTGTTTTCATTTTTGTTATTATTAAATAATTTTGACAAAAGTGTAAGTATTAGCATAATATACACACATGGTGTGATATGGTGTGATATTGCTATTATTTTGGAACAATCGGATTATTTTGAGGTGGAAACATTGCACCCGGTTCGCCAGCATATGGGGGGTATTTTTGACCAATCAAAGATCAGATGGTTTTCTTTTCATACTCTGTCCAGAATCACGGCAATCCAGGCTATTTCTAAATTTTTATCTATTTCATTTAATTTATTTTATCGTAAATAATATTCTGGTTGCGATGTAATAAATAATTGTTGGATCTGATAGTTTTTGTTTGATGACTTATCGATTAAACTATTAGCCGATTTTTCATCAAACAGAAAAGATCATCTCTAATAATTATTTAAATTTCCGATTGTATTGTATGGTATTTTATGCATTTATTTACTCATTCGGTATTTATTCACCAATGTACACTTTGCACACAGCGGAAATCAATTCGATTTCATCTGATTGGCTCATCGCCGATTTCTTAAAGGTCTCATGGTTGGGGATGGGCATGGCCATCCTCACGAGATTGGTTAAAGTCCTTGTTGCTTCAATCGATCATAACCCGAAAATAATATTGGTCTACACCAATTACCATGCACCAGGGTCTCATGGTTGGGGATAGGAGCACCTATCCTCACGAGGTTAATTAAGTCCATATACTTGATTAATCATAACCCGCTTCCATTTTCTCTCAGCACGCGCATCAGAATGCTTTCATAATTCAAAGTTCTAAACCTCGATCCAACGTCGAGTTTCTTTTCAAAACAATTTCTTAAAAACTATTTTCCGATAAAGAATGTGCAATAGTCATCTCAAAACATGAACGAGGACTTAAGCTTTTCAAACAAACAAAACAAGTCCTAGTTCAAAGCATTTGAAATGTCTAAATGCACGATTTTTCTTATAAAATCAATACAACAAACTTAAAACCTTTTAGGAGGAACTACGAGTTTTGACTTTCCCATTGCACGAGGGAATATGTAGGCAGTGAAACCGTGTCAAACTCAAAATAATAACAAACAATTTCTTTTTCTTTTGGTATTCATAACTTAGCAATAAACACACACACAAACGCGTAGAGTTAAATGGGTCCCATCGAGTACGATGGATGTAAGGGGTGCTAATACCTTCCCCTTACATAACCGACTCCCGATCCTACTTTTTTTGGTCACGTAGACCGCCTTATCCGCTTGCTTGGGGTTTTATCTATATTTTCCCGTTCTTTTTAGAAAAAATAAAATTAGGTGGCGATTTCACTAGTTTTCGAGAATTAAAAGATTTTTGAAAATCGAGTTGCTTCACAAATATAGTTCCAAACCGTAGTTGCATTTTAAGTTTCAAACATGATTTTTCAAAAAAAAAAATAGGAGAACTTCTTATTCCACCCCTTAGGGGTGAAAAACACCCTATACAATTCTGGAAATGCCCCCGAAAAATCAGAAATATATTTGCGGTTTACACTCTCACCACTTATAATTCATTTGTTTTAAGATACACCCTTCAAAAGACAAAAAATAGAACCGGAAATGCAATTCCAATACAAATCGAAAATACATTTCCGATTTTCAACAAAGAAAATCTATGCACCCCAAGTGGCTCATGCCACTTTTTGTTATGACAACAATTTTTCTTTTATTAGAAACCGAAAATGTATTTCCGGTTTGTACCGGAAATGCATTTCTGGTTTTTTTAAAATGCAATTTAAATACGGTGTGTATCGGAAGTATATTTCCGATTTTTAGGGATATTTTTAAAATTTCACATAGTGCTTAATGTCATACCCCAATTTTTGACCTTAGATACCACCTTACCACATGCATCAACGCATCACTGAGTTTGAGCGAGAATAGATGCGTGCGTGGCTTCTAGAGTCAAAATTAGGGTTTCTTCAAAATTTCATCTATTCAAGATGTGATCACCTAAATTGATCTATCTTAATCAATCATCAACATTTGATCTTGATTCCCACTTTTCTCATGATCTACCTTGAATCGACCAATTAGGGTTTTGATCGAAGATAGTGAATCATTGACATTACGCTCAATGGATGACCTATTTGCTTGGAGATTGATCTTAACATCTTCAATGCAATATCTTGACCTAATTTCTTGATTCAAAACATTTCAAAATCCATGTTTCTTCATCGGACAAATTACGAACCATCGATGAAAATTCATACGCTCAAAAAGTCAAACTTTGACTTTTGGTCAACTTTTCAAGACTAAAATTTTCAATCATAAAACATTTCAAATAATCCATCATGATCATAAAAATCAAGAAATGTGAAAAGTCAACAAAAGTCAAGATTTGAAATTTTCTAACACTTAGAAAATTTTTCAAGTGTTAAGAAACATGATTTTCCTCACTTTCTAGGCCATTTTCACCTAGATCCATTTGGATTCAGGAAAAACTCAAAACATGAAAGTTGTAGCCCTTGTTACAAGCTTTCCAAAATGTCAGAACTTGCAAAACACTTTTCTAGCTATACTTTTGATTTAGAAACATAGAGCTCCAAAACCATAGAATTCCAAGTTCATGCTTCAAAATTATAAGTCATTTTCATAAATCTCCTTTCTAAAAGCTTTGTCATCAGCTAGGGTAGATTATAACGATAAATATCAGTTTTGAATGATTGAGAAGAGATTGAATCAAAGAGAATTTCTAACCTTGGTTAGAAAAGTAACTTTGCATTAAATGCAAAAGATTCCTTCTTACCACTTAAGCAAGTTGCAAAGCTCTCTCAATGATAGCCATGCCTTGTCATTCAGATTTCTTGGCCTATAAATAGAGGTCATTTCTTCATTTCAAACCACTCCAAAGCTATCATAATCAAGCTTTCCTTCTTTCTTTCTTAAGTTCCAAGTTTCTAAGTTCAAGAGGAAATTTTGCAATATTCAAACCTTGCAAAATCAGAGCAAACTTAAGTTTCTAACATGTTCTAAACATCATTTAGAAGTAGTTTAAAACTTAAAACCATCAAGAAACAAGCTAAGCAGTTTTCTCATAAAACTCCATTTGTGCAAGCTTTGAGCCAAAGCGCCAAACTAGAAAACTACTCGTGCCAACCTTGATTTCTCACTTCAAACACATCCTATACAACATATAGAGCGTCCATACACTTAAGCGAGTTGGAACAGCTCCATCACCATCTTCCATTTTCAAATTAAGCAACTTGCAACTTGACTTAGTTAGAAAGTTCTAGCCACTTCGAACAAACTAAGAGTAGGAACACACTCGGGAGGTTCAAAGCTAAATCAATCGTTACTTTGCACAGAGCGGCCAAACTCGATCGGTATTTCATACCAAGAGGTGAGTTTTTCAAACTTTGATACCTTCATTCATGTGTTTATAGCTTTAAAATTGAAAAGGAAAATGTAGATATCCAATCACTAAAGCTATATGGATCTTTAATTTAAACTAAAATCAACTGTTTAGAGAATTAATCACTTTTTCAGTTAGGGTTTAAATTGGGATTAACAAAATTCGTGTTCATCTTTGATCAATAATTTTAACAAGATACATGTTCAAAATAGTGATGAAAATCTAGACAAAATGGTATTTTGAACTTTAAAAATTGATTAAGAAATGAAGAAACACGAATCATCCATGGCCATGGTTTGCGCGCTGTCCAACGAAGAAGATGAAGTTTGAATTTCCAATTTCTAAAGCTAGGCTTAAAATATATATTTGTAGTTTAAGTTAAAACAACAGATGTATAGCCACCCAGTGGTAAAGCCAGCAACCTTAACACTTTCCTTCGCCTTAGCAAGTTTCTGAAGCTTGCTTCTTCAGAAGCACTTCTGAGGTTCAACCCTCCAGATGAACTTCAAAGCTTCTACCCTAGAAGCTCTCCCTTTACTCTATCAGTACTTCTAGTACTTCTATCTCTAAAGCTTCAAGCTTCTAATGCTACCCCTAGAAACAAGCTTTCCAACATGTTTTTAACTCCTCAAGAAGCAATGCGCTCCTTCTCATGCCCAGAAGTTGCTAGCAACACGCTCCAGAAACAAGCTAGAAGCGGCGAGCGACAATCCACCTTCTCATGCCCTAGCCGCTCGGAAGCTCTTTCTCACGCTCTTTTGAACCCCTCAGAAGTCCAATTTCTGGACATTTTCAAACTTTCTTTTTTTCAAAATTCCTTCTAAACAAGGTAATTAAATGACAAGTCAAACAAATGGCTCAATGGAAAATCTTCATATCTAAGCCAAATGTCCAAGGTCAAACCTCCTTAGGACCAAAAAACTCTTTTTTTCTCAAGTTTCCATCAAACTTCAACATTTTTAAAAACCAATCAAAACTTCTCATTTTGAGATGATTTTTTGCACACTTGTCATTTAATATACATATTTTATGATTATGTCAAGAAAATCTAAAAATATTTTCTTTTGATTATATTTTGATAGTTTTAAAATGAGACATTTTAAGTATTTCTTAATACTTTTCAAAGATGTTTTCTTTCAAACTTTCAAACTCAAATCTTTTCAAAACTTCTTGTGAATATACTTCACTTTTCAAAATCATTTTCAAAACCTTATCAAAAACTTTTCAACAAACTTACACCTTTTTCCATGATCGACTCGATTTGAAGATAAAATCGAACGATTTTTCCTCGAATTTCTTAATTGATCATGGGCCTCCCTCATGGTGTAAGTCCCAATCCTTTTTATGTACATATTAAATTTTCCTTGTACATATTCAATCATATTTGTAAATATTCAAGCATAAACAAACTTCGTTCGTTTGTTTTCATTCGCTTGTTTATACACCAAATCCATTGGTATTAAGAGAAGCATTATTCCGTTGGCTGCTCTTAAAACCAATGGGCCTCCCACAATTGTAAGTCCAACCCTCCTATGTACATATTCATTTCCTTGTACATAAACACCCCTTCGTGTACATATTCATTCCCTTGTACACATTCAAACCTTGTAAATAATCAATTTACACTAGCTTTGAACGCTCGTTTTATACACTTGTTTATATTTCCTTCATAAACTCCTGTGAATACATATCACACATCTTGTTTATATAACTATTCAGTTATAACATAACAATTAGCCTAACAACTAGGTTCCCCTTTAGCCTCCTCTTGGGCTTTGTACAAGATAACTCATTCATTTGAGTTAGCCTCCTCTTAGGCTTCATATAAGAAAACTCATTTACTGAGTTTAGCCTCCGCTTAGGCTTCATATAAGACAACACTCCCCTGTTGAGTCAGCCTCCTCTTGGGCTTCGTTCAAAAGAACTCCTCGTTGAGTTTAGCCTTCTCTTGGGCATCAAACAAGAAAGAGGCCTGGAAATCTCTTAGCAGCCTCCTATAGGGCTTCCAATACAAAGAATCACCAGCGCTATGATAGAACCCTGAGAGGATGATTTCCCGGTGAAATCACTCTTGAATACTAAGAGGATGGTTTCCCGGTGAAACCACTCTTAAAGCCAAAGCCAGCCATACCCTATAGCTTCCTCTTGAGCTTCATGCAAGGACCCTCGATGACCCTCGAAATGCCTTCTCTTGGGCTCACAATACAAGGACCCTCGATGACACTCGGAATGCCTCCTCTTGGGCTAACAATACAAGGACCCCCAGGCTTCTTAAAAGCATCCCCCTAATCCAATCATTTTGTCCTCGAGATTTAGACATTTATCATCCCTATGGAAGAAGTATCTCATCTATCACATCACATACAATCAAATACTTTTCAAACACTTTTCAAAAACATCTCTTAATCGTGAGTGGTAGCGCTTGTACACTCAAGCAAAACACCTAATGCTTACAATTAAAGATTCAATCATCTTTCAAACATCTTTCTTAACTCATAAGTGGTAGCTTGCACTCAAGCAAAACACCTAATACTTACGATGAAATATTCAATCAATCAACGCTTTCAAAATGTATGTGATGAAATAGATTAGATACATTTTTCATTAAGATGACATTCGTCTTTGTCTCTTAATAACATCCCGTTGCTTCCACTAGCATAAGTGGGAACTACGATTGCTCGACTTTCTCAACATCCCTTTGAGAATACGTGAGCCACAGGTCTCATCCTTGGCGAGCAAAACTTCTTTCTCCCTCAAACCAAACAAAACCATAGCTCCCTTTAGATCCGAGCTACAAATGCTCTGATTCCCATTAAGGGATATGTATGCAGAAGATCCCAATGATCTTTGCAAGCACAATAATAACAAAACCTAGGATCCCACATAATCTACCCTTTCTTAAAATCCAAGGAGAAACTTTACCAACAATAGAAATAGCAATTTAAAACACACAACCTATCAAACTATTCATATATAAAGCTACAGATAACTATATATATTTAGGGTGCCACATCTATTCCCTTTATATAACAAACCCCCTTGCCCGGAATCTCCCCAATGCGTTGCGTCTAGTTCGCGCTAGTCGTAATGCCAATCATATCAATTGAGGTATTGCGCTTTCCCTTTTCATAATCATTTTCTTGTGTTGGAAATAATAAAGCTTGATGCTCGCGGCATCTTTATAAACAAATCAAAAGAGTAAATTGTTTCGAGCCAGAGAATCTGAATTCTGATTCGATTCCCTCGCGCGTCACTTTTTAACGCGAACACTTAAGAAAACCATGAGATGGATTAAGAAACTCTCAAAAATAGATGGACCTCGAAAATATATTTCTGGAATATATTTTTAGTTTTATCTAAAATATAAGATGGGATAAGAAATTCACTTAAATATTGGAAATTTCTTCACCCACCTAGTGGGTTTCTCCACACTTGAAAAACCAAAACGCCGTCGTAAGTGCACTTGAATTCACCTTGTAGGGTGAATTGGTAAGTGCACTTCAAACCTTTGGGTGAATTCATAAGTGCACTTACGAATTCACCTTATTTTATATGTTTTATTCATTTAAACATGGTTTAACACATTCAGGAAAGGTTTCGTAAGTGCACTTATGAATTCACCCAGAAAGGTCAATTCGTAAGTGCACTTGAGCTCTTTAAATATGTTAAACCATGTTTAAACTATAAGTCGGATTAAATTTACATTTTGAAAATTCACTATAAGTCAGATTACATTCCCGTTTTCAGAAACTCAATTAAGGAGCATTCTATATATGCAAACCATGTAAATATTACTATGTGATAAATATTGAGGAAAAATGTCAAAAATATCAAATTACATAAATTGTTCCAGAAAAAAATGCGATCAAACAAAATCAAATAAAAAAACATAAAGGCTACTTTGTATGCCTAATCCTGACCCCCTGCGCCCTCCTTTTCTTGCGGTAATACATTGCACGCTCTACCTCAGCAACCATCCACACCACCACGACAACCACATCGGGTCCGACCTCATGCACAACGCCATCATCCAACGCCTCTCGTCCAATCTGACTGATACGCTGACAAATGGGCAATAGATCAATGGCATGATCATCTTCGGCATGTTCATTCTCCAAGAGCTCCTCATGTGCTGGCCTCGACGGATGTCCTTCACCCTCCGGTGTCATGTAAGGGTGCAACACTCTAAAGAACCATGTCGCGTACTGTTGTTGCAGTATTAAGCGGTAAGCAAAGAGTAAGTATTTATTTTTATTGGGTGATATATCAGTTAGGTTATATCGTCTCGTGTCCACAGAGATTTGTTATTGATTTGTCGTTCGACAATTCGTTCGTCAATGAGTTTGGGGTTAAATGGGTTGTAAAGAATAGACAAAAAGTAAATGAACAAAAACTATAAAGGATAGACAACTTGTCTGGAATGAATGCACACTACCCGTCACAGACTTAACTCTACCATCCAATTATACTTAGCCTGCGATACTCGTCCGTGTCATCACATACCTCTCACAATCCATGTCATTTCTAACCCAAATTGAGAATTATACTACAATCACCTCGGTAGCTATGTCTGGCCTACCTCAACAATATAGAAGTCAACTGTGTCACTCGTAACGACTATGTCTAGCTCGAAATTCCTAACACAGAGACATTAATCATAGATACTATAAGTGAATGTCAGCTCTAAACCTATTTCTAGCATTCAGAAACTGACAGATAATCATCCTAGGTAAGAATTTAAGAAATCTATGTCTAGCAAAGCTCAAATCCCTAACACAAGGTAAAAACCTAAGAAAATCACCAACACATATTCATAAGCAAGCTTTATACAACGCAAGGAGATAAACATACATGAGTTATGAGTAGATATACATACAAAACCCAACGGATCATCCAAATACAAGCTCAATGTTGTTTTCTATGCTAATCTATCAAAAACAAAATGATGTTGATGGTGTTGGGACTTGATAAGTTCAAAATTTAGTTATTTTGTATATATGTTTAGTGGCACTTATCGGTTCTTTTATTGATATTCTTGAATAAATCCCGCTTTTTATAAATGTGTACATAATAGAATAATTGATTTTTGTGTAAATATTGTATCATTTGATAGTTTTCATCTCTTTTATAGGTATTCATTCATAATTGTAGCATTGAGTAATAAAGTGTCGAAGACGACTTCAACATGATTTTGAGCAATAAAGAGAACACATAAAGCAAAGAATGAGTTTTCAAATATTTCAAATCATTAATTTGATTGATATTTATTCATGGTTAGATAGATCATTGAATAAGCTTTCCAACGCTTCAAACCAAGCGCAATTCGATTCTGGTTCTCAAGTTATAGCAAAAATAAGATCTTGATTTTTTGGAACAACCACAGACCATGGCGTCAAAGACCGAGCTAAGCGCCCGTGATTTGAGAAAACTTTAAAAGGGGCTAAAACACATTTTAGGTTATGGGTTGGGTATTTTTGAGTCCCAACACCATCAACAACATTTTTGATAGATTTGCTTAGAAAACAACATTGGAGCTTGCATTTGGATGATCCGGAGTCGAATCCCTCGTTGATTGGTGTTGACAAACCAATAAATGTTTGGTTCCTCTTCTTCTCTTCTCTTTGTAATCTCTTTTTTTTGGGTTTTATATGTATATCTACTCTTACTCATGTATATTTGTTGCCCTTGGCGTTGTATAAAGTCGCTTTATGAATCGTGTTGGTAGTTATCTTGGGTTTTACTCTATGTTAGGATTTGAGCTTGCTAGAGATAGGCTTAGATTCTTACCTAGGATGATTATTTGTTAGTTTAGCGCTAGAAATAGGTTTAGGTGACATTCACCATAAATATCGATCTTAATGCCTCGTGTCGGTGAAGTATGGGAGATGGGTATGGAGTGACATGGTTGACTTACGGTTGTCGGTATTCTAGAAATGGATATTGAGGTGATTCGGGAGGAATCTCAATTTGAGTTAGAAATAGCTTAGATTGTGAGGTATGTGATGACACGGAGGATATCGTGGGCCGGTATGACATGGCGGTAGATTTAAGTGCATGATGGGTAGTGTGCATTCGTTACAAACAAGCTGTTTATCCTTTATAGTTTTTGTTCATTTACTTTTTGTCTTTTATTTTCAACTCTTTTAATCCCAAACTCATTAACGGTAGAATTGTCGAACGACGAATCAATAACCAATCTCTGTGGACACGATCGATATAACTAACGATATATCACCGGTAAAATAAATACCAACTCTTTGCTTGCATCTTTACGCTTCAACAAAATGGCGTTGTTGCGGGGATTGGTTTTATTGTTTCTGTATTGCGATAATTCCGTTGTTTTTTATTTATGTAATTAATGTATATGTTGTATAGACTTTGTATATGAACTTGTATATTGTTACTTGTACATGTTATGTGTTTACTTTCCATACTTGTGCATATTTGTGATACTTGTCTCGTACTTGTAACATTTATTGTGTGGTTGTTAGGACACTTTCTTTAGGTTTGTACGGTTTAACAATACCATGGCATGATGAGAGGAGGTTACTAGTGCTCACACAAGAAAGGCGTCGAGCTTACGATGTAAAACAAGCATGTTTTGTTTGTTTTTAAAGTTTGTTTATGTTGTTTGGTGGTTTGTGTTTTAACAAGTTGAAATAGGACTTGCTCTTAATTTCAAATCTTCACTTTTCAACTTGTTAATTAATTTTCACCAAGTTTTTGTATCGTTATTTGCTTTTGTTTTGTTATGTAATTTGTTGTTTTATGAAGCTTGTTGTGTTTAGCTTGAGGAGTTTTCTTTGGTTGTAAATATTGTACATTTATTTTTCTAAGTCTTTTTCGTGGTTTGGACTCGAATTTTGGTCCATAACTTGAAGACTTTTGAGGTGATTTTGAGTTTGATCGTTTCAATTCGCGGATGTATGGTAATGATAGTTTTCAAAGGTTGTACCGTCGGTGCTCGTTTATCGCATTCTATATCATAACATGTTTAGGAAATTTATCATTTGTACAATTACCATGCCATTCATTCTTTTTCCATTACTTGCTCATGAATTGAATCACTTTAGGCCCTTTTACCCATAAATGTGAGGAAGCTTTCCATTGTTTACATATCTTTGAGAGTCCACATTATTGTTTTAACTAGATTTTACTATGCTTAATAATTTGTTTTGTATTGATTGTATGATTTCAAGAAAATGATCAAGGCAATTTGTTTAATTTGAGCACAACTACCTTGGCCAAATATTCAATTCACCTTGTGAGTGTGTGAATCTTTGTTAACCCCTTTGAACTTTTATCAACATCCATTTTTATTTGAACTTGATGCTTGTCTATGAGTGTCAATTCATTTTTTTTGTATGGATGTTGATTTCTTTGTTTCTTGAACCCTCAACTATATGTTGTTGTATGAATTTTTACCTTGTCTTAGAAAGTAGGGAGTATTCACATAATGATATTGGTTGAATTCAAGTTGGAGAGAGGAATGTTTATGTGCTTATGTTGTGATTGATATGAGGTTGATAAAACAAAAACAAAAACAAAAACAAAAACAAAAAGGAAAAAAATGTGAAAAAGAAAGATTAGAAAAAGAAAGAAAAAAAAGAGAAAAGTTTTGAAAAAGAAAAACAAAAAGAGTAAGAATAATGTTATGTTAATAAGTGGGGTGTGTTTGGTGTGAAATTTGCGTTGAAGAATAAGTTTGATTGAAATTATATTGTTTGGAACTTTGTGAGTTGATCACTCCCTTCGGTTTAGGCAAATTTTTGTTTTGATTAGCTTTAGGACTTATCACTTGTTTGATAACCAAGCCACATAACAACCTTGAAAAGCCCTTGTGATTCTTACATTTATATTTTCAATACGTTTTTGGATGAATGCATAATTTAATCTATTGTTTGCAATATTGTGGAGGAGTGTTTTTTATCCCTCACCTTTGTGTGTTCTTCATCTACCGATGAATTTTTGCTAGGTGTGATTCCTGATTAAGCTTATTTTATTTTAGAATGTTTTGCAAGATTTTTGTACTTAGGATTTGTTTCGTTTATATGTTGTCGTTGTAGGAATGTGGTAAGTAAGTATTTTGCGTGTACGTTTTCGTTTGAACCATACATTTGTTTTCCGTTTTAAAAACTTGTTGATTCGTGATTCTTTGATTATCATCTTTTGTTTCTTTAGGTTTACTTGACTTTGTTTGAGGACAAACAAGGAGAGTTGATAAGTGCCAAAATTTAGTTATTTTGTATATATGTTTAGTGGAATTTATCGGTTCTTTTGTTGATATTCTTCGAATAAATCTCCCGCTTTTTGTATAAATGTGTACATAATAGAATAATTCATTTTTTGTGTAAATATTGTATCATTTGATAGTTTTCATCTCTTTTATAGGTATTCATTCATAATTGTAGCATTGAGTAATAAAGTGTCGAAGACACGACTTCAAACATGATTTTGAGCAATAAAGAGAACACATAAAACAAAGAATGAGTTTTCAAATATTTAAAATCATTAATTTGATTTATATTTATTCATGTTTAGATAGATCATTGAATAAGCTTTCCAATGCTTCAAACCGGCGATTAAAGTTACGGTTCTCAAGTTATAGCAAAAATAAGATGTTGATTTTTTTCGGAACAACAGACGCGTGGCGTAAAAGACCACGCTAAGCGCACAATGCAATTTGAGAAATCTTTAAAGGGGCTAAAAACACATTTTAGGTTATGGGTTGGGTATTTTTGAGTCCCAGTATGTCTGATGGTGACTTTGAGCTTTTTGTTTTGCTTTTTATCGCAAATGTTGCGGATAGCAAGAGTCGCCATCGACTTTTCTTTTATCCAATTAAGGGAAGGTGAAAAGAACAGAAAAAGACCTTCGTTAGATTCTGAGTAAGGGAGAAGGTTATGAAAAGGGAATGTATTAGCACCCCTTTCCATCCGTAGTTATCTCAGACTCTTAGTTGCTTTTAGCTCACTTTAAAAATTGCTTTATGTGTGTTTGACAAAAAAATGTTTTGAAAAGGAATTTCACTTTGACTTTGTAATGATTCATGTAGGAATGTGTACAAAGTGTTCGGAAATGTTTTGTTTTTTTTGAAAAGTGTTTGAACTTTGACAAAAGTGAGGTGCAAAAAGTATTTTGATAGAGCAAGCAACTAAAAGTCTTATTACCTACTCAGAATGGTCGTTTTCGTGTTATTTTACGTTCCTTTAAAATAGTGCTATCCATACCATTAGTTGGTAGGTAACCCTATTCGTTGGATGTAGAAGGGACATTCGAAGGGACATCGGATGGTCATAGAAGGCAACTTGTAGGAAGTATCCTAGCACATTCGAAGGGACAATCATCACTTTTCGTAGGCAACAATCGAGGGACGAGATCATGTATTCGTAGGCGACATCGTGGGTCTATGATCTTTGTATCGAAGGGACTATGATGATATGGTTGTAGGCAGCGGTGCTAGGATACCTCTACGTTCGAGGACTTGACCATTTATTCGAAAGCACGAGAGAGAATTACCTAAGGGGTGCATGTGTGAAGAAAGTGTGTTAAATTCGGATATGTTATCTTGGAATTAGAAGTGATCTACGTTTGTTTTTTTATCTTTCCATACACGTCTAATTACTAGCAGTTTATAGGGTGCATAAAGTAAATTGCGGAAAGTAAAGTGCGGAAAGTAAATCTTACGCTATTACATGGCTTTGGGGAAGTTACATAATAGGAGTGCGGAAAGTAAATCCTAATTAAACTATTACATCCCATGGCGATTACATAATATTGGAAGCGAGTGAAAATAAATCCTAACTATTACAACCTGTAAGCAGATACATAGTAATCGGATAATATAAGAACTCGCATAAGAGAAAATATGTTAGTAAAAGAAAGTTTTGAGTGAAGAAAAATGTTTCTGGGTTAGTAATGATAATTAGATGATAGAGTAATTTTTTGGGAATTTTCTGGATCGATTTTGATAAGAAAAATCAATTAAAAGTCATTTTAATGCTTAATTAACAATTAATTAAAATATGCATGCAAAAATATTAATTTTTATGTCAAAAATTAAATAAATATTTTTCCGATTAAAATGCAAAAGGAAAATATTTTTGGTGATTTTTAAATGCATGAGAAAATTATTTGAAAAGAAAACAAATTAAAATGAAAATATTAAAAGAAAATAGAAAAATAGAGTTAGTTTGGAAAAGTTGTAAAAAACAATTGTCAAGCTAGGGGATCGAACCCCTGACCTTCCTTTCACACGCGTGTGTCCTTGCCACTAGACCATCCTGCAGATCGTGTTAGCATAATGAAACAAAAACCGTTTAAACGAAATTGGATCCTGGGAACCCAAATCACGCGCGAAGATCTTCATCTTCTTCGTTTGAATTTTCAAACAGATAGCGTCGGTGCAGTTCGGCGCTAAGGCCCACAAAATTCAAAATCTCATACAAGCAATATAAATACATTATGATTACATGGTTCATTGGGTTTTGTCCCTGAACACGATGGTGGTCTTAGTTTTGTCAATTTTACTTATTTGAGAAAGCCTAAAGCGAAATTAAGCACCTAGCCATGACATCTTGTGATTCACGTACTTAAAACACAATCAACCAATGCAGAAAGCTTCAAAACTCCATTCTAAACATAAATCAAACATCAAAACGTGTTAAATATGCATGGAAATCAAAAATCGAAATTGAGTTAGAATGTATAAACCGAAATCTGGAATTTGTGATTCTGGATGTTTGGATGGCTTGTGAGTATCTAGATCGATTTAGGGGACCTCCAGGAATGTATTGGAATGCTTAGAATCGATTGAAACCAACTGAAACTAGGGCTGCAAGTTCCTTGAGTATACAGTTTTTGAGTTTGATTAGGGTTCTTAGAGCGAATGTTCGTCCTTGTGTCATGTAAATGCATTGTGTACTTATAGTGGATGGATTTAGGTCAAGAATCATGAATAAATAATGTACCAATCAATGAGAAAATATTTGATTTGGTATAAAACCAAATATTTCCTTTTTGATCAAATTTCAATCAATTCTCTTGCCAATCAATGCCAATTTCGAATTTTCCAGCTTGGGAGGTTTGCTTGGACCTCAGGAATGAAAGAAAAATCCAATTTGCATTTAATTTTGATTTTCTATCTTTTATTTTAATTTAATTGGCTTTTAAATGATTAAAATCCAAAATAAATAGAAAATAAAAGATAAAATTCGTGGCCTTGGGCTTGGAGGTTCCAAATTAGCTGAGGAACAAGTTTGAACCAAGAAAAGTTAGGCCCATTTGCAAAATTTTGGATTTTGGCAAGTATTTCTCTTTGTGCACCTCCTCAAAAATGCTCAACTTGTGCAAGGTGTATCTTGCTCAATTTTTAACATTTTTGGGTGTTCTTGAAATTTTTAGAAAGCTCTAGGTGTCTTCTAAACAACATCTTTGGTTTCATCTCAATTTAAGTTTCCATGCTCAATAACACTTCTTTACAAAAAGTTGACTTTTTGTTGACTTTGAAAAGGACCTGTAATGTTTTGATCCATACCTTCCAAATGAAGCATTTTTTGACCTAGCTTGTGAGACATGAAGTTGTAGATAATTGAATTCTCTTCAAAATTAGAGGTGATGGAAAATTTACGACAAAGTATGGGGATAGTTTTCCGTCTTGCTTGAGTGTTAATCTAGTGCACATTGTCGGAGGACAACTTGGATGATCGTTCGGATAAGGTTTCCATCTTGCTTGGTGTTAATCACGGGCTGTTGTCATGAGTCGTTACGATAGGTTTCCCGTCTTGTTTTGGGTGTTAATCTTTGAACTTTTGTTTAGAAGTGATTTTCACCTGCTGGGGAAAAAACAAAAGAGACTTTGACAGGATATAGTTAGACTTATGCAGATTATGATGCATGTAAGCACATGTCAATGTATATGAATGATATATGCACATGTTATGATTTTTTATGAATAATGTATGAATGTAGATGCTATGGTATTTCAAAATATATCCATCTTGAAGGAGATGTGGATGTTCTGCCGAAGATTTCTGACTTCTGCTTAGGGATGAAATCATTAAAAACCTTGACTCGGAAGAGGAAGAGGTGCCTTTGATTCCTTCGATCGCTATCGACCAAGTTTAGAGCGGATGTCAATCTTCTTTGGGAGTAATAAAGGTTGAAAGAGACTTCTCACGGGACCTCGTGTGTAGACTCTACTTAGGACGGTAGAAAGGCGGGAGGCATCTCTGCGCATGGATCTTCTTTGGGGTGTCGGCGTTCTTTGGGAGGCGGGCTCGAGACACAAGCTTGTCGAAACCGGTTGGGGAAAGAGATGTAAGTTTCCTCGATGCACTATCGACCAAGTTTAGTCACGGATATTCTTTGCTAAGAGATATTATCTTTGAGGATAAATATCTCTGAGATAGCTATTCTTGCTTGGGCGATGTAATCAGGTTGAACCAATTGGGATCTGTCATACCCCAAAATTTGCCCTCCAATTTCTCAAGGCATTCCATACCTCCATGCTCAAGGATTCTTCAAGAGTTGATCAGACAAACTCTCTCCTAGACAATCAGCCCAAACTAAGGTTTGGTATTTCTCAGATCAAGATGGACTTCCAACATCTCCAATGGTTTTCATGCCTCCTCATATACTTCAAAGAATCTCCATGTCAAGTTTCAAGCCTCACAAGTCAAGTTTCCTCATACAATTGCTCAGATGGTTGAAAATCAGTTGTATTGGTCAAAAAGTCAACTGTGGTTAACATACAGTCAAACTTCCTGATTTTTGGTCAACATCCTTATTTTGAAGTCAAATTCATCATTTGATCAAGGGTTGATCATGATTCATCAAGAAAACTCAAGATTTGCTCAAAAGTCAAACTTTCCAAATTAGGGTTTCTAGGTGAAAAGTCAACTGAAGTTTGATTGATCATAACTTTCTCATACTCTCTCAGAAATTTTTCCACCACCTCTTGTTTTCAAGGAAATTCAATTCTCTACAACTTCATGTGTCACAAGAATGTCCAAAAAATGCTTCATTTGAGAGGTATGGCTCAAAACATTACAGGTCCTTTTCAAAGTCAACAAAAAGTCAACTTTTTGTTTTGAAGATATATTGAGCATGGTAACTCCAATTGAGATGAGAACAAAAAGGTTGGTTATAGGACTCTTAGAGCTTTCTAAAAAGTCCAAGAACTCTCAAAAATGTGGAAAATTGAGCAAGATACACTATTCAGAAGTTGGGCAATTTTGAACAATTACACAAAAGGACATTTTGGTCAAAATGCAAAATTTTCCAAATGGGCCTATAATCTTTTGATCCAAACTTGTTTATGACATTTTTTGTGACTCATAAATGCTTGGCCATGGCAATTTTCTATTTTATTGATTTATTTTTGAATTTTAGAACATTTAATTTTAAATTAAATTATATAAAATATGAAAATAATATATTTTTTCAAATGGATTGGATTTATATCTTACTTGAGGTCCAAGATAGCCCACCAAGCATACCAATTTCGTGATAGCATGCATATGGAAAGAAAAAATCAAATTTTTAAGGAAATTTAATTTTATTTGAATGAGAAATATTGCACATTGATTAACCAATCTTTTTCACTCTTTTCCTCTCTCAAATTCCTCTATAAATACTCGATTATTGCCAAGCAAAGAGAATGAAACCCAGCCAAGAAAGAACCCTTATTTTGCCAAAGAATTTCACAAACTTTTGAAAATCGAATTCCAAATTACGTGAGTTTAACCCGTTCACCACCGATCTTGTTCCTTGACATCCAGAGTCAAAGCAATCCTTACTTGAAGCCAAATCGTAGGAATCGTCCCTCGCCTTACTCGATTTGGTACATTTGTGAATTCAATTTCATTTATCATGCATTATTAATTGTTTCGTGTGTTTATTTGTGTTCGGGAGGTTCATTAGAATGCATTAGATGCATTACATGCAAGCATACACGTAGAAATTGATAGTTGCCATTCTAGGGCGTTCGGTTTCTTTTCTTGAAACTCATTACAGGCCGATTCAGCGCAAATGGATATCACCATTGGATTAGGAGGTCCGATTTATGGGGTAGGGTTCTATTTTCTTGTTTATTTCGCGTATTTTGCGGGGAAAATCAACCCTAGGAGAAGATGGCGTTAGGGTTCGATGGTGAATCAGTGGACTCCTTTTTGCATGCGTGGCGATGATCCTCTCGATTCGTTCATTCCATCCAAAGGGGCCCGGTGGCGTGCTGATTTTCAAATATCCTTGACACGTTATCACTTATAAAGCATTGGTTTCAAAATCAAACACAAATGACACGTTGTCGATGGTTAAGGCGTTGGCATGTTCGGATCCTCTCCATGGTCTCGATTCGATCCTCACGGCACGGTTTTGCTTTTCTTTTCAAACTTTCAATTATTTTCTATTTTCATATTTATTTAATATTTTGCAACATTTTAATTAGTTTCATAATTTTATTTCATGCATTAAAAATCACCAAAATATTTTTTCCTTTTGCATTTATTTTCAGAAAATACTTATTTAATTTATAAAATTAAAAAATATTATTTTGCATGCATATTTATTTTTATTCATAATTTAGCATTTAAATCAATTTTAATTAGTTTTTAATTATAAAATTGCATCCAAAAAATCCCAAAAAATTATTTTAGCATATTTATGTTATTTCCAGCATGTCATATTTTCCTCATTCAAAAACTTGCATTTTTCTAACATTTTTTCTCTTATTCGATTCATCTCGTATTTTCCGATTTCTCATTCTTTTACAGGTTATTCCGTTTCAGACAGTTTCTTTCATCGTTTTCTTTTTCCAATAATGTAATTGATCATGGGATGTAATAGTTTTAAATTAGGCTTTTATTTTCCGCATCTTCAATTATGTATACGCTAAGCCATGTAATAGCGTGGGACATTTATCTTTCGCATCTTTACATTCGCATTTAATTTCCGCACCCTATAAACGCTAGTAACTAGGCGTGTATGGCAAGATAATAATGAACATAGCCCACTAATCTTCAAGATAACATATTACGAATCAACACACTCTTTCACACATGCATTAGGGTAATTCTCTCTCGTTGCCTTACAATTCAAAATGGTCAAGTCCCTCGAGCGTTAGGTATTCTAGCCGGTGCCTTCAAAACAAATCATCATAGTCCTTCGATACAAAGATCATAAGACCCGATGTCGCCTCCGAATACATGATCTTGACCCTCGATTGTCGCCTCGAAAATGATGATAGTCCTTGAATGTGCTAGGATACTTCCTCTGGTTGCTATGACCATTCGATGTCCTGAATGTCCGCTTACATCCAGCGAATAAAGTTACCTACCAACTAATGGTATGGATAGCGCTATTCTAAAGGCATTAAAATAACACAAAAGCGACCAATTAAAGGTAGGTAATAAGACTTTTAGTTGCTTGCTCAATCAAACACTTTCACACCTCACACTTTTGTCAAAGTTCAAATACTTTTCCAAGCGGAACATTTCGAACACTTTGTATACATTCCTACATGAATCATTACAAAGTCAAAGCGAAATACCTTTTCAAAACATTTTTCAAACACCACGAAGCACAATTTTAAAGTGATCTAAGAGCAACTAAGAGCGTAGATAACTACGGATGAAAAGGGTGCTAATACCTTCCCTTTTCATAACCTTCTCCTCTCGAATCTAACGAAGGTCTTTTTGTACTTTTACCTTCCCTTAAGTGGATAAAGAAAAGTCGGTGGCGACTCTTGCTATCCGCACATTTGCGATACAAAACACTAAAAGTGAGTTCAAGTATTCTGGCTGGCGACTCTGCTGAGGACACCTAAGAGAGAATGCCTTAGGGATTTCTAGATCACTTTTAATATTTTATGTTTGATTTTCTTGCTTTATCTTTAAGGGTTGCTTGGGTATTATATTTGTGGGGATCCTACACGGATCCGGGTTTCCTTTAGGTAGTAGCAATAAATCATCGCGACCGTTAGGCGTATATCAAAGCGGTCAACATGATGGCTACGTTAGCGTGACACTTTGGATGTCTGATACTCTTCATTTCCAAAATGAGGATAGTATTTGGCTTCTGCGTGGTGTCATCAGCGCTAACTAAACTTTTAGAACCTAATTGACCCATCTTGGCCATTAGAAGGTGAGTGAGATGGCGGCTTTGGTCTTGAGACTAAAGTTGGTTGATACTCGATGCTCGCTAATTGAGATCGGACTTTTGGGATATTTTCGGTCGACCACTTGGTAGTCGTATTGAAATAAGCCTCTGAGAAAGATCGATGATGTGAGATTCCTAGAACCGGTTACTATTATAGGGCGGGATGAACCAACTCAAACTCTTGGTGGGGTAAACATGCAAGCCTTAAACCTAGGCTCATTGTATGATTTGTTTGTGTGTGCCAAACATGACATCATGACATCATCGCATTGCATATCATTTCTAACTATTTCAAGGACCTAGGGTTTATCTTTGCTATTTTGTAGGGATTATGGCTTCTAGAAAGACTATCAGAATCAACTTCATGGGTATACCTTCTCAACTCAAAATTGGTTTGAAATTCCCGATCATACTCGGTTCATCAAGAACATGGTTATGCTTGATTTGGTTATCTCGGTTTGAAGAAGATATGATGCATGTCTATTCCGTTCTTGATCCGAAACACCATTGCTTTACATTCCCATTATCGTTGGTTCCTACCTTGGAAGAGTTCTCTAAGCTACTTGGGATACCTATTCTTGACCAAATGCCATTCACCGGTTTGGTAAAGGTTCCTAAATCGAAGACATTGCATCGACCTTACATCTTAAGCGCTCGGACATTGAAGCCAATTGGGAAAGAGTGGAGTTAAGGTTTACTTTCCAGTTCCTAATTAAGAAGCAGAATTCCTCAAAGTTATGAGTTTCCATGCATTTGAAGACATTGTGGCCTTGCTAATTTATGGTTTGGTTCTATTCCTAACTCGGATCGGTTCATAGATGTCAGCGCCATCAAGTTATTCCTTTGCGATCCGATTGCCTACCTTTAGATATTGCATTCTCTCCACCGCACTATCAAGAGACAAGGAACTCTCATGTGTTGTGTACGTTACTTTCGGTGGTTTATTTAGCACCTTCCTCCATCGACTTTGAAGAGCGGCGATTGAAGTGGTCTCAAGACTAATGTCACTCTCTCATTCGATATCCGTTGGAGTCTTTTCTCTCAAAAGACTTCACCTTCATTGAGCGTTGTGGAGAATTCCCTAATGTACCACTCCTTGGTATAAGGGAGGTATTACTTACAACCCTTCTTTAGCTCTCGTCGGTTTGGTTTTGCTCGAAGAGATGGTCCACATGATATGCTTCTCCAAGATATTGTGTTCGACTACAATCATGATCTCGAATGCAAGCGAAGGTTCATACGCTTGGGGCATGGTAAAGAGGCGTACCAAGACATTGGGGCACAAAACTACATTCCTTGGGAACCTTACCTCAAATGGAGTGCGAGCTCGAAAACCTCATGATGCCATTCACGCTTTCTACGGTAATTATGGAACTGTTGCTATAGGTGGCGTACCTATCTTGTTCTCCATCACACGCCTCACGATTTTGAAGACTTGAAGAGATCCTGGATTCAACTTAGAAAAGAAAGGGATATATTGAGCTCGGTGTTATGCAAGTGAGAAGAAGGTACTAGAGTTGACTAAGCTACTTCACGGGAGGCGAACATCAGCCTACCTCGGCACCAAGAGGAAGCGCCCATGGAGACTTGAAGCTTTAGGATTTTGTTCTTTTATTTTGTTACGAACTATCATTTGTACTTAAAAGAAAAGAATAAAATGAGAACTAATATTTGTTTGTTCATTGCTTGTCTAACAAATTTAAATCCTAGAGGTCCTTGAAAACATTGCATCGCATTACATATAAACATTGCATATCATAACGGTACATTGGAGATTGGTTTTCTCATTTTCTATTTATTTTAGCGAAATGGCTCTCGAACAGAAAAGATCTCTAGGCTCGAGAATGCTCGGTTTCAGCAGATGTTCACTAGCTTGGTCCAAGGCCAAGGATGAAAAAGCTCATCAACGAGAAGAAGAAGGTGGTTGGTCTCCTCGACATGGGTGGGCGCTACAAAGGTGGTCCTAAAGTGGTCATTCGGATAGAGCTCTCTGAAGGAAGTGTCAAAGCGAGGGGTGACAAGGGTGATGGCGAAGGCAGCCAGCGTGAGCACGAGAAAGGGAGGGAGGATCAATCGATCATAGCCAATACTCGATGAAGATTACAAGTATAAACAACTTGAAGACCGTCTGAATCTTGTGGAAAATCGAAAATGTCGGGCTGAATTTTGATGATCGAGTCTTGTTCACGGTGTTGTGATTCCTCCTAAATTCAAGGTTCCTACTTTTGCTAAGTATTGGCATTTCTTGTCCGTTGCATCGAAATCCTATGTTGGAAGATCAACCCCTTGATGATGAAAGTTGTGGATGCATTACTTTCAAGAGGTTTGTCGGAACTCAATTGGGTGGTATTATCGACTAGAGAATGGCCAGTATCCGTACTTGGGTGACTTGGCGATGCTTTCTGAGACGGTATGAGTACAATCTTTGAATTGACATCGCATGGTTACAAACATGTCTGGTTGTGAAATGGAGATCTAGCAATGGAGTTCAACCACCCTTGTCGATAGGAGTTGGTTGATATGTTTATGGGAACAACGAGGCCCATTCTTCAATCATCGATTGGAAACTCTTGACCGGATTCATAGAGTTGATATTGACGAGCGCGTTGAAGGCTATTAGGAGTGGAAAGATTCGGTGGAAGTCATCTTAATCTTTGCGAAGAGATCTTTTGGTGGTAGAAAAAACTAATGCTTTGTATGGTCGGAAAAGCCGAGCCAAGAGCGTAGTGCTCAATCGTAGGGCGGTTGTGATCTCGATCCTACATCGGCACAACCTCGGTCGAGATAGCAGCGTGAGCGCACCGAGGCGGTTCTGAAGATCGGCATGCCATTGCCATGACTTGCAACATGTTGAAAGCGGTGATTACCTTGAGGATCCTCCTCGAATGTCAACACTTCCTCTCAGATATAATCCTAATGCTAAGTGTGCTTACCACTCAACAGCCCGGACATAGTCTTGATGATTGTTGGGCTCACGAAGAACAAGATTCAAGATATGATTGAAGCTAAGCAGTTGAGTTTGACCCTCTTTGAGACTCCGAATGTGATCAGCGCTCCTATGCCTAACCATGACAAAAGTTCCAATCTTTGTTGTGGCGATACTTATGTTTTCAACATAGATGACTTGACCATTCCTTTGATGGTGTTAAGAAGGATTTCTTTGCAAGCGTGTCATCCGGGATGCCCGGAGAATTGTCGTTGGTGCCCATCTGCGCTGATGGGCGTGCTTGGTTGAGAAGGCGTGTTCAGTGCATGATGGACAACCGTGAGATACTATTCTTGAAACCACCTGTGCAGAAGCTGTGTGAAGGTATGTCTAAGCTGAAGATCGAAGACGTGAATGAAACTGCGCCATCTGTGTGGGATACCTTGGGACAGCCAAGTGGAAAGTATGATTACATGGTGAAGTACTCCGTTCCCAAAAGCTACAAGATTCCTATTGAAGATGTTAAGGTAACCGGATGGGGTGACGATTTCCCAAAAGACTATGCTGATGTTAACACAATAAGGTTTCCTCTGCGATCCTGTGCCTAGGTGGCACCCTCATTATCACTTCTCAAGACCAGTTCCATATTCCTCTAACAAGGCTATTCCTTGGAATTATGGAGCTGATGTTTACTATCATGGCGTCAAGCAAGACCCTCTGACCGTTGAAGACTTCTGATTGAAGCTTCCATTCGACATTGACAATATCACGGATCAAGTAAGGTGACCCGAGCAGGAAGGTGTTCTCTCAATCTCTCCTCCAAAGACACCGCGACTCGGCTCGCATTCCGGCTACTCAACAATATCCCGGCCGGAGGAAAGAACCGATGCTCACCTGCTCAACGGAAGTACCAAAGGAAGTTCTTGACCACCTCAAACAAGAGATGGAGAATTCTAAAGATCATCAAGAAGAGTGACTACAATGTTGTTGAGCAGTTGGGGAGACTCGTCAAAATCTCCATGCTTGCTGCTCTTGTGCTCCGAGGCTCATACTAACGCCTTGGTGAAGTTTCGAAGAATGCTCACGTCCGCAAGACACTACTCTTGACCAGTTTGAAGTTTGTATTGCTAGCGGCTGCCAACAACGGCCTAGGCTTCTCTATCTTGATTTAATTCCATGAGGAAGGCATAACAAAGCCTTGCATCTCTGTTGAATGCAAAGGTTACATTGTCTCATGTTTTGGTAGATCTTGGTTACCTCACGAACATCCTTCGAAAGCTTTTGATCGACTTGATGTCGAAGGGTTGGTTACGAGACCAGTGACATTATTGTGAGCTTTTGATGGTTCTAAGCGATGCTTGGAAACTCACCACACTGTTAAGTCGGTTCCCGGACTTTTGATTCCACGTTCTTTGTCATGGACATCCGACTTACTCTTTCTACTTGGGCGCCCTTGGATACATGGGGCGGTATACCTCTACCTTGCATCGAAGTTGAAGTACCGGTGAAGGGAAGGTTGTTACAATATGTGGTGAAGAAGAGTATATGGTCGATCATCTGATCTTCGTTACCTCGAGATGGAGGGTGAATTCTTTGAGACTCCCTCTCAAGCTTTTGAAACAATCCCAGTCATGCACGACTCTCCGTCACTCCCAAGTTACAAGCTCCTAGGATAGCCTCCACGAAGATGCTCAGCTGCGGTTGAATAAGGTGGTAGTGCTATTTGGGGTTGACTCACGATTTTCCTTTCAAATTTGACAAGGCTGGTTTAGGCTTCACTTTATCGAGGTCGAGAAGATGATCGTGAGCGTGCGGCCAACTTCCTTTCCGCATCGATCAGTCGAATCCATGCTATGAGGGGCGACGACGACGACGACATCGGCAAGTGGATCTTTCCAACTCGGATCATGGGCTCGACAGTTGGAAGGCGAAGGCGTCATACCAATCTCCTTTAGTCGGGGTAATTGTTTTGTCTTGTTTGCTTTTCGTATTTTCTATGTTTTGAACAATAAACTCTAAAGCCTAGTGCCTTGCGGGCATTATGGCTCGTTGCGAGGTTATTATCATGTCGTTTGCGTATTTTCATTCAATAAATTAGTTGGACTTTTGCATTCAATTGTGTTTTCTTTCTTTTACTTTATCACCCTTAAAAGCTATGTGTTTCTTACACACACCACGTGATACAACTGCGAATCACTCCGAATCTCGTTAATATGACTATGCTAGTGCTAAATATGACTTGATAATCCGATCTACCAAGCGAAGATGAAAGTGAGGAAGATTGTGAAGTGCCGGAGAACTTGTCGGGCCTTTCTGCCAAGAAGATCGAGTTATCTGACCACGAAAAGAGTAAGTTGAGGTTGTGAATTTGGAGTCTTGCGAAGGCAGAAAAAAGATCAAGATAAGGCGGGTCTTGAGATGGGTGTTAAAGAAAGGTTGATTCGGATGCTACGAGGCTTATTGAGGTTTTGCTTGGTCATACGAAGACATGCAGGTTTGGACATTGATATTGTGGTACCGATTGCCATGAAAGAAGGTTTTCTCGGTGAAACAAAAGGTCGTCGTATGCGTCTGAGATGTCAGAAAATCAAAGCCGAAGTTATAAGCGGTTCAACGCCCGGTTTCTAGCGTTACTTCTTATCCATGATGGGTTGCAAATGTGGTTCCGTACCTAAGAAGGATGGCAAGATGCGAATGTGTGGATTGGAGATCGAACAAAGCAAGTCAGAAAGCGATTTCCCACTTCCTCATATTGATGTTACGGTTGACAACACCGCTCGGCACAAAGTTTTCTCCTTCATGGACGGTTTCTCGGTTACAATCGGATCAAAATGGCTCCAGAAGACATGGAAGACTACTTTTGTTACAGTGGGTACTACATTACAAGGTTATGCCGTTCGTATTGAAGCAGGCGCCACTTATCGGTGCTATGGTGACATTATTTCATGACATGATCCATCGAGATAGAGGTCTCGTTAATGACATGATAGCTCGATCCGCGGTGCGAAGAAGCATCTCGATCATTTGCGAAAGCTGTTGTGATTGAAGAAGTATTTGAGACTTAATCGACAAATGCACTTTTGGAGTCGGATCCGGTAGCGCCTAGGGTTTGTTGTCGATGGTAGAGGTATTGAAGTTGACCCGCCAAGGTTAAAGCTATTCAAGAGATGCGACTCCGTCTGAGAAAGTCGGAGGTTTCTTGGGACGTTTGAACTACATTGCAGTTCATTGCATCTAAGCTACTTGTGAGCCAATCTTCAAGTTACTAAGAAAGATCAAGTGGTAGAATGGGCGGCGATTGCGAGATCGCTTTGACAAAATCAGGGTACCTCTGAATCCTCTATCACGATCTTGCCTGCGATGGAAGACCTCTTATCATGTACTTGATGTTAGAGAACTCGATGGGGTGTGTGTTGGGGCAACATGGCGAGTGCAGTCGAAAAGAGCATGCAATATACTACCTTAGAAAAAGTTTACCATGTGAAACAAGATACTCTGTCGAGAAAACTTGCAGGCTTTAGCTGGGCTTTCATGAGCTAAGGCGGTATATGTTGACTCACTACCTTGTTGATTTCAAGATGGATCCGATAAAATACATATTTGAGAAACCGACTCTCTCAGGAGAATAGAAAGATGGCAAATGATCTTGACAGAATCGATATCGGTACACTTCTCGAAAGCGATCAAAGGAAGTGTAGTAGCCGATCATTTGGCTCATCAAGCCGATGACTATCGGTCTATGCGATTCGAGTTTCGGATGAAGATGTTTTACTGAATTCTGATTGTGAAGAACCGAGGCCCAGACGAAGGACGAACAAGGATCGATGGACCATGGTCTTTGATGGAGCCTCAGCCTTGCAAGCATTGGCGCCATCATCATATCCTACGAGGACATCGCCTTTCACTAGATTATGTTTGATTGCACAAACAACATGGTGAATCTGAGCGTGCATCATGGGTATTAAAATTGCTATTGACTTGAGAATCAAGTTCTTGCAAGTGTATGGAGACTCGGCTTTGGTGATCGGTCAGTTAAGGCGAGTGGGATACGAAACACCGAATCTTAGTATCGAGCATGTCTGAGTTTGATCCCTACTTCTAAGAGATTACTTTTGATCATATTCCACGAGAGAAATCGGTTGGCGGCGCATTGGCTACTATGTCATCTATGTTCAAGGTCGGATGGGACAACGAGGCTCCCGGATCATCATTGAGTTTGACGAACCATCTTGTGAACTTGATACGAAGAAAACCTTGGTACTGACGTGAAGAGTATCTTGAGACTCGGGAATATCCAGGGGGCATCATCAATGATAAAGTTCTTGAGAAGATTTGCATCAAATTATTCCTCGATGTGACACCTTGTACAAGCGATCACGACACATGCTTACTTATATAGGCCAGGAAAGCAGAGAACATATCATGGAAGAGTTACGAAGGCGCTTTCGGTACCCTCCGGTGGACATCTGATGGCTAAAAGATTTTAAAACGAGGTTACTATTGGTCCACCATGGGCGGTTATCAGCTTATGCTCGATCTTGTCACAAATGCGGTTATGCGGACAAAGTGCGTACCTCGATTACCTGAATGTTCTAAGACTCCTTGGCCTTTTTTGCAATGTGGGGCATTGACATGATTGGAGAAATGTAGCCTGACTTCCAATGGACATCGTTTCATCCTTGTGGAGACTATCTCACCAAGTGGGTGGAAGCGACTCGTTAGCATCATTACCAAAAATGTTGTGGCTCGATTCATCAAACATAATCTTATCATCCGATATGGCACTCCGAAAGGATTATCACGGATACGGCTCTAATCTCAATAACAAGATGATCCTTTGAACTCTTGCACTTGATTCAAGATCAAGCACCACAACTCTTCTCCATATCGGCCTAAGATGAATGGGTGGAAGCCGCAACAAGAACATTAAGAAGATTATCTGAGAAGATGCGGTGACTTACAAAGATTGGCATGAGATGTTACCATTTGCTCTTCATGGTTATCGCAGTCACGAACATCAGCGGGCAACCCCTTCTCTCTTAATGTGGTATGGGCCGTCTACCATGAGGTTGATTCCCTCAACGAGTCCTCCGGGCGGAGCTAAGTGAAGGCAGTTGGGTCGAGACTACGCCTTGACGGATCAATTGGATCGATGAAAAGCGACTGCATCCATACGCCATGGGCAGTTATCGAGCGAATGATCGAGCATTTAACAAGAAGGTCGAGCAAGGAGTCTACCAAGTCGGTGATCTAGTAGTCAAGCGCATCATTCTTCCACAAGGTGATCCCAGGGGCAAATGGATTCCCACCTATGAGGACCATTTGTAGTCAAACCAGTATTCTCGGTGAGACTATGATACTTAGCACCATGGATGGTGAAGACTTCACACGTGAGCAGAGACATAGTCAAAAGATACTACGCATAAAGAGACCCGCTAGGTCGGTAGCCTAGGCAAAATAAGGCATCTGGCGAACCAAAGGGTTCGGGCAAAGTTAAGGATATATACAAAACATGTACACCGGCAAGTCGAAAACACGAAAAAGCGACTTGGGCAAAAAGGTATCCGTGGTGAAAACTGAAAGGCGGTCTAGGAAAAGTTAGGGATTTAAGCGTGCGATATGTCTCTTCGGATCACCTATCTGAGACTACTACATTCAAGATTCAAATGGTGAAGATCAATTCACTCACTTTTCTTGTGACAAGGAGATGAGATAGTTGAAATATATGAGTACTAGCATAGTTGGAACTTAACAGATTGTTTCGCATAGCTTTTACCTTGCTTGTGTACAAACTACTTGGCCATCATACATTTCAAATAAATATGAATTCTTTCTCTTTACAATTTCACGGTGTTGTTTGCATAGAGTCCAACGTTTGCTTTGAATGATTATGTGCATTCGACAATAAGAACTATTCATGTCATGCGAAAGACATAAAAAGTACTTATTACAGCTCGAGAATTGAGATGGAGGAAGGTCACCAAAACATTCCCAGAGCATGATCCCCATGAACACAATCTCCACAGGTGTCCTCACCACAAACCTTCCCAGTGAGTATGTGTTAGTCCCAGGCGATGATTCAACCAACCAGCCTTGCCACGTCATTAGTAATTTCATCTCCGCGAGGAGATATCTATCTCCGGCAAATATCTCTCAACAATCCCTATTTTCTCGATAGTAGTATCCGGACTTGGAACTTGGTCGGATAGTGCATCGGAGAAATCTACACCCTCTTATACCTCGGCCAGAGATTACAAGCGGGCTCCGAATCCTTCTAACGGTCTCGGTGAATATCAACGCTCTCCAGCAGATCTACACTTAAAATCTTCATTAGGCGGCTCTAATTTTTCCCAATGGGATCTACACAAGGTCCCAGATTGCCTCCGGACTCTCCCAGCAGGGGTCTATGTATGAGATCCTCAACGACATGTTTCTCGATCTCTACCGGCCTCAACAATATCAGGCCCAAGACTTGGTGGATAGTGCATCGGAGAAATCAAAGTTCTTCTCTTCTCGGGATCTCCATCCCCAAGCAGGTAATCCTCAAGCAGGAACATCGCATCTTCTTGAAGATGGATATGTTTTGAAATACTACAACATCTAGCATTCATACATTCCTCATAGTATATGCATATGTCATTCATTACACATTGTCATGCATCATACTTTGCATAAACTAACAATATTCATCAAAATTTCTCTTGTTTCTCCAAGCAATTAGAAGTCATTTGACGAGCAAGTTCGGGATTAAGACCGAATCAGACGGAAAACTATCAACAACCACCGCTTTGTTCTCAGCGCGATCCGGGATTAATACCGAGCTAGCGAAACCTCCGATCAACACACGAGCACAGTGAAGCCATCCGTGCGCAACTACTATCCCTCGAGTAATCGGCCACGAAGATCTATACGATTCCCTCTTATTATCAGACAACTCTGATGCGGCGTGCGACTCGGTTGCCTTGGATAGCATCTTAAGCCCATCTCCGACTACTTGTCAACATTCCTCTACTTTCGAGCATATTTGGTTTAAAAAAAACAGTACAAGCCAATAACTTCATTCAAAGATGAGCACAGTCTAGCGTCGACTCCCGGATGGCATCCTAAGCCCATCTCGCTCCCATCGAAAACATCTGAGCCTAGCGTGCGGCTCACTCGACGCCGACCTTTCGGATGGCATCTTAAGCCCATCTCAGCCGGTTCTCCTATCTATACAACAATCTCGAGTCTAGCGTCGGCTCGTTCCCCAGCGAATTCTCAACTTCTCCAAATGGCATCCATAAGCCCATTCCGCATCCTCGATCAGCGAGTGCAAATTTTGGTGTACTCGGTGTTCATCATCTTTACTGCGGTCACGAAAGGAAAAGCATGCCAATCTAACCCTTCTAGTACAAGAAGATTGAGCAGGAAATTTGTCATACCCAAATTTGCCCTCCAATTCTCGGGCATTCCATACCTCCATGCTCAGGATTAAAGAGTTGATCGGACAAACTCTCTCTAGACAATCAAAACTAGGGTTTTCTCGAATCAAGATGGACTTCCAACATCTCAATGGTTTCATGCCTCCTCATTATACTTCAAGAATCTCCATGTCAAGTTTCAAGCCTCATGAGTCAAGTTTCCTCAGACAATTGCACGGATGGTTGAAAATCATTGTATTGGTCAAAAGTCAGCATGGTCAACATACGGTCAAACTTCGATTTTTGGTCAACATCCTCATTTTGAACTCACATTCATCATTTGATCAAGGTTGATCATGATTCATCAAGAAAACTCAAGATTTGCTCAAAGTCAAACTTTCCAAATTAGGGTTTAGGTGAAAAGTCAATGAACTTTGGTGATCATAACTTTCTCTCTCTCGAAATTTTCCACCACCTCTTGTTTTGAAGGAAATTCAATTCTCTACAACAATGTGTCACAAGAATGTCAAAATGCTTCATTTGAGGTATGGCTCAAAACATTCGAGGTCCTTCTCAAAGTCAACAAAACGTCAACTTTTTGTTTTGAAGATATATTGAGCATGGTAACTCCAATTGAGATGAGACAAAAAAGGTTGGTTAGAGGACTCTTATAGATTTCTAAAAAGTCCAAGAACTCTCAAAATGTGGAAAATTGAGCAAGATACACTATTCGAGGAAGTTGGCGATTTTGAATGATTGCACAAAGGACATTTTGGAATGCAAATTTTCAAATGGGCCTATAATCTTTTGATCCAAACTTGTTCATGACATTATTTGTGACCCATAAATGCTTGGCCATTGCAATTTCTATTTATTGATTTATTTTTGAATTTTAGAACATTTAATTCAAAATTAAATTATATAAAATATGAAAATAATATATTTTTTCAAATGGATTGGATTTATATCTTACTTGAGGTCCAAGATAGCCCACCAAGCATACCAATTTCGCGTATTTTTGCAGGTTGGAAAATCAACCCGAGAAGATGATGGCGTTAGGGTTCGGTGGTCGACTCGGCGTGGACTCATATTTGCATGCGTGGCGATGATCCTCGATTCGTTCATTCCATCAGTGGTGGTGGCCATGCTTTGATTTTCAAATATCCTTGACACGTTATCACTTATAAAGCATCGGTTTCAAAATCAAACACAAATGACCGTTGTCGAGGTGGTTAAACGTTAATGTTGGATCCTCTCCATGGTCTCAGTTCGATCCTCACGGCATCGGTTTGCTTTTCTTTCCAAACTTTCAATTATTTTCTATTTTCATATTTATTTAATATTTTGCATCATTTTAATTAGTTTCATAATTTTATTTCATGCATTAAAAATCACCAAAATATTTTTCCTTTTGCATTTATTTTCAGAAAATACTTATTTAATTTATAAAATTAAAAAATATTATATTGCATGCATATTTATTTTTATTCATAATTTAGCATTTAAATCAATTTTAATTAGTTTTAATTATAAATTGCATCAAAAATCCCAAAAATTATTTTAGCATATTTATGTTATTTCCAGCATGTCATATTTTCCTCATTCAAAAACTTGCATTTTCTAACATTTTTCTCTTATTCGATTCATCTAAGTATTTTAGATTTCTCATTCTTTTCTGGGTTATTCGTTTCGAGACGTTTCTTTCATCGTTTTCTTTTTCCAATAATGATAATGGGATGTAATAGTTTTAAATTAGGCTTTTATTTTCATCTTTAATTATGTATACGCCCCAAAGCCATGTAATAGCGTGGGACATTTATCTTTCCGCATCTTTACATTCCATTTTAATTTACCCTATAAGCTAGTAACTAGGCGTGTGGCAAGATAATAATGAACATAGCCCACTAATCTTCAAGATAACATATTCGAATCAACACACTCTTTCACATGCACCTTAGGGTAATTCTCTCTCGTTGCCTTACAATTCAAAATGGTGAGTCCCTCGAGCGTGGAGGTATTTAGCACCGTTGCCTTCAAAACAAATCATCATAGTCCCTTGATACAAAGATCATAAGACCCACGATGTCGCCTCGAATACATGATCTTGACCCTCGATTGTCGCCTCTGAAAATGATGATAGTCCTTGAATGTGCTAGGATACTTCCACAGTTGCTTTCTATGACCATCGATGTCCCTTGAATGTCGCTTACATCCAGCGAATAAGTTACCTACCAACTAATGGTATGGATAGCGCTATTCTAAAGGCGTAAAATAACACGAAAGCGACCAATTCAGGTAGGTAATAAGACTTTTAGTTGCTTGCTCAATCAAACACTTTTCACCTCACACTTTGTCAAAGTTCAAATACTTTTCAAAGCGAAACATTTCGAACACTTTGTATACATTCCTACATGAATCATTACAAAGTCAATGAAATGCCTTTTCAAAACATTTTTTCAAACACAGGAAAGCACAATTTTAAAGTGATCTAAGAGCAACTAAGAGCCGTAGATAACTACGGATGAAAAGGGTGCTAATACCTTCCCTTTTCATAACCTTCTCCTTACTCGAGAATCTAACGAAGGTCTTTTACATGCTTTTACCTTCCCTTAATTGGATAAAAAAAAGTCGGTGGCGACTCTTGCTATCCACATTTGCGATACAAAACACTAAAAAGTCGGTTCACGTATTACAAGATGGCTTTCGGAGACTAGCGATGAAGCTTGGAGTGTTGGAACACTAGTGGAAGAAATTTGTGCCGCGGGAGAAAGTTTGCTTTGTGAGCTCTGTGTGTTGATTACTCTGTGGGGAACATATTGGTGACTTTCGTCGTCATCTCAATTCCTAGAACCTGTAGTAATTACTTTCGTATGTCCGCTTTTCGTATGTTTGTAAACAGATGTTTATTGTCAAATGCATATAATCATTCAAAGCAACCATTGGACTTTATGCAAAAAACAACAATAGCGAACATTGTAAAAGAAAGAACTTGTATTAATTTTTGAAAGGTGGCGTATGGCCAAGCAGCTTGTACACAAAGAAAGTAAAGCTATCTGCGGAAACAATCTGATCGAGTTCCAACTATGCTAGTACTCATATATTTAACTATCTTATCTCCTTGTTTATCGGTAGAAGTGGTGGATGATTTTGCCATTTGAATCTTGAATCTTGATAGTGATACGTAGGTAGGTGATACTGGACGAGACATGGTTATGCGCTTAAATCCTAACTTTTTCCTAGACCGCCCTTTCGGGTTTGGTCTACCAGGATACCCTTTTTGCCCAAGCCGCTATCAGTTTCGACTTTCGGTGTACATGTTTTGTATATATCCTTAACTTTGCCCGAACCTTTTTGGTTCGCCAAGATACTATTTTTGCCTACGGTCGACCTAGCGGGTCTGTTTATCGTAGTATTTTTGACTATGCTGCGTTCACAAGGTGTGGGAAGTCTTAGCCATCCATGGTGCTAAGTATCATAGCTCCATGAGAAAATCTTTATTTTGACTACAAGCGGTCCCTCGTGGGTGGGAGTCCATTTACCCACAGGATCACCTTGTGGAAGGATGGTGCGCTTGACTACTAGATCATGAGCTTGGTAGACTCGGTGTTGACCTTCTTGTTAAATGCTGATCATTCGTTTACGATGGGTTGTTGCCGCGAGATGGATGCAAGTCGTTTCGTCGATCAAGTTGATTTGGTCGGTAGTATGGATCAATCGTCTTTGCTGGCTCTGCGTCCTAGAGGACTACGGTTGAAGATATCCCGAACCTCGATTGGTGGGCGCTTCCATCTGGTATACAAGAAGGGATGCCCTGTAGAAGTTCAGCGTAGTCACGATAACCATAGGCAAATGGCAACATCTCGTGCCAATCCTTGTAAGTCCTTGTCATCTTACATATAATCTTTTTGAGATTCTTGTTGGCGGCTTCAACTGTCTCTTAGGCGATGTGGAGAGAGTTGTGATGCTTGATCTGAGCTAGCGTCTGCGAGTTTGGTGATTATCTTGTTGTTGAGATTAGAACCGTTATCTGATGAAATCCTTCGGGAGTAATCTTAAGCGGATAAGATTATTCTTGATGAATCGGTAACAGACATCTTGAAACGAGGGTGCTTCTACCCATTTGGTAAAGTAATCGTCGCCAGGATGAAGCGGTGTCCGTTAGAAGCGGTGGGCTTGATTTCTCGATCATGTCAATGCCCACATTGCGAAAGGCCAGGAGGCGGTCGGAGCATTCAGCGATGCTTTGAGTCACGTGCACTTTGTGCATATGTCGCGTTTGTGACAAGATCGAGCATAAGCGGTGACAATCGGCTTCCATGGTGGACCAATAGTAACGATCTAGAATCTTCTTAACCATTGTATGTCCAGGGTGGGTGCGAATCTTGTAACCGTGTAATTCTTCCATGATTAGTTCCATTTGTTCTTTGATCTACACAGCGGGTAAGCACAAGTCGGGATTGCGCTTGTATAAGATATCGTTCTTTGAGGAAGAATTTGGATATGAATCTTCTCAAACTTCTTATGTTGAAAGATGCCCACTGGGGATATTCCACGAGTCTCGAAGATACCTTCACCCATTAGAACCAAGGTTTCTCTTCTCAAGCTCACAACAATATCTTGGTTTGTCGAACTTTCCAATGATGATGCAGGGGAGCCTTGTTATCATCGACCTTGAACATAGATGACATAGTAGCTGGTGTACTTATTGATTCTCTTCTCGTGGAATGTGATCAGTAATCTCTTGATGAGGGGATCGGACTCAAAACATGCTCTCGATATGGAATGAGATTAGGATGGTTAAGTATCCGCTCGCCTTTTATCGGTGATCACTAAAAGTGAGTCTCCATACACTTACAAGAACTTGATGCATAAGTCAATGACGGCTTTGATACCTGATGCAACCATTGACCATATTGTTAGTGCAATTGAAACATAATCTGGCGGTGAAAGGCATGTGTCCTTTGTGGGAGATGTAATGATGGCGCTAATGCCATTGCCAGAAATCGCGTTGAGGCTCCATCAAAGACCATAGTCCATCGGGGTCCTTGTTCGAGTCCCCAAATGCGGTCACGGTTCTTCGTGTCGATAACTAACAAAACATCTTAGATGCGGAAACTTCGAGCGCATAGATTGATAGTCATCTACGATGAGACAAATGATCGGCTACTACTTCCTTTGATAAACTTTAAAGAAGTATATGGTGTAAATGGTCAAGATCATTGCCATCTTGTATTCTTCGGAGAGAGGCGGTTTTATAATATTTTCGGATCCATCTTGGATATCAACAAAGTGGTGTGGGTCGACATGTATGGTCTAGTCGGGAATAACCCAGTAAGCGGCAAGTTTTCTCAGCATGAGTATCTTGTTTTCATATTAAATTAAACTTTTATGGGTAAGTATATTGCATACTCTTTTAAACCCGGTTTCGGCATGTTGCCCAGTGCATGATAAGAGGTCTTCCACTTGACGGGCGACATCGGGATAGGAGGGATTTTGTAGGTACTCATGATTTTGTCGGCGATTTGGAAATGTTTCCATTCTCACGTGATCTTTCTTGACAACTTGAAGATTGGCTCACAAGTGGCGATTAGATGTGCAATGAATCAGCAATGTAGTTCAAGCGTCCCAAGAAACCTTTGACTTCCTTCTCGGTCGCGGGCGCGGGCATTTCTTGGATAGCTTTAACCTTGGTGGTCGACTTCAATACCTACGGCGACAACAAACCCTAGGAGTTTCTTGGATCGACCCCGAAGGTGCACTTGTTGGGATTAAGTCTTAATTTGTACTTCTTCAATCTATCAGCAGTTTTCGCGATGATCGAGATGCTCTTCTTTGATACGTGATCAGGGCTATCATGTGACTTAGACCTACATCTGTGATGAATCATGTCATGAAATAATGCCACCATGGCATATATGATAAGTGGCGTGACGTTCTTGATCTGACGACATGACTTTGTGGCGGTGCCCACTATGTATGAAAGTAGTTTTCTCCATGTTTGAGGCCATTTTGTCGATTGTAGAAGACCATCCATGAAACTTTTATGTTGGGCGGTGTTGTCGGCTAGAACATCAATATGAGGAAGTGGAAAAAATCTTCGGACTCGCTTTGTTTAAATCTCGTAATCCACACACATTCGTACTTTACCATCCTTCTTAAGTACAGTACCGTTTGCAACCGCATGGATAAGAAGCAATAGGGAAACCGTTGTTGTTTCATAACCCGGCTTTGATTTTCTCATACATCTCGGGGACGTCGTGGACCTTACACTTCACGGGAGAAAACCCTTTTGCGCGTAATCGATGTACCACAATGTATCAATGTCTAGACCTAGCATGTCTTCGTATGACCAAGCAAAAACCTCGATATAGTCTAGTAGCATATGACTAATCTCTTTGACATTATTCTCAAGACCAGCTCTATCTTGATCTCTTACGCTTCATTGGTACCCAAATTCACAACCTCAATGGCTCTTAGTGGGGCTGTATAACTGTTCTTCTTCTGTGGTAGTCGACAAGTTCTCTGCACTTCACAATCTTCCTCACCTTCGTCTTCGGCTTGGTAGATCGGATTATGAAGTCATATTTAGCAATAGCATAAACATTATCAGAGATTGAGTGATTGCGATTAATATCCGCATGGATGTGTAAGAACACATAGCTTTTGAAGGGGTGATAAAGAAAGAAATAAACACAAAAGTCCAATAATTTTATTGAATGAAAATATGCAAATGACAGATAATAACCCTCACAAACGAGCCATGGCCTTGACGAGGCAAGGCTTTAAGTTTATTGTTCAAGCATAAAAGCGAAAAGCATAACAGAAAACAAAAGCAATTACTCCTATCTAAAGGAGATTGGTATAACGTCTTCGGTCTTCCAATTGTTGAGTCCGTTGTCGGGAGTTGGGAAGATCCAACCGCTGATTTTGAAGTCATTGTCGCCGTCTTCTATAGCATGGACTTCATTCAGGCTGATGGGGAAAGGAAGTTGGCGGGCACGTTCGCGGTATCATCTTCCGCCTTTGATGGTGAAGCCTAAACCGGTCTTTCGGTTGAAAGGAAGATCGGGGAGCTGACTAAATATTACTACCTCCTTCTTCAGCTGCGCTTGAGCATCCTTCAGGTGATGCCATCCTGCGTGATGGTGTAACCGGGTGATAGGAGAGTCAGGCGCATGACTCTTGGAAGTGTTTGAAGGCTTGATAAAGGGAGTCTCAAAGATTCACCTTCCATCTCGAGGCTCGGAATATTTGCGGATGGCCTACCATGTATTCCTCTTCTTTGCATCTGTAACAACTTTCCCTTCACCGGGTACTGACTTGATGAAGGTGAAGGTATGCCCCATGTATCGAAGGCGTCCAAGTAGGCAAGAGTAAAAGGCTGGACGGATGTCCATGACAAAGTGGAGTCGAAAGTCGGGAACCGACTTTAAGCTGGTAAATGAGCTCTCAAGTCTTGTTTGTTTAGAACCATCAAAAGCTCTCACAATTATGTCCTTTGGGTTTCAAGACCAATCCTTCAACATCGAGTCGGTCAAAAGCACCGGTAGGATATTCAGCGGAACTGTATCACCAAAACATGAGACAATGTACTTGGCATTCAGGAGGATGTGCAAGGCTTTTGTTGTCTTTCCTTGAAGTCAAATCGACATCGGAGAAGCCAGACCGTTGTTGGAGCAGGGCTAGCAATCTAAACTTCAAATTGATCGTTTGCTTGGTGTCTTGCGGTGTGAGCATTCTCGGAAACTTCAGGCTTTAGCATAAACCTCGGAACACCAGGCGAGCAAGCATGGAGATTTTGGATGGAGTCATCCCAATTGTTCCACAACATATGGTCACTCTTCTTGATTATCTTGAGTTTCCTCCATTTCTTGTTTGAAGGCGTCTTGACCTTCCTTTAGTACTTACATACTGCAGGCGGGATGAGTCACAGTTCTTTCCTCTAGTCTAGAAGCTGGTTGAACAATTTGGAATCTGGCTGGAGTCATGACGTCTTTGGAGGAGAGATCTCCGGAGAAAATACTCTTCAGGTTGGTCACTTACTAGATCGGTGATGTTGTCAATGTCGGGAATGGTAGCTTAAACATGCAAGATCACGATTAGTCGGAGGTCTTGCTTGACACCATGATAGTAAACTTAGCTCCATAGTTCCAAGGTATAGCTTTGTCGAAGAATATGGAACTGTGCAGGAGAAGTAATGATGAGAGGAATGGAACTACCAGGCCGCAGGATCAACGGAGGAAATCCTTATTGTGTTTACATCGGCATAGTCTTATGGAAATCTTCTCCCATCCGATCGCCTTAACATCTTCAATAGGAATTTTGGCTTTCGAGAACGATTATACTTCACCATAATCAAACTTTAGGCACCCCAAAGTATCCCACATACAGTATAGTTTCGCTCATCTTTGATCTTCGATTTCTTAGACATGTCTTCACCTGATTCTTCACGGGGATGGTTTTGGAAATAGCACTTAGCGGTTATCCATCATGCCTTGAATCGTCTTCTCAACCAACCACACGTCGGTGCGGATGGGCCCCAACGACAATTTTCTAGGCATCCTGGATTAACAGGCTCGCAGCAAATTCTTCTTACTGATCATCGAGGAATAGTCCGTGTCTATATTAAAACATAAAGTTCTTGTCAATAGCATTGGAACTCTTGCCGTGTTAAACACATAGTGCATTGATCACATTCGAGTCTCGACGGGAGGATCGAACTCAATCTCTTGCTTCAATCATCTCTGAATCTTGTTCTTGAGACCAACAATTGTCGTGTAAACACACAGGGCGTTGAGTGGTAAGCACAATTGTCGATTATGGAGAGGAAGTGTTGATGTTTGAGAGGATCCCATAAGTATTCTTCCTTCGACATGTGTTGCAATGCTTGCGACAATGGCATATTGATCTTAGTAAATTGTCTTTGTGGCGCGTTACGTTACAGCGTTGTCTCAACGAGGTTGTCTTGATGTAGGATTGGAGATCACAACCCCCGGCGGATGGAGCATAATCGGTCTTGGCTCAGCTTTTACGACCATACGACATTGGCTTTTTCTTACCAAAAGACCTCAGGCATTTGAAGATGACTCTGCGAATCTTTCCACTTGATTCCGGCTTGATCGCTCTCTGTCAATATTAGCTCGGTGAATCCGGTGAAGGTTTCCAATCGAGATGATTGAAGAATGGAGCTGTCGGTGTTCCATAAACATATCAACCAACTCCTATTGGACAAGGGTGGTTTGAACTCTGCTTTAGATCTCTCCATTTCTAAGCATATTCTTTGAACTTCTCATCACGACCCATAGACATGCTTTGTAGTTGCATGCAGTGGGTGCCAATTGATGTACTAGTCTTTGCTTGTAGAAAGCATACGCTAAGTCATTCGGTATGGATGTGGGTACTCTCTAGGATAATACCATTCCAAGCGAGCTCAGGACAAACTCTCTTGAAAGAAATGGATCCACGGGTTCTGTATCAAAATGTGAGATCTTGCAGATAGGACTTCAAATGCGATTTGGACAAAATACATGTTAAAAGGTGTGCCAGATCAGTCCGGTTCTCTGGCCTCACTCTTTGATTTGTGAAACATCAAGCTTTTATTTTCAACACAAGTGATTTAATGATTGTGAAAATTGATGTCAATTGATATTGACTAAACAATAATTTAGGAGGTCGAGTAATGGGATTGTTATATAAAGAGAATAGATGGAGCACCCAATATATATAGTTATCTATAGCTTATATGAATATATTTGATATGTTTGTGTGTTTTAATTGCTATTTCTATGATTGGGAAAGTTTCTCCTTTGGATTTTTGAAGCGGTAGATTATGTGGATTCTAGGTTTGTTATTATTGGTCATGGATCTTACGCATACATATCCTAGTGGGATGGGCATTGTAGCTCGGATCTACGAGGTTCTATGGTTTGTTTTGTGCAGGGAGAAAGAAATTTGCTCGGCAGGATGAGACCTTGTGCCTACGTATTCTCAAAGGATGTTGAGAAAGTCGGGCAATCGTAGTTCCACTTATGCTAGTGGAAAACAGCGATGTTATTTTAAGAGAGCGGACAAATGTCATCTTAATGAAAAATGTATCTAATCTATTTCATCACATACATTTTTGAAAAGTTGATTGAAATGAAATCTTTCATCGTAAGAGATTCTGGTGTTTTGCTTGAGTGTACAAAAGATTACTTACATGTTTAAGAAAGATGTTTGAAAAGATGATTGAATCTTTTAAGCATTAGGTGTTTTGCTTGAATGTATAAAGTTACCACTTCTGTTAAGAGATGTTTTTGTTTTTGAAAGAGTTTGAAAAGTTTTAGGCATATGTGTGATGTAGATGAGATACTTCTTTCCATAGAGATGATAGATATCTAAATCTCAGGAGAATTTGATTGGATTAAAGGATGCTTTTAAGAAGCCCATGGGTCCTTGTATTGTAAGCCCGAGGAGGCATTAGGGGTCATCGAGGGTCCTTGTGAAGCTCAAGAGGAAGCTATAGGGTATGGCGCTTTGTGTTAAAAGGATTTCACAGAATCCTTTTGGAATTAAGAGCAATTTCAGGAAATTTTACTCTCTGAGATTTTGAAAGTGATTTCAAGGAAACCATCCTAGGGGTTCTATCTTAGTGGGTGATTCTTTGTATTGACCAATAGGAGGCTGTTAAGAAATTTCCTATCTCTTTCATTGTATGATGCGAAGGCTAAACTCAATGAGGAGTTCTTTTGAGCCCGAAGCCCGAGGGCTGACTCAGCGAGTGTTGTTGTCTTGAAGCCTAAGCGCTAAACTCGAGGATAGATAGTTTCTTTGTACAAAGCCAAGAAGGCTAACTTTGTGGAAGGAGTTATCTTATATGAAGCCAGAGAGGCTAAATCAATGGGGATGAGTTATCTTGTATAAAACCAAGCGGAGGCTAAACTCATGTTAGTGATGAATTGTCTTGTATAAAGCGAGGAGGCTAAACTCATACTAGTGATGAATTGTCTTGTATAAAAGCCCAAAGCGGAGGCTACTGGCGAGGCTATGATTAGTCTAATTGTTATGTTATAATTAGGCAGTTTTGTATAAACAGTGTGTGTGTGTGTGTATGTATTCACAGGGGAGTTTATGGAAAAATATAAACAATACATGATGTTTATTTACAAGAGTTTATGAAATATAAAAACAGTGTTAGTAAACGAACGTTTGAAAGCAGTAACGATTATTTACAAGTTTGAATGTGTACAAGGAAGTGAATATACACGAGAGCTATTTATGTCTGAAAAAGATGGATGTACATAGGAGGTTGGGACTTACATAAGGTGGCCCATTGATTTGCAGTTTCCACGAGGAATAATGCTCCTTTCAATACCAATGGCAATTCGGGTTTTGAATGTCTGGATGAAGCGAAGCGAATGATCGAAGTTTATACGTGTTTAAGTATAAAAAGTATCATGTGTATGCAGATAAAAGTTTGTTGAAAAGAAGCTGTTATGTACAGAAAAATATATATGTATAAAGAATGTTGGTTTGAGTATACAGGTGGAAGTGAAAATAAACGATCGAAGTTTATCTGTACTTGAGTATAAAAAGTATACATGTGTCTGGATGAAAATTATATATGTTTGAAGAGTTTGATATATACAAGAAATATTATGTACACAATAATGTTATGGGACTTACAAGTGAGGGAGGCCTATGGTTTGAAAGCGATTTCCGCAGGGAATAATGCTCCTTTCAATACCAATGGTATGCGATGTAAAATGAAAACAAACGGAAAAAGTTTATGCATGTTATATACAGGTAAAAGATGTGTTACATAAAGAAATGGATATGTACAAAGTATATATACATAAAAAATGTTTTAGGACTTACAAGTGAGGAGGCCATGATCGATTGAGAAATTCGAGAGAAAAGCGAATTCGGTTTTATCGTTTAAATCGGATCGATCATGGTAAAAAGATCTAGTTTGATAAAAGTTTTGAAAAATGATTTGAAAATGTTGTGAAATGTAAGGTTCATTTATATGAGAAGTTTTGAAAAAATCGGAGTCGAAAACTTGAAAAATTCACCTTAAAGGAGGTTTGAAAAGTGTTGTCATTTTTGACTCGATTAAAATATAATCGGATGAAAGTTTTTACGAAACTTTTTCACTATCATAAAATAGATACATTTATTGACAAGTGTCCAAAAGATCACCTTAAAATAAGGAGTTTGATTGGTCAAAAAATTGTGAAAGTTTGTAAAAAATGAAAATATGGAAAGTTATAAAAAGAAATGGTCGATGGGAGTTGAACCCATGACCAAAGGGTAGAAATTCAATGAGAGAGACTTAAGGGCAAACAGGCTACCCAGAGCCAAGCGCTGGCTGTGTTAGTGGACTCGAAACACGTGTTAAATGATATTGGAAAATTTAAATTTGAAAACAAATCAAAAGAACCGCGTCACATTCTTCATGTTTGATCTTGATTACAGAAATTCAAGCTATAATCTCGTTTCTTAATGAAATTGAATGAAATAAATCAAACTTGCTCATTTTTCATCACTAACATGAAGGTGAATGTTAATTGCATTTATATTTAACCTAGCATGCTGAATTTTGGGAACCACGATGAACAAATGAGTTTTTCAAATTAAATGATGTATGATTGATGATTCTTTGATTTTGAGAAATTTGATGATCGTTATAAGTGCGAGAGCTCTAAGCGGCCATGAGTTTTTCAATTGATGCAAGGAATCATAGAGTTCGAAGTTGGTGTTCATACTGTTCGGGGTTGAGATGAAGATGATGATTCGTGTTGAACTTGTTTGAAGATTGGGTGAGCTTCAGCGGATCTTAGGAAAGGCTGTAGGGATGGGCTGCACTCCTTGAATCATTTGGAACTCTCAGTCGGTTCCACTGCATGACACAAAATTGAACTTGAATCACAGGTTAAGAGTGTTCTGAGTTCAAGATTAATAGTGCGCCTCGTGTCCATGGAGTATGGTGATGATGTTTGAGTGATTAGAACATCAATTAATCCATCTAACCAATTAGAAACTTAAAGCGATTTGTGAGATGATGTTCATGAGATGATTTCTGATTTTTAGCTTTGATCAAGTTGTTTTAAGTTTTAAACAAGTTTGATATTGATCATGGAATGTGTTTGACACCAAGTTTATCATGTTTTTCATCAATTTTCAAAATGCAAGTTTGGCAATTTGACATATGTTTCTTGAAATTTCAAAGATGGAAAGGAAAGCATGAACTTGCATTGCTTTGGTGTTGTTTTGAACTTGAATTGGTGATCAATTTATAGGCAAATGGTTACGAAATGTTGGCAACAAGTACAAGCTTTTGGTAAATCAAAGATAGCTTAAGAATTAAGAAAGACATTTGTAAAGGAAAAGGAAGTTTCCTTTTTAACCATGTGCTTGTTTTACTTTGATCCTATCTCATCTCAGTGTACTTCAAGCTGATATTTATCAGTTCAATCAATCCATTTGGCAAGGTTGGAAGCTTCTAGATGAAGAAACCTCAAAATGACCTATAATTTGATGTTTTGGATTTTGAAAATCAAGTTCATGGAGCCTTATGTTTCAATTTCAAAGTATGTCTAGACTCAATGGATTTA
>CM038794.1:4905436-5015367 GCA_021764765.1 Vicia sativa
GATGCTTTAGACTCGAGACCTAGGAAGAGAACTGATATTGGAAGAGGCTGAAGCTTGTTGGTTTTTGAATTTCAATTTCAAGAATGTATGAAAAATTTGCAAGAATTTTGGCTTGTTTTTAGGTTAGGGTTTCGAGTGAGAGGCTGGCATGTTGCTTAGTATTTAGAGCAAGTTTGGATGGCAAAAGGAGGAAAAGATTGCTTCTTGAATGTTAATATTTTCCAATAAATTTAAATCAAATATTTGAAAAATATTGATTTTCTTCCCATGTGAGAGGCTAGCACGAAATTGGAATGATTCTGGGCTTCTTGGACATTAAGAAAGATATAAATCCAACTTAATTGAAAAATAACCTTATTTCATATTTTATGTAATTTAATTTGGAATTAAATGGTTTAAAATCCAAATATAAATCACAAAATAGAAAATACCAATGCCCAGCATTTATGGGCCAAGAATAACATCATGAACAAGTTTGGATCAAAAGATTATAGGCCCATTTGGAAAATTTTGCAATTTGACCAATATGTCCTTTTGTGCAATTGTCCAAAATTTCCCAACTTCTGAATAGTGTATCTTGCTCAATTTTCCACATTTTGAGAGTTCTTGGACTTTGGAAAGCTCTAAGAGTCCTCTAAACAATGTCTTTGGTTTCACTTCAATTGGAGTTACCATGCTCAATATATGTTCAAAACAAAAAGTTGACTTTTTGTTGACTTTGAAAAGGACCTGTAATGTTTTGAGCTATACCTCTCAAATGAAGCATTTTTTGGATATTCTTGTGAGACATGAAGGAGAATTGAATTTCCTTCAAAACAAGAGGTGGTGGAAAATTTCGAGAAAGTATGAGAAAGTTATGATCACCAAAGTTCGCTTGACTTTTCACCTAGAAACCCTAATTTAGAAAGTTTGACTTTGAGCAAATCTTGAGTTTTCTTGATGAATCATGATCAACCCTTGATCAAATGATGAATGAAACTTCAAAATGAGGATGTTGACCAAAAATCGAAGTTTTGATCAGATGTTGACCATGATTGACTTTTGACCAATACAACCGATTTTCAACCATCCGAGCAATTGTTCGAGGAAACTTGACTTGTAGGTCTTGAAACTTGACATGGAAAATCTTTGAAGCATATGAGGAAGCATGGAAACCATTGGAGGTGTTAGAAGTCCATCTGGATCTGAGGGATGCCAAACCCTAGTTTGGGTTGACTGCATAGGAGAGAGTTTATCTGATCAACTCTTGAGGAATCCTTGAGCATGGATGTATGGAATGCCTTGAGAAGATGGAGGGCAAATTTTGGGGTATGACAATGCCCCTGCTCAATCTTCTTGTACCGAAGGGAGATTCAATGCTGCCTCGTGACTGGAGGTAGAAGATGATTGAACACTCGAGTACACCTGAAAATTTGCACTCGCGGTTGATGAGGGTGCGGGAATGGGCTTACAGATGCCATTTGGAAAAGTTGGAGACTTCGCTGGGGAATGAGTCGTACGCTAGACTCGAGACCGTTGTATAGGAGATGGGCTTAGGATGCCATCTGGAGGGATTGATGTCAGAGTGAGCCGTACGCTAGACTGCAGATGTTTCGAGAGGAGATGGGCTTAGGATGCCATCCGGAGGGAGTCGTATGTTAGACTTCGCGCTTGCTTTTGAATGAAGTTATTGGTTTGTATTGATTTTTAACCAAATATGCAGCATTCTGAAAGTGGAGAAATGTCGATGAGTAGTCGGAGATGGGCTTAAGATGCCATCCAAGGCAACCGAGTCGACGCTAGACCTCGTAGTTGCTGTTGATAATAAGGAGGAGTCAGAATAGCTCTTCGTGCTGACTATCCTGAGGGGATAAAAGTTGACAAGATGTGGATATTTCCCTGTTGTGCATCGGGTGTTGATCCATTGCCTGTTATCGGAGGATAACCAGGGCGGCCTTTCGATAGTTTTCCGCCGATGGGGCTTAATCTCGACCAATGGTCACGGACAACTAGGACGGCCTTCGTATAGTTTTCCGCGATTCTGGGGCTTAATCCTGGACCAGTTTGTGTCAGAAGTGACTTTGACCTGTTTTGAAGAAAACAAGAGAAATTTTGATGGAATATTGTTAGTCTTATGCAAAGTATGATGCATGATGATGATGTATGCACAAATTATGATATTTATGAATAATGTATGAATGATGGATGCTTTGGTATTTCAAAACATATCCATCTTGAAGAAGATGCGGATGTTCTGTTTGAGGATTTCTGACTCCTGCTCGGGGATGAAATCCTGAGAAGAAAGATAATTTTGATTCCTCCGATGCACTATCGACCAAGTCTGGGGCCTAGATATTGTTGAAGATGGCGAGGTCGAGAAACACGTTGTTGAAGATCTCATACATAGACCTGGAGAGAGCCGGGAGGAAACTGCTGGGGACTGCTTGTAGATCTTGCCGAAAATTTGGAGGCTCTATGGGGATCTTGAGTGTAGATCGCCGAGAGTTGATAGTTGCCGGAGCCGAGTTGAGAAGGATCTGGGGCCGCCAGATCTCCGCCGAGGAATAAGAGGTAGGTTTCCTCCGATGCACTATCCTCGACCAAGTTTCAAGTCCGGATATGCTGGGAAGAGGGAATTGTCGAGAGGTATTCTCGGAGATAGATATCCCGCCGGGGATGAAGTGTTACTTGGAGATTGATGTAACATGGAGAAGCCGGCACGGACGCTAGAGTAGACGAGGCTCAAGGACCACTTGAGGTGATAAGTCCGATAGGTCTATTTAAAAGGCGAATCTTTGTCGGATCATTTAAAGTCGATGAAACTTGTCGGGATCATTCAAAGTCGATGAAACTTGTCGGATCGCTTGGTCGATGAAACTTGTCGGGATCATTTAAAGCGATGAAACTCGGGATCATTTAAAGCGATGAAACTTGTCGGATCATTTGTCAATGAAACTTGTATGGGATCATTTAAATGATGCAACTTGCTCGGGATCATTTAAAGTCGATGAAACTTGTCGGATCATTTAAAGTCGATGAAACTTGTCGGGATCATTTAAAGTCAATGAAACTTGCTCGGATCATTTCAGTCGATGAAACTTGTATATCATTTAAAGTCATGCAACTTGTCCGGATCATTTAAAGTCGATGAAACTTGTCGGGATCATTTGAAGTCGATGAAACTTGTCGGGATCATTTAAAGTTGATGAAACTTGCGGGATCATTTAAAGTCGATGAAACTTGTTCGGATCATTGAAGTCGATGAAACTTGTATGGGATCATTTAAAGTCGATGAAACTTGTCGGGATCATTTGAATGATGAAACTTGTATGGGATCATTTAAAGTCGATGAAACTTGTCGGGATCATTTAAAGTCGATGAAACTTCGGGATCATTTGAAGTCGATGAAACTTGGTGTGTTGGAATTTGGGAGAGGATAAAGTAATACTTCATTGAGAAGATTTGTCTTGCGAGAGAGATGGCTCTGGGTATTGTAGAGATGACCTTGTGGAGGTATTTCTTGTGAAAGTGACTTCGGGGCATATTAAGTTTAATCGCCGCTCAAACCCTAGAGCCTGTAGAGAAATGATTGGACTGACGGCGTTGTTGTTTGAGTCTCGATGTTGTAAGTATGTGATCCGGACGAGACATAGTCATACGCTTGAATCCCTAACTTTTGCCTAGACCGCCCTTCTCTTTTTTTACCTATCGGATACCTTTTGCCCAAGCCGCCTTTCGTGTTTTCGACGGTGTAGTGTACATGTTTATATCCCACTTGCCCGAACCCTTTGGTTCGCCAGATGCCCTTATTTTGCCTAGGTTCACGCCGACCTAACGGGTCCCTTTATGCGAGTATTTTTTTGACTATGTCCGCTGCTCATGGGTGTGGGAAGTCTTTGCTTCATGGTGGTGAGAGCGTTGTAGCACTTGGAATATGCCCCTTGTATGTGGAGCTTATCTACCAGATCAATATCCCGTGTACTTGACGCTTGAGTTATTGGTGAACCTCTAGATCTAGCAATCCTGGATAGTCCCGACCTTCCTCGTGGTTTTCCGAGGCATGTTATGGAGGAATGATGTTGACACCATCCGATATCACCGCACAAACGAGTAACTCAATGGCTTTTGTCAAGCTTGTGATCAATGTAGCATGCCCAAGCTGCCTTGATGTAGGCTATGCCCCTAGTTATCCGGCACCTTTGAGAGAATCTCAATCTTGACGTGATTGCCCCTGTATGAATCGGATAATATCATGTCATGCCCTTGATTGGAAAGGCTTCATACCGTAGATGTCTTTATCAGTAACTTTGTCCATTGGGAGAACCTCCATCCATTGAATATTCATGCAAAATCCTCGTTGTCAAACATTTAGTCATATGCAAACAGTGGTATTAAAATGCAAAGTTCGTGGTTTGTCTTGAAGTTTGTAAAATGCATTTTAGTAAAACAAAATTTGTAAACAAGATGATATCAACTCGGAGTTATAGTAAGCCTTATGTGAGTCGGATACCTTTTTATAAGGTACGCCTTCGAACTAACCATGCTTCAGTTAGGACTTTTGAGGGTTATAACGCGGCTTGGTTCACGTTTAAGAAACAACGGATAATGGCTCAAAACTTATTTGTACCCAACCCGATCTCCCGATGTTCTTCACCCATGTTCGCTAATTGTGCATCCTTAGAATTGAAAAACTTACATTTGGTGATGGTTCAGAAACTGGAAGTTTATTTGAAAAGACAACCGTCATTTTTTGTAGTATCTTTCTTTGTTGAGGGTTTGTAGTGACCTCTTTTTTTTGACTTTTTATCCCTACTTTTTGCCTGAACTGTTTATTTTGAGGTTACAGTCAGCGGGATGTCTCATTTTTCTCTTAAGTCTCCTTCATAGGTTTTTTGACTTAGCGAGCTTTTCGTTTGATAGATATTGACTACCTGACTTAATAATCACATGGGACCATCACCAGATTTTGACTTAGAAGGATATCTTCGACATTACTTGTCGTAATTGACCGCACATTTAGATTAACTGAGAAACTAACTCGCTTCTCAGTTATGATTAAGGGTTTCGCAGTAAAGAAAGAAAACTTCTACCCTTAGGCTCAAAGGGGTTGACAAGGGATTAACTTCCTTATATCTCCACCTTGGGAATTGAAAAACAAGGTACGTCACAAGACATACCTATTCAAAGCATATCGTAAAGTTATGGTATAATCTTCGTCATTCTCCCTCTAAAGGCTTACCATTTTAACAAGAGTTGAATATCAACAGTAAGAAAACACAATTTAATTATAGTGAAACGAATGGATTATTTCAAGACAAACACGCGCAATGCATTAATAAAACCAAAGTTTAACATAAGGATAAATGTTCAAGCAAACAGAAGAAATTATAACTAAAAATTCAGATAGATGAAAGTCTACCTAAACTCGTCACTTTAGATTGCACGCCTGCAGCTCCGATATTTGATGGATGGTAGAATAACTCAATCGACCATCTTATGGAAGTTGAGAACCTCTCATTAATCGTGATCCCAATCTTGTTCTTCAATGCCCAACATTCGCCGGTGTCGTGCCCTGGGCTGTTGGAGTGGTATGCACACCTTACATTAGGATTGTACTTTGGAGAGGAAGTGTTGACATGCTGAGGAGGTTTCTTCGGAGTAATGAGCTCTGCTTTCAACATGTGTTGTAATGCTTGAGACAACGGCATGTTAATAGTGGAAAATTGTCTCCTGGGGGTATCTTTCTTAGGATGATTGCCTTGTTGTTGTTGGCGAAGCAATGTGGACTTGCCTCTTTCTTGTGGACAAAATAACTTTGATCTTATGGAGGTAGGCGACGCTGATTCCCAACCCAATGTGGTCTGCACTATCCGTTGTCTTCGAACTCGGAAGCTCGTTGATGAGGACTCTCAATTCTTCTTGCCCCGGCTAAGTTCTCGATGAGAGCCATCTAATGTCATCCGATTCTCATCTCGCTATCTCACCTTGCATTTGTTCATACCGAGATCCTTGTTGTCTTCAAGATTCTTCTTAGTGATGAGCTCTTTCGATCTTTCCGACCTTGGCTAAGGTGGTGAGCATCTCCCTGAATTGAGCATTCTCGAGCTTGAAGATCTTTGACATTGCTCAAGAGCCATTTCAAGGAGGTAAATAGCAGAGAATAAGAAACCAATCTTCAATGTACCGTGATGCAATGTTATGCTATGCTATGCAATGTTTATGCTAATGCTATGCAATGTTTTCAAGGACCTCTAGGATTTAAATTTGTTAAACAAGTAATGAACAAACAAATATTAGTTCTCTCTTTTAGTACAAGAGATAGTTCAAGATAATAAAAGAGAAGCATAAAATCCGAAAGCTCTAAGTCTCGGCACTTCCTCTTGATGCCGGATAGCGTTGATGCTTCGCCTCGTGAAGTAGCTTGGTTAACTCTAGCACTTTCTTTTCACTTGCATAACATTGAGCTTCAAAGGTATCCTCTTCTCTAAGTGAACCCAGATCTCTTCAAGTCTTCAAAATCGTAGGCATGTCGATGGAGAATAGGGTACGCCACCTATAGCAATGTGTTTCATAATTACGGGTACAACAGCGTGAATGGCATCATGAGGTTTTGAGCTCGAGCTCGCACCCATTTGAGGTAAGGTTCCCAAGGAGGGATTTTGTGCCCCAAAGTCTTGGTATCGCCTTCTTTACCATGCCCCAAGCGTATGAACCTTCGCTAATTCGAGATCGTGATTGTAGTCGAACACAACATCTGGAGAAACATATCGTGTGGACCATCTCTTCGGCAAAACCAAACTGTCAGAGCTAGAGAAGGTTGTAAGTAATACCTCCCTTATACCAAGAAGCGGTACATTAGGGAATTCTCCCCACAACGCTCAATGAAGATAAAGTCCTTTTGAGAGAAAAGACTCCAACGGATATCTGAATGAGAGAGTGACATTAATCTTTGAGACCACTTCATCCTTTATTCGTTCTTCAAAACTGATGGAGGAGGTGCAAATAAACCACCGAAAGTAACGGTACACAACACATGAGAGTGCCTTGTCTCTTAGTAGTAATGAGTGTGGAGAGAATGTAGGATATCTCCAAGTAAAGTAGGCACTGGATTACGGGTAAGGAACAACTTGATGGCATTGACATCTATGAATTGATCCGAGTTAGGAAATAGAACCAAACCATAGATAAGCAAGGCCACAATGTTTTCAAATGCATGGAAACTCATAACTTTGAGGAATTCTCGAGCTTAATCGAACTTAGAAAGTAAACCCTTAACTCCGCTTCTAGTTTCCCAATTGGCTTCAATGTCCGAGCGCTTAAGATGGGCGGATGCAATGTCTTCGTTAGGAACCTTTTCCAAACCGTGAAAGGCATTTGGTCAAGAATAGGTATCCCAAGTAGCTTAGAGAACTCTTCCAAGGTAGGAACCAACCGATAACTGAAATGTAAAGCAATGGTGTTTCGGATCAAAGAACCGAATAGGACATGCATCATATCTTCAAAACCGAGATAACCAATCAAGTAGATAACCATGTCTTTTGATGAACCGAGCATGGTCGGAATTTCAAACCAATTCTTTGAGTCGAGAAGGTATACCCATGAAGTTGATTCGATAGTCTTTCTAGAAGCCATAACACCTACAAAACAGAGCAAAGATAAACCCTAGGTCCTTGAAATGGTTAGAAATGATATGCAATGCGGATGATGTCATGATGTCATGTATAGCACACACAAACAAATCACACAATGAGCCTATGGTTTAAGGCTTGCATGAGGTCTAGGTGATTACCCCACCAAAAGTTTGAGTTGGTTCATCCCGTATAATAGTAACCTGTTCTAGGAATCTCACATCATTGATCTTTCTCAGAGGCGCTTATTTCAATGCGACTACCAAGTGGTCGATCGAAAATGTCCCAAAAGTCCGATCTCAATGAGCGTAGCATCGAGTATCAACCAACCTCGGTCTACACCAAAGCCGGCCATCTCACTACCTTCTAATGGCCAAGATGGGTCAATTAAGGTTCTAAAAGTTTAGTTAGCGCTTGATGACACCACGCAGAAGCCAAATACTATCCTCAACTTGGGAATGAGGAGTATCGGGACAACCAAAGTGTCACGCTAACGTAGCCATCATGTTGACCGTTAAGTTATACGTCTAGCGGTCGCAATGATCTAATGCCACTTACCTAAAAGGAAGCCCGGATCCGGGTGTAGGATCCCCCAACAATATAATACCCAAGCAACCCTTAAAAGTAAAGCATACAAATCATACAGAAAGCAATAAAAATGATCTATGAATCCTTAAGGCAATTCTCTCTTTAGGGAATCTTCCCCAGCAGAGTCGCCAGTTCTGTGATACGGTGAACTGACTTTTTTAGGATTTTTTGTATCCAAATGTGCGGATAGCAAGAGTCGCCACCGACTTTTATTTTTATCCAATTAAGGGAAGGTAAAAGTACAGAAAAGACCTTCGTTAGATTCTCGAAAACGGAGAATGGTTATGAAAAGGGAAGGTATTAGCACCCTCTCCATCCGTAGTTATCTACGGCTCTTAGTTGCTCTTAGATCACTTTTGAAAACTTGTGCTTCGTGTGTTTGAAGGATGTTTTGAAAAGGCATTTCGCTTTGACTTTGTAATGATTCATGTAGGAATGTATACAAAGTGTTCGGAAATGTTTCGCTTTGAAAAGAGTTTGAACTTTGAAAAAGTGTGAAGTGTGAAAAGTATTTGATTTGAGCAAGCAACTAGAGACTTATTACCCACCTTAATTGGTCGTTTTCGTATTTCTACATTCCTTTAGAATAGCGCCAGCCATACCATTAGTTAGTAGGTAGCTCCATTCGTTGGATGTAAGCGGACATTCAAGGGACATCGATGGTCATAGAAGGCAACTTGTAGGAAGTATCCTAGCATATTCAAGGGACTATCATCATTTTCGAGGCGACAATCGAGGGTCAAGATCATGTATTCGGAGGCTACATCGTGGGTCTTATGATCTTTGTATCAAGGGACTATGATGATTTGTTTTGAGGCAACGGTGTTAGAATACCTCTACGCTCGAGGGACTTGACCATTGGAATCGAAAGGCAACGAGAGAGAATAACCCTAAGGGGTGCATGTGTGAAAGAGTGTGTTGATTTCAGATATTTTATCTTGAAAATTAGTGGGCTATGTTCAATTATTATCTTGCCATACACGCCTAATTACTAGCAATTGAATAGGGTGCGGAAAGTAAAATGCGAATGTAAAGGTGCGGAAATGTAAACTCACGCTATTACATGGCTTTGGGGCGTATACATAATTTAAGATGGAAAATAAAACCTAATTAACTATTACATCCCATGAGCAATTACATTATTGATAAAAAGTAAACGGTAAAAGAAACCGTCCGAATCGGATCAACCCGTGAAAAGATGAGAAAATCGAAAATATGATGGAATCGAACAATAGGAAAATGTTAGAAAAATGCAATTTTAATATGGAAAATTACTACATGCTAGAAATAAGATAAATAAGCTATAATAATTTTTCCGAATTTTGGAAAAGATTTAATAATTAAATGCAATTTATAATGATTTAAATGCAAAAATAAAATAAAATAAATATGCATGCAAAATTATATTTTTAATTTATTAAATTAAATAAACATTTTTGTGAAAATAATGTAAAAGAAAAAATGTTTTGGTATTTTAAGATGCGAAATAAAATTGAGAAAACAATTAAAATATGATGAAAATATTAAAATAATAAGAAAATAGAAAATATGTTAGAAAATGCAAGTTTGTAAAAGAAAAGCCAAACCACCCCAAGTCGATTCGAACCGGACCGTTAGAGCATCTTTCCAAAAGCCAAGCCTCAACCACGAGGCATTTGGTGTTAGAAAAGGAAATTGATAACATATGAGTGATCACGTGTCATAGGCATGTTTGAAAACGAGTCAGCTATGCGTGGGCCCCGGTTGACTGAAAGAACGAATCAGAGCGAGCCAAACCGCCACGCCATGGTCAGCCAACGCCGGAGTCTCACGGAGCAGGCTCGGCCACCTTCTCCGACAGCCTAGCCAACCAAAAACCGGAAAACGCATCGTTTAAAGCAAACTAAGTGCCCAGATCGACTAATTCGACCCCTGCGAGCACGATGGTATGGTCCTTTTGATCCGAAACGGCCTGGATTTTGAGTTTCGAAACTCACAGCCTTAAAAGCCCTAACAATGGTGGCATGAGTTTTATACGTAAAACCTCACATGTAACGCGTCTATCCCGATCTAATGAGTGCCCTGATCTCAAACAAACACAAGAAAACAATTAATAATGCATGAGAAGCAAGAATCGAAATGGAGAAAAAGCAAACCGAGGTAGTTAGGATCGCGATCCGGGCAACAGTTTCTGTAAGGGATGCTTTAGACTCCTGGAGACCTCAGGAAGAGAACTGGATGGCTGGAAGAGGCTGAAGTTTGCTGGTTTTTGAATTTCGAATTTCAAGAATGTATGAAAAATTTGCAAGAATTTTGGCTTGTTTTTAGGTTAGGTTTCGTGAGAGGCTTGCATGTTGTCCGAGTATTTATAGAGCAAGTTTGATGGCAAAAGGAGTGAAAAAGATTGCTTCTTGAATGTGCCAATATTTTCCAATAAATTTAAATCAAATATTTGAAAAATATTGATTTTCTTCCCATGTGAGAGGCTAGCACGAAATTGGAATGATTCTTGGGCCTTCTTGGACATTAAGAAAGATATAAATCCAACTTAATTGAAAAAATAACCTTATTTTCATATTTTATGTAATTTAATTTGGAATTAAATGGTTTAAAATCCAAATATAAATCACAAAAATAGAAAAATACCAATGCCCAGCATTTATGGGCCAAGAATAACATCATGAACAAGTTTGGATCAAAAGATTATAGGCCCATTTGGAAAATTTTGCAATTTGACCAATATGTCCTTTTGTGCAATTGTCCAAAATTTCCCAACTTCTGAATAGTGTATCTTGCTCAATTTTCCACATTTTTGAGAGTTCTTGGACTTTTTGGAAAGCTCTAAGAGTCCTCTAAACAATGTCTTTGGTTTCACTTCAATTGGAGTTACCATGCTCAATATATGTTCAAAACAAAAAGTTGACTTTTTGTTGACTTTGAAAAGGACCTGTAATGTTTTGAGCTATACCTCTCAAATGAAGCATTTTTTGGATATTCTTGTGAGACATGAAGTTGTAGAGAATTGAATTTCCTTCAAAACAAGAGGTGGTGGAAAAATTTCTGAGAAAGTATGAGAAAGTTATGATCACCAAAGTTCGCTTGACTTTTCACCTAGAAACCCTAATTTAGAAAGTTTGACTTTTGAGCAAATCTTGAGTTTTCTTGATGAATCATGATCAACCCTTGATCAAATGATGAATGAAACTTCAAAATGAGGATGTTGACCAAAAATCGAAGTTTTGATCAGATGTTGACCATAGCTGACTTTTGACCAATACAACCGATTTTCAACCATCCGAGCAATTGTCCGAGGAAACTTGACTAGGTCTTGAAACTTGACATGGAAAATCTTGAAGCATATGAGGAAGCATGGAAACCATTGAGGTTAGAAGTCCATCCGATCCGAGGGATGCCAAACCCTAGTTTGGCCGATCGATAGAGAGAGTTTATCCGATCAACCTCGAGGAATCCTCGAGCATGGATGTATGGAATGCCTTGAGAAGATGGAGGGCAAATTTTGGGGTATGACAAAACCAAAACAGAAAAGGCGGATCATTGAGAAAACCAGTAACACAAAAGCTCCAGCCATCCAAAACCAAAAACCCAACTCTGTTTTCAAAGAGAAACCAAGCCTGTAAATCCCAAACACAGCTTCCATAATCAAACCAAACACAAGCCAAGAACAAAAGTCCTAACACAAAATGTAACAAATAACACATGAACAAAACAATGCAATCGAAACACATTAAACACAAAACATAAGCAAACCTAGCAAGCATATCATCATCTCCCCTAAACCAACAACCTTCAGTTTCCTATTCCTCAGAAATCATATATTCCGAAATAGAGAAAGAAGAAGAGGAGTAAAGGGACAATCTCACCCGAAACAAGGTTAGGAAGCAAGCTCATGCACTGACACGTCTCCAAGGCTCCGGTTGACCCACCGTCGCCGGAATCGGCCGAGTTTAGGGTTTCTTCCTTTCCTTTTCCAACTTATAACATAAATAGAGAGCGTAGATCAAAGCAGAAGCCAAATCAAAACATGCAACAAGTGATGAGTGAGAGATAAAGACAGGGACGATCGAGAGAGAGATGAGAGAGTCCGGTCAATCGCGGTGAGAGAGACACCAGAGAGCGAGTTCCGGTGAGAGAGAGAGAGAGAGCAACGATCACGGCGTGAGAGAGAGATGAGAAACGCGAGCGAGAGAGGGTTCCGATCGTGGTGAGAGGACCCAGGGTAAGAAACTTAGAACGCAATGGTGAGAAACCCAGGAACATCGCGTGAGAGAGAAGAGTGGAGAACCGATTTCTTTTTACCATTTGAGAAGAAGATGTTCCTTTTTTTTCTTGTTCTTTTCATATTTTTAAAACAAAATAGTAATAATAATAATCCTATTTTCATTTTTTTATAAATTTTTTTTTCATAAAATCTGGTGGTGACAAGTGTCACCACCTTGTTTTTTAAGAAAATCTATTTTTGTTATTATTAAATAATTTTGACAAAAGTGTAAGTATTAGCATAATATACACACATGGTTTGATATTGCTATTATTTTGGAAGAATCGGATTATTTTGAGGTGGAAGCATTGCACCCGGTTCGCCAGCATATGGGGGGTATTTTTGACCAATCAAAGATCAGATGGTTTTCTTTTCATACTGGCCCGTAATCACGGCAATCCATGCTATTTATAAATTTTTATCTATTTCATTTATTTTATTTTATCGTAAATAATATTCTGGTTGCGATGTAATAAATAATTGTTGGATCTGATAGTTTTTGTTTGATGACTTATCGATTAAACTATTAGCCGATTTTCATCAAATGTAAAAGATCATCTCTAATAATTATTTAAATTTCCGATTGTATTGTATGGTATTTTGTCTGTTTATTTACTCATTCAGTATTTATTCACCAATGTACACTTTGCACACAACGGAAATTAAAATCAATTCGATTTCATCCTGATTGGCTCATACGCCGATTTCTTAAAGGGTCTCATGGTTGGGGATGGGCATGGCCATCCTCACGAGATTGGTTAAAGTCCTTGTTGCTTCAATCGATCATAACCCGAAAATAATATTGGTCTACACCAATTACCATGCACCGTGGTCTCATGGTCAGATAGAGCACCTATCCTCACGAGGTTAATTAAGTCCATATACTTGATTAATCATAACCCGCTTCCATTTTCTCTCAGCACGCGCATCAGAATGCTTTCATAATTCAATGTTCTAAACCTCGATCGAACGTCGAGTTTCTTTTCAAAACAATTTCATAAAAACTCTTTTCCGATAAAGAATGTGCAATAGTCATCTCAAAACATGAACGAGGACTTAAGCTTTTCAAACAAACAAAACAAGTCCTAGTTCAAAGCATTTGAAATGTCTAAATGCACGATTTTTCTTATAAAATCAATACAACAAACTTAAAACCTTTTCGAGAGGAACTACAGAGTTTTGACTTTCCCATTGCACGAGGGAATATGTAGGCACGCGGTTCTGAAACCGTGTCAAACTCAAAATAATAACAAACAATTTCTTTTTCTTTTGGTATTCATAACTTAGCAATAAACACACACACACAAACGCGTAGAGTTAAATGGGTCCCATCGAGTACGATGGATGTAAGGGGTGCTAATACCTTCCCCTTACATAACCGACTCCCGATCCCACTTTTTTTGGTCACGTAGACCGCCTTATCCGCTTGCTTGGGGTTTTATCTATATTTTCCCGTTCTTTTTAGAACAAATAAAATTAGGTGGCGATTTCACTAGTTTTCGAGAATTAAAAGATTTTTGAAAATCGAGTTGCTTCAGTTGGCGACTCCATTGGGGAGTAATTTTAAAGCGAGTTAACCCTAATTTAATTCTTCGCTTGTGTGTTTGTTTATTGCTTTGATGTTTACTATTTATTGCCTATTATTTCTTTATACTATCCTGTGATATGTTTTGATATTGGGGCGTTTTTTGGTTATGATTCGTAGATAAGCCCAATACCCAGGCTTCTAGGAAACATAAGTTTAGAGTGGTTGAGTAGCTTAGGTCCATTGGACATCCGTGTTCCTTGGATCGACGTGAAGACCACAACTTAGAGTTGGTCGTTTTAAGGGGATTGTTGCACCGTATGCTAGTGCGGGGTAGCAATTTCTAGACAAATGGCCTATAACTCTAAGTATTAGGATGTCCAAGACTAAGACCAACCGCTCAAAGGATTTTTGAGTATCCCGTTAAGAGCCGCTTCTTGGAGTATACTTTTGGAAGTATTATCCTCACGTAGTCCGATCGCGTGGTGATAATATTTCTAAAAAGGGGATCTGAGACTCCGAGAGGCATTTAGCATAAAAACATTAGAACCAACCTTGTTTGGGGAATTGTGGGTAGACGTCGAAACCATGTCCGACCGTCCTCTTAAACCCTTGTCTGTTTAACTTTACATGTGATTTTGCGTATAACATCAATATGTATCGCATCATATTGCATTCTTACATGCATTACCATCATTGCATTCTTACATGCATCACCGTCATATGGCATTCGATATGACATCGCTATGTTGCATTCTTACATGCATTACCATTACATTACGTTTGTGTTCTTCATGCATTATCACGCATTTCATTTTCATCAAGAAAAAAGGCTCATTTCATTTCTTCTGTCCAGAAATATCAAAATGTCTACTCAACGCACGTTCAGAACTCCAACGATGTCTCAGAGGGCTATAGACGAACTTCAGCATGGTCGAACTATCAAGGTGTTAAGCGCTTGAAAAGTCAGATGAGTCTGGTCATGGATCTCTTGCAAGTTGTGTTGAAGAGAGAATGCAACACCACACCAATCTCTGCAAGTTTCATTGCCGCTTTATCATCTGATGTCTCTATGGGTCAAGGACATCCGCACGTGGCGAACTCTCCAGTTCGAAATTCTCCTACTGAGCATCACCCTCGGCCTTCACCCTCGAAGATTCCTCGACAACAGCAATTGGTTACTCCCCGGTCAAAGAAGAAGGAGCCAAACCAACATTATCGTCGATATGCTCAACAGGATATTCAACCAATCCCGATGTCATATTCTCAACTATTGCCTTACTTGATTCAGAGTGGTGTTGTGATACCAAGGGCATTGAAGCCAGTACCAGGGGTTGCCAAAGCTTGGTTTGATGAGAAAGTTAAATGTGCTTTTCATGCTGACTATGTAGGACACGAAACTGAGAATTGTTCGGCCTTTAAATGCACAGTTCAAGAGCTAATTGATGATAAGATTCTGTTTTTCAAACAAAATGGATCGAGCTTAGACATTTTGCTTTCAAGTTCTGATCATCGCAATTTTGAGAAACTTCCAAAACTCATTGGGACAATTGCTTGCCAAGAGGAAGTTGAGACTTTGAAGAGTAGTGATGAAGTAGACCAAATGATCACTTCAGAAAAGGTGGTAACCTTCAGCAAAGATATCTCAAGTTCTAGCAAAGGGAAGTCGGTTGCAACACCAACTCATTATCCTCTATTAACCTCTTTCAAGTCTTTGCATCAACAACTTTTGTCTGATCTACCTCAACTTCAGAGTCAGAACTCTCAAAATCAAACTGTGCCTCGGAATAATTTGGAAAGAAGGAATGCTTCTCTTGATCCAATTCCAGTGACCTACAGTCAACTTCTGCCATATCTGGTTCAAAGTTCATTGGTGGTTCCTAAGTTTCTTAACCCACCAAATTTATTCCCGCTTGGTTATGATCATAACGCGCGATGTGGATACCATGATGGAACAGTAGGCCACTCGATAGAGGACTGCAACGCCTACAAAGCCAAAGTTCAACAGTTGATTGACCAGAAGTACTTGACTCTTCAAGGAGGGAATCTGTTTGTGAATGGAAACCCCGTACTCAAGTGAGCACCAAGACTACTGAGAGTCATCTAAATCAACAAGTCAAGGCGGAGCTCCAGCCTCCTCAACAACGACAGTCGTTTATTTCTTTACTGCACTTTCATGTGTACCTTGTTTAATTGTTTAAACTTTGTTTGCATGTAGAAACTTGTTTGTTTTATCTTAATGCATTGAATATGTTTGTCTTGAAGTAATCCATTCGTTGCCACTCAATTCATTCGTTATCACTCTTTAAATGATTTATAGCATTTCGATACCAACGTTACCGAATCTTCGCCTAGGCAGAGATCGGAGGGAGAATGACGATAATTGAAATGTCAGGTCTCTAGTCATGTGCTTTTGAATAGAACCTTGCTAATGATGTACAGGCCTTGTTTCAAATCCCCAAACACCGGAGATATAAGGGAGATAAACCATCGTTAACCCCTTTGAGCCTTGAAGTAGGAGTTCCTTTTCTTTCCGAAAAAAACTCATTTTTAACCCTGTGGTAATGTTCAGTTAATCTGATCGAGCGTTTAAAACTCATCAAGAGAGTAAGCATCAAAGGATACAACAATGGCTATCCTTCAAAAGGTTGAGAAAGGTCAAAACCACAATAGTCGACCTCCATCTATCAATAGTGTGCATCAAAGGAGAATGATAACCGTGTTGGGTATCTCTCGCACATCAGAAGGTCAACGCATTTACGACACCATAATGCTTATCCTCATCTACCCAAAGACCGACAAATACAAATGCTTCCAACAAATCAAAGGTTGTGTAAAGATACACGACTTGTTCAAGAAAAAAGATGAATAGAAAAGACAAAAGCCCTCTAAGTCGGAACTTATTAATAAGTCGCTAGGCAAAAGTCGAAAAAAAGAAGACAAAATCTCAAATGCATTGTCAAAGAAGATTTTTCAAAAAGAACAAGTCGGTGATTAGACACCAAAGACAATGTGGTGTCTCACAGTCCAAGAAACCCTATATCGGTTCCTCAACCATCATAACTCCTCTCGAGATGAGTGCTCGTAATGTGATAGTTGAACTTAGGATTGAAGGACATCATGGAGAATGGGCGGGCACCAAATATTTCGAGCCTAAAAATCCTTTTTCTAAAAAAAAAAAACCGTGAACCAAGCCACGTTACAACCCTCAAAAGACCTAATTGAAGCATGGGTTAATTCAAGGGCATACGAAGAGATCGCACCGACTCCACATGTGTGCTAAGTATCCTGTTGGTATCATATGCTCGTCTTATCTTTCAAAAAGAAAATTTTCAGTGTTGCACTCCAAAAGTGTTTCACTCACAAAAAGTCATGTTTTTCATACAAAACTTCAAGACGCATAAATGTTGCATTATAATTGTCACAATAAACATTCTTCTACATGTAAAACAATTGTTTGACATTGAAGAAGTTCTCATAATGAACATCAGTGAAGAGTTTAACTTTGTCCAAAGAAGAAAGACTTGATCATCTCTTTGTATCAAGGGGCAGGACGCTTAAGGACTCCTTTGAGCATATCACAAGTTGTTTTCTCAAGATTCTGTTAACTTGGGGGCAAATCGAAATTTAGCTTCTCGAATTTATGCCAATCTGGGAGCGAGTCCTTAAAGAGCAATCAACAAGTGATTTGGACTTTCTCAAAGAGAAGTTAGCTTGGGGCATGTCGTTCTAAGATTCTGTCAATCTGAAGGAGTCACCTTGACACATTGAAGTACTTCCAAGGAGCACATTGATTCATGCTATTTCTATAGCACAACAAAGTCAATCCTTCAAGATTCAGTCAATCTGGGGCAGTCACATCAAGATACGGTGATACCTCTCAAAGGATTTGTTAATCAGGGGCATCCTGCATTGGAATACAGATTTTGGGGCAAGCCATCCCAGTATCAGATTACTTTAATTTGTTTCCAGCATCATCTCAAAGCGAATCTCATCAGATAATCAACAGATTGGGGCAATGAATGCTATATACAGACAATTTTGTTATGTATCTTCAAGCTGCTCATAAATTTTCCTCTCAAGTGTCAACAACTATTGTGTTTAATTTGAGTGGCAGGGAATCATGCTAACAACTTCCTCTTGATGGGAAAATTGTTTCAAGAATCTCTCTTAGTCTTAACCAGTCAAACAGTCAAAGCATCTTCATGCATCGTCAATCATGCATCTCATCCCGTGCCCTTAATATCTGACCTTGTTTGGTACGTTTAACTAGTTTCCGTCTGGTGGTTAATCATTTCACCAGTTTCTGTCTGGTTGACTAAAATCATTTCACCAGTTTCCGACTGGTTGATTAAAATGTTTTCACCGCTCGTCGGTGGTTAATCATTTCACCAGCTCCGTCCGTTGATTAAAATGTTTTCACTAGTTTCCGCCTGTGGTTAATCATTTCACCGCTCCGCCCCGTTGACCAAAACCATTCTACCGCTCCTCGTTGACTAAAATCATTTCACCGCTCGCCGGTGGTTAAAGATGTTTTCACCAGCCTTCCCGTGGTTAGAACATTTTCACCAGCTCGTCTGTTGTTAAAATGTTTTCACCGGCTCGTCCGTGGTTTAACTTAAAATCGCCTCGCCTAACGATTTTTCCTTCAAGGTCAAATTTTATTTGGCACATATCCAATAATCCATACATGCATTCATAAATCATTACATAAGTCATTGTTATGCATCAATCACGCCGCTTACTCGCATATATCAAATACAATATATTCATGCATAAACCCTAGCCAGACTCGGATCTTTCGAGAATGAAGTCAAGTGCAAGTAAGACTATTTTCAACGACAACTTAGTTCTTCTCCTGCAAGAAGAACGCTGGGTGATGTATAATCGACATAGTGTCAATTCTCCGTTGAAGTCTCTTCCCGTAGAATCGATTGATCATCCCCAATGAACTCTTATGGCAACAAGATCATTCAATTGATTCCAGTTGATGTCTTCCTTCTCTCAACAGTATCATGAAATCATGCATCATTTGCATTAGAAAAAAAATCATATCATGCATACCATACTCATGCATTAGCTTCGGCTATTTGTTTTGCAGGTTTTTCAACTGAAATTGTAGATATCCTCGTAAGGATCAAATTTGAAGGATTAGTTCTCATACGACAAATTATCCTCTTTGCTACAGTACCAGCACAAGTGATATACTTGTATGGATCTCAACAAATGATGGTTTTCTCCAGCCGAGATTTCTTCCCCAGCGAAACAGTTGTTTCTTTCAGATGGACTCAAATGTCAGCAAAATTATTCAACCGGGAATCCCTAGTGATTTTTCCACACGGTTTTCTTTAAGTTTCAAATAAGCTTATTTCTCTCCCCAAGTGAATCTCCTTCGTAAAGGATTATCGCGATATCATGCTTGGTATTTTCAAAGATTTCTTTCGATAAGAATCTTCCCAACAATACTATTGGTGGCTTCCACAATATACTCCTTGAGCGGTTCTCGAAAATTACATCAAACTTCTCGTGCTTATTTCCCAAGAAGTCCTTAACTACTCAACAATAAATGTCCACCCGGCGGATGTTTATTCAATCAGGATATTTCTCCAACTCGAAGTTGATCTACATATCCACTTGCTACAATGCATTGTCCATACAATGTCGCAAATCAAGCTCATTACCCCGTAGTTTTTCACCGCAGATTAACTGATTCTTCTATCAACAGTAAAGCTATCTCGCATACCAATTGAAGATCGTGTCAACTCGTGTTGTTCAACATGTCCGTGACATGTTCAGAAGATCTCTCATCGCAGTAAATTTCGAAACAAGATTTACCGACTTCATAAACATCTATATCACGCCTGTGCTAGATATTGTTTTGTTTATCCCCGCAGAATGGTACTCGGTGCGCCATCGATTTTGTTCTCGGGTAACTCGAGGTTACACGGTCAAACATTCAAGATGCCATGGCTCCTCGCACTTTCGTGCACCAATAATTCGATATTGTTCTAGCCATCTATTCGTAGAACTCTTCTTAAGTTCTCAATCATGTCAATCGTGGAACTCTTTGTTAAGTTCTCAACAACCAATCGAGAACTCCTTGTTAAGTTCTCAATCAACCAATCGAGAACTCTTTGTTAAGTTCTCAATCAACCAATCGTAGAACTCTTTGTTAAGTTCTCAATCATGTCGATCAGGGAACTCTTTGTTAAGTTCTCAATCATGTCAGTTGTCAATTTTGTTCAAAGGTTTCCAGGTATTCCTTAGTTATCAGAGAACTCTTTGTTAAGTTCTCAATCGTGTCATTTTTTCAATTTTGTTTAAGGTCTCTGTATTCCTTAGTTCGTAGAACTCTTTGTTAAGTTCTCAATCGTGTCATTTTCAATTTCGCTTAAGGTCTGTGTATTCCTTAATTACTGTGGAACTCTTTGTTAAGTTCCCAAACATGTCAAGCTCGTAATATTGTTTCTCTTTTCGCTTGAGAAGTTCGTTTCGCTTCTCATAGCATTTTCATTAAATTGTTGTCAACTCATTTCGGTTATCCCCCAGTGTTGTCGAAATCTCCTAATTATTTCTCGGTGTGCACTGTTGTGTTAAAGCATTCCGTTGATGCTTAGCAAGTTTTATCTTCAAGCATTTTTCTTGGCTCCGTAGTCAAGATATGTTACCCAATTTCTTTTATAGGGCAAATTTTCGGGGTTCTCTGGTATTCAATCCTCTTCCACCTTGAATGTTCGAAAGTTGTCAATCTTTCTCACTTATCAGGTTTAAGATGATTGAATAGGGGCAACTGTCGTACCCCAAAATTTACCCTCCTTACCATAATTTTTCTTGGAACATTTGTTCATGCTCCTTTCTCTTGTATCCACCAAAATTATTTGAAACGAATAACTTGTCCAGATTCGTGGTTCCGAGTTCTTGAAATTCATGATTCATCAGTTTCAATTATTCCATTTTCTTTGGAGTTCTTTTAAGTTTGTTTGAGGATTTTGTGGTCTATGCAAGTATTTGAGTTTCTTAGACCATTTTTGTACATCTAAGTTTTATATCAACTACAAGGTACAAGGATCGTGGTTGATGCAAATCTATCCAAACTCCGATTTACAAAATTGTAACCTTCTCAAGCCCGAAAGGAAGTTCAAAGTTCTCGAGCCAATTAAAATGTTGGTTTATGATTTAGCAAGTTGGTCACGAGTTGGAGTTCAAAGGAAATTTTGAATTCTACTTATGGGACAAGGCAAGATAGAATTATTGGATTTTTTATGACAGCTCAAATGTTCAAATATCAAATTCAGACTCTAAATCCTAAGTTTGTACCAACATTGGCAGATTGAATTTTGAATACCATTCAAATACGAATTTTATTCGAGTGTTCTAAAACGCATTACAAGTCCATTCAAGGTTTCTTACAAGTTTTGGAAAATTTTGCCAAGATTTGTTTTATTCAAAGATCAATACGAGGACCAATTCATCAACATTTCAAGGCTATTGCAAGTATGGAACGATTACGTTATGCAATTCAGATCAAAGAAGCGCTCAAACCAAGTTTGTTTTCATTCAATTTACTAAACTTTGGTACAAGAGTATTACAAATTTGAAGTTTACTACTCACTAAAATGTTGAAGCTTCTTACATTTTCCATTCTAATATTAAGTTACAATTCAATTTTCCTAAGAAATAACGCCTAACTACAAAGAGATCGCTTACGCTCCATCTTCAAGCTCCCTATGGCCTCCTTTGCAAGCCTCTCCATCTCCATGTCGTACATCCAAGCATGCCGATTCGCAACATGAAACAAGAAACAAAAGAGCAAGTTAGAAGCAAAACATAAATGAAATGAAACGCTAAATTATCAAGAACTTTTTTGTCAAGGGTCATCATTAGCGCTAAGGAATCGTGTTTTAAACGATAAGCCCTTAATCTTGAAGATTAATCATTGGCGAATGGCTTGTTTGCAAATCACGGGCTGACCGGTTCACGAACAAGCGTAAAGGCAGAAGGTGTTATGTTTACAATATCCAACAAAGATAAATCGAGGCAACAATTCCCACATTGAGGCAACAAGTATAGTAAGACAAAGAAACATAACACATTTCCAAAGAAGGCAACAGCATAGCATAACAAGACAAGAGTATCAAGCACTTAACACCACAAGCATATGTATCAATTCATCATGGTAAGGCAACAGGCAGCACTCAAGAGCAGGATGTATTAAGAAGATTCGTAAAAGAGAGATCATCATAGCTCAAAAACCAAGATTGAGCTCATAGCTTAAACCCAAAAGTCAATAAAGTAACAAGTAATCATCACAAGCCAAAGATATGAGTAGTGTGGACAGTTGAGAAAGAAGAAAGAAAGCCACAAAGTCAAAGATCAGAGCAGAGCAGAGCAGGAGGTTCAGGAGGAAAAGTCAAAAACTCAGAAAGTTCATCATTAAAGCATGGTTCTAAACCATAAAGTACAAGCAGCTGGGATAAAAGATGGAAGGGATGATAAGAAAAAGGCAATATCTGCTCAAGATTACAATAGAGTAGAGTTCGGTTAAAAAGATATAACATTAAACCAAAACAGAAAAGGCGGATCATTGAGAAAACCAGTAACACAAAAGCTCCAGCCATCCAAAACCAAAAACCCAACTCTGTTTTCAAAGAGAAACCAAGCCCAGAAATCCCAAACACAGTTTCCATAATCAAACCGAAACACAAGCCAAGAACAAAAGTCCCAGAACACAAAATGTAACAGCGAACACATAAACAAAACAACAGCAGTTCGAGAACACATTAAACACAAAACCTAAGCAAACCTAGCAAGCATATCATCATCTCCCCTAAACCAACAACCTTCAGTTTCCTATTTCTCAGAAATCATATATTCTGAAATAGAGAAAGAAGAAGAGGAGTAAAGGGACAATCTCACCCCAAACAAGGTTAGGAAGCAAGCTCATGCACTGACACGTCTCCAAGGCTCCGGTTGACCCACCGTCGCCGGAATCGGCCGAGTTTAGGGTTTCTTCCTTTCCTTTTCCAACCTGTAACATAAACAGAGAGCGGAGATCAAAACAGAAGCCAAATCGAAACATGCAACAAGTGATGAGTGAGAGAGAAAGACAGGGACGATAGAGAGAGAGATGAGATAGTCCGGTCAATCGCGGTGAGAGACACACCAGAGAGCGAGTTCCGGTGAGAGAGAGAGAGCAACGATCGCGGCGTGAGAGAGAGATGAGCAACGCGAGCGAGAGAGGGTTCCGATCATGGTGAGAGGACCCAGGGTGAGAAACCCAGAATGCAACGGTGAGAAACCCAGGAACATCGCGTGAGAGAGAAGAGTGGAGAACCGATTTCTTTTTACCATTTGAGAAGAAGATGTTCCTTTTTTTTCTTGTTCTTTTCATATTTTTAAAACAAAATAGTAATAATAATCATCCTATTTTCATTTTTTTATAAAATGTTTTTTTCATAAAATCTGGTGGTGACAAGTGTCACCACCTTGTTTTTTAAGAAAATCTATTTTTGTTTTCATTTTTGTTATTATTAAATAATTTTGACAAAAGTGTAAGTATTAGCATAATATACACACATGGTGTGATATGGTGTGATATTGCTATTATTTTGGAACAATCGGATTATTTTGAGGTGGAAACATTGCACCCGGTTCGCCAGCATATGGGGGGTATTTTTGACCAATCAAAGATCAGATGGTTTTCTTTTCATACTCTGTCCAGAATCACGGCAATCCAGGCTATTTCTAAATTTTTATCTATTTCATTTAATTTATTTTATCGTAAATAATATTCTGGTTGCGATGTAATAAATAATTGTTGGATCTGATAGTTTTTGTTTGATGACTTATCGATTAAACTATTAGCCGATTTTTCATCAAACAGAAAAGATCATCTCTAATAATTATTTAAATTTCCGATTGTATTGTATGGTATTTTGTCTGTTTATTTACTCATTCAGTATTTATTCACCAATGTACACTTTGCACACAACGGAAATTAAAATCAATTCGATTTCATCCTGATTGGCTCATACGCCGATTTCTTAAAGGGTCTCATGGTTGGGGATGGGCATGGCCATCCTCACGAGATTGGTTAAAGTCCTTGTTGCTTCAATCGATCATAACCCGAAAATAATATTGGTCTACACCAATTACCATGCACCAGGGTCTCATGGTTGGGGATAGGAGCACCTATCCTCACGAGGTTAATTAAGTCCATATACTTGATTAATCATAACCCGCTTCCATTTTCTCTCAGCACGCGCATCAGAATGCTTTCATAATTCAATGTTCTAAACCTCGATCGAACGTCGAGTTTCTTTTCAAAACAATTTCATAAAAACTCTTTTCCGATAAAGAATGTGCAATAGTCATCTCAAAACATGAACGAGGACTTAAGCTTTTCAAACAAACAAAACAAGTCCTAGTTCAAAGCATTTGAAATGTCTAAATGCACGATTTTTCTTATAAAATCAATACAACAAACTTAAAACCTTTTCGAGAGGAACTACAGAGTTTTGACTTTCCCATTGCACGAGGGAATATGTAGGCACGCGGTTCTGAAACCGTGTCAAACTCAAAATAATAACAAACAATTTCTTTTTCTTTTGGTATTCATAACTTAGCAATAAACACACACACAAACGCGTAGAGTTAAATGGGTCCCATCGAGTACGATGGATGTAAGGGGTGCTAATACCTTCCCCTTACATAACCGACTCCCGATCCTACTTTTTTTGGTCACGTAGACCGCCTTATCCGCTTGCTTGGGGTTTTATCTATATTTTCCCGTTCTTTTTAGAAAAAATAAAATTAGGTGGCGATTTCACTAGTTTTCGAGAATTAAAAGATTTTTGAAAATCGAGTTGCTTCACAAATATAGTTCCAAACCGTAGTTGCATTTTAAGTTTCAAACATGATTTTTCAAAAAAAAATAGGAGAACTTCTTATTCCACCCTTAGGGTGAAAACACCCTATACAATTCTGGAAATGCCCCGAAAAATCAGAAATATATTTGCGGTTTACACTCTCACCACTTATAATTCATTTGTTTTAAGATACACCCTTCAAAAGACAAAAAATAGAACCGGAAATGCAATTCCAATACAAATCGAAAATACATTTCCGATTTTCAACAAAGAAAATCTATGCACCCCAAGTGGCTCATGCCACTTTTTGTTATGACAACAATTTTTCTTTTATTAGAAATCGAAAATGTATTTCCTATTGTAAATTTAAATGCATTTCGGTTTTTAAAATGCAATTTAAATACGGTGTGTATCGGAAGTATATTTCCGATTTTTAGGGATATTTTTAAAATTTCACATAGTGCTTAATGTCATACCCCAATTTTTGACCTTAGATACCACCTTACATTATCCACATATGCATCACTGCATCACTAACAGTTTCAGAACAGAATAGATCGTGCGTGGCTTCTAGAGTCAAAATTAGGGTTTCTTCAAAATTTCATCTATTCAAGATGTGATCACCTAAATTGATCTATCTTAATCAATCATCAACATTTGATCTTCAGATTCCCAACTTTTTCTCATGATCTACCTTGAATCGACCAATTAGGGTTTTGATCGAAGATAGTGAATCATTGACATTCTGCTCAATGGATGACCTATTTGCTTGGAGATTGATCTTAACATCTTCAATGCAATATCTTGACCTAATTTCTTGATTCAAAACATTTCAAAATCCATGTTTCTTCATCAGACAAATTCTGAACCATCTGATGAAAATTCATCTGCTCAAAAAAGTCAAACTTTGACTTTTGGTCAACTTTTTCAAGACTAAAATTTTTCAATCATAAAAACATTTCAAATAATCCATCATGATCATAAAAAATCAAGAAATGTGAAAAAGTCAACAAAAAGTCAAGATTTGAAATTTTTCTAACACTTAGAAAATTTTTCAAGTGTTAAGAAACATGATTTTTCCTCACTTTCTAGGCCATTTTTCACCTAGATCCATTTGGATTCAGGAAAAACTCAAAACATGAAAGTTGTAGCCCTTGTTACAAGCTTTCCAAAATGTCCAAGAACTTGCAAAAACACTTTTTCTAGCTATACTTTTGATTTAGAAACATAGAGCTCCAAAACCATAGAATTCCAAGTTCATGCTTCAAAATTATAAGTCATTTTTCATAAATCTCCCTTTCTAAAAGCTTTGTCATCAGCTAGGGGTAGATTATAACTGATAAATATCAGTTTTGAATGATTGAGAAGAGATTGAATCAAAGAGAAATTTCTAACCTTGGTTAGAAAAGTAACTTTTGCATTAAATGCAAAAGATTCCTTCTTACCACTTAAGCAAGTTGCAAAGCTCTCTCAATGATAGCCATGCCTTGTCATTCAGATTTCTTGGCCTATAAATAGAGGTCATTTCTTCATTTTCAAACCACTCCAAAGCTATCATAATCAAGCTTTCCTTCTTTCTTTCTTAAGTTCCAAGTTTCTAAGTTCAAAGAGGGAAATTTTGCAATATTCAAACCTTGCAAAATCTGAGCAAACTTAAGTTTCTAACATGTTCTAAACATCATTTAGAAGTAGTTTAAAACTTAAAACCATCAAGAAACAAGCTAAGAAACAGTTTTCTACGCAAAACTCCATTTGTGCAAGCTTTGAGCCAAAACTGCCAAACTAGAAAACTACTCGTGCCAACCTTGATTTCTCACTTCAAACACATCCTATACAACATATAGAGACTGTCCATACACTTAAACGAGTTCTGGAACAGCTCCATCACCATCTTCCATTTTCAAATTAAGCAACTTGCAACTTGACTTAGTTAGAAAGTTCTAGCCACTTTCAGAACAAACTAAGAGTAGGAACACACTCAGGGAGGTTCAAGGAAGCTAAATCAATCGTTACTTTGCACCTGGAAGCAGCCAAACTCGATCTGGTATTTCATACCAAGAGGTGAGTTTTTCAAACTTTGATACCTTCATTCATGTGTTTATAGCTTTAAAATTGAAAAGGAAAATGTAGATATCCAATCACTAAAGCTATATGGATCTTTAATTTAAACTAAAATCAACTGTGTTTAGAGAATTAATCACTTTTTCAGTTAGGGTTTAAATTGGGATTAACAAAATTCGTGTTCATCTTTGATCAATAATTTTAACAAGATACATGTTCAAAATAGTGATGAAAATCTAGACAAAATGGTATTTTGAACTTTAAAAATTGATTAAGAAATGAAGAAACACGAATCATCCATGGCCATGGTTTGCGCGCTGTCCAACGAAGAAGATGAAGTTTGAATTTCCAATTTCTAAAGCTAGGCTTAAAATATATATTTGTAGTTTAAGTTAAAACAACAGATGTATAGCCACCCAGTGGTAAAGCCAGCAACCTTAACACTTTCCTTCGCCTTAGCAAGTTTCTGAAGCTTGCTTCTTCAGAAGCACTTCTGAGGTTCAACCCTCCAGATGAACTTCTAAAGCTTCTACCCCTAGAAGCTCTCCCTTTACACTCTATCCAGAAGTACTTCTAGTACTTCTATCTCTAGAAGCTTCAAGCTTCTAATGCTTCTACCCCTAGAAACAAGCTTTCCAACATGTTTTTAACTCCTCAAGAAGCAATGCGCTCCTTCTCATGCCCAGAAGTTGCTAGCAACACGCTCCAGAAACAAGCTAGAAGCGGCCAGAAGCAGCAATCCAGCCTTCTCATGCCCAGAAACTGCTAGCCCCAGCGCTCCAGAAGCTCTTTCTCACGCTCTTTTGAACCCCTCAGAAGTCCAATTTCTGGACATTTTCAAACTTTCTTTTTTTCAAAATTCCTTCTAAACAAGGTAATTAAATGACAAGTCAAACAAATGGCTCAATGGAAAATCTTCATATCTAAGCCAAATGTCCAAGGTCAAACCTCCTTAGGACCAAAAAACTCTTTTTTTCTCAAGTTTCCATCAAACTTCAACATTTTTAAAAACCAATCAAAACTTCTCATTTTGAGATGATTTTTTGCACACTTGTCATTTAATATACATATTTTATGATTATGTCAAGAAAATCTAAAAATATTTTCTTTTGATTATATTTTGATAGTTTTAAAATGAGACATTTTAAGTATTTCTTAATACTTTTCAAAGATGTTTTCTTTCAAACTTTCAAACTCAAATCTTTTCAAAACTTCTTGTGAATATACTTCACTTTTCAAAATCATTTTCAAAACCTTATCAAAAACTTTTCAACAAACTTACACACCTTTTTCCATGATCGACTCGATTTGAAGATAAAATCGAACCAGATTTTTTCCTCGAATTTCTTAATTGATCATGGGCCTCCCTCATGGTGTAAGTCCCAATCCTTTTTATGTACATATTAAATTTTCCTTGTACATATTCAATCATATTTGTAAATATTCAAGCATAAACAAACTTCGTTCGTTTGTTTTCATTCGCTTGTTTATACACCAAATCCATTGGTATTAAGAGAAGCATTATTCCCGGTGAAACTGCTCTTAAAACCAATGGGCCTCCCTTTTGGTGTAAGTCCCAACCCTCCTATGTACATATTCATTTCCTTGTACATAAACACCCCTTCGTGTACATATTCATTCCCTTGTACACATTCAAACCTTGTAAATAATCAATTTACACTAGCTTTGAACGCTCGTTTTATACACTTGTTTATATTTCCTTCATAAACTCCTGTGAATACATATCACACATCTTGTTTATATAACTATTCAGTTATAACATAACAATTAGCCTAACAACTAGGTTCCCCTTTAGCCTCCTCTTGGGCTTTGTACAAGATAACTCATTCATTTGAGTTAGCCTCTTAGGCTTCATATAAGAAAACTCATTTATCGAGTTTAGCCTCCGCTTAGGCTTCATATAAGACAACACTTTGAGTCAGCCTCCTCTTGGGCTTCGTTCAAAAGAACTCCTCGTTGAGTTTAGCCTTCTCTTGGGCATCAAACAAGAAAGAGGCCTGGAAATCTCTTAGCAGCCTCCTATAGGGCTTCCAATACAAAGAATCACCAGCGCTATGATAGAACCCTGAGAGGATGATTTCCCGGTGAAATCACTCTTGAATACTAAGAGGATGGTTTCCCGGTGAAACCACTCTTAAAGCCAAAGCCAGCCATACCCTATAGCTTCCTCTTGAGCTTCATGCAAGGACCCTCGATGACCCTCGAAATGCCTTCTCTTGGGCTCACAATACAAGGACCCTCGATGACACTCGGAATGCCTCCTCTTGGGCTAACAATACAAGGACCCCCAGGCTTCTTAAAAGCATCCCCCTAATCCAATCATTTTGTCCTCGAGATTTAGACATTTATCATCCCTATGGAAGAAGTATCTCATCTATCACATCACATACAATCAAATACTTTTCAAACACTTTTTCAAAAAACATCTCTTAATCGTAAGTGGTAACGCTTGTACACTCAAGCAAAACACCTAATGCTTACAATTAAAGATTCAATCATCTTTCAAACATCTTTCTTAACTCATAAGTGGTAACGCTTGTACACTCAAGCAAAACACCTAATACTTACGATGAAATATTCAATCAATCAACGCTTTCAAAATGTATGTGATGAAATAGATTAGATACATTTTTCATTAAGATGACATTCGTCTTTGTCTCTTAATAACATCCCGTTGCTTCCACTAGCATAAGTGGGAACTACGATTGCTCTGACTTTCTCAACATCCCTTTGAGAATACGTAGGCACAAGGTCTCATCCTTGGCGAGCAAAACTTCTTTCTCCCTCAAACCAAACAAAACCATAGCTCCCTTTAGATCCGAGCTACAAATGCTCTGATTCCCATTAAGGGATATGTATGCAGAAGATCCCAATGATCTTTGCAAGCACAATAATAACAAAACCTAGGATCCCACATAATCTACCCTTTCTTAAAATCCAAAGGAGAAACTTTACCAACAATAGAAATAGCAATTTAAAACACACAAACCTATCAAACTATTCATATATAAAGCTACAGATAACTATATATATTTAGGGTGCCACATCTATTCCCTTTATATAACAAACCCCCTTGCCCGGAATCTCCCCAATGCGTTGCGTCTAGTTCGCGCTAGTCGTAATGCCAATCATATCAATTGAGGGTATTGCAGCTTTCCCCTTTTTCATAATCATTTTTCTTGTGTTGGAAATAATAAAGCTTGATGCTCGCGGCATCTTTATAAACAAATCAAAAGAGTAAATTGTTTCGAGCCAGAGAATCTGAATTCTGATTCGATTCCCTCGCGCGTCACTTTTTAACGCGAACACTTAAGAAAACCATGAGATGGATTAAGAAACTCTCAAAAATAGATGGACCTCGAAAATATATTTCTGGAATATATTTTTAGTTTTATCTAAAATATAAGATGGGATAAGAAATTCACTTAAATATTGGAAATTTCTTCACCCACCTAGTGGGTTTCTCCCACACCCTTGAAAAACCAAAAACGCCCATCGTAAGTGCACTTACGAATTCACCTTGTAGGGTGAATTGGTAAGTGCACTTCCAAATTGACCTTTCTGGGTGAATTCATAAGTGCACTTACGAATTCACCTTATTTTATATGTTTTATTCATTTAAACATGGTTTAACACATTCAGGAAAGGTTTCGTAAGTGCACTTATGAATTCACCCAGAAAGGTCAATTCGTAAGTGCACTTACGAAACCTTTCTTGAATGTGTTAAACCATGTTTGAAACTATAAGTCGGATTAAATTTCTGTTTTCAGAAATTCACTATAAGTCAGATTACATTCCCGTTTTCAGAAACTCAATTAAGGAGCATTCTATATATGCAAACCATGTAAATATTACTATGTGATAAATATTGAGGAAAAATGTCAAAAATATCAAATTACATAAATTGTTCCGGAAAAAAATGCGATCAAACAAAATCAAATAAAAAAACATAAAGGCTACTTTGTATGCCTAATCCTGACCCCCTGCGCCCTCCTTTTCTTGCGGTAATACATTGCACGCTCTACCTCAGCAACCATCCACACCACCACGACAACCACATCGGGTCCGACCTCATGCACAACGCCATCATCCAACGCCTCTCGTCCAATCTGACTGATACGCTGACAAATGGGCAATAGATCAATGGCATGATCATCTTCGGCATGTTCATTCTCCAAGAGCTCCTCATGTGCTGGCCTCGACGGATGTCCTTCACCCTCCGGTGTCATGTAAGGGTGCAACACTCTAAAGAACCATGTCGCATCGTTGTTGCAGATTAGCGGTAAGCAAAGAAGTATTTATTTTATTGGGTGATATCGCTAGGTTATATCGTCTCGTGTCCGAGATTTGTTATTGATTTGTCGCTCGACATTCGTTCGTCAATGAGTTGGGGTTAAATGGGTTGTAAAGAATAGACAAAAGTAAATGAACAAAACTATAAAGGATAGACAACTTGTCGGAATGAATGCACACTACCCGTCACAGACTTAACTCTACCATCCAATTATACTTAGCCTGCGATACTCGTCCGTGTCATCACATACCTCTCACAATCCATGTCATTTCTAACCCAAATTGAGAATTATACTACAATCACCTCGGTAGCTATGTCTGGCCTACCTCAACAATATAGAAGTCAACTGTGTCACTCGTAACGACTATGTCTAGCTCGAAATTCCTAACACAGAGACATTAATCATAGATACTATAAGTGAATGTCAGCTCTAAACCTATTTCTAGCATTCAGAAACTGACAGATAATCATCCTAGGTAAGAATTTAAGAAATCTATGTCTAGCAAAGCTCAAATCCCTAACACAAGGTAAAAACCTAAGAAAATCACCAACACATATTCATAAAGCAAGCTTTATACAACGCCAAGGGAGATAAACATACATGAGTTATGAGTAGATATACATACAAAACCCAACGGATCATCCAAATGCAAGCTCCAATGTTGTTTTCTATGCTAATCTATCAAAAACAAAATGATGTTGATGGTGTTGGGACTTGATAAGTTCCAAAATTTAGTTATTTTGTATATATGTTTAGTGGCACTTATCGGTTCTTTTATTGATATTCTTCGAATAAATCCCCCGCTTTTTGTATAAATGTGTACATAATAGAATAATTGATTTTTTGTGTAAATATTGTATCATTTGATAGTTTTTCATCTCTTTTATAGGTATTCATTCATAATTGTAGCATTGAGTAATAAAGTGTCGAAGACACGACTTCAAACGCATGATTTTGAGCAATAAAAGAGAACACATAAAGCAAAGAATGAGTTTTCAAATATTTCAAATCATTAATTTGATTGATATTTATTCATGGTTAGATAGATCATTGAATAAGCTTTCCAACGCTTCAAACCAAGCGCAATTACGAGTTACGGTTCTCAAGTTATAGCAAAAATAAGATGCTGATTTTTTTTGGAACAACACGCACTATACCGAGCCAAAAGACCAGCTAAGCGCCCAATGATTTCGTAAAACTTTAAAAGGGGCTAAAAACACATTTTTAGGTTATGGGTTGGGTATTTTTGAGTCCCAACACCATCAACAACATTTTTTTGATAGATTTGCTTAGAAAACAACATTGGAGCTTGCATTTGGATGATCCGGAGTCGAATCCCTCGTTGATTGGTGTTGACAAACCAATAAATGTTTGGTTCCTCTTCTTCTCTTCTCTTTGTAATCTCTTTTTTTTGGGTTTTATATGTATATCTACTCTTACTCATGTATATTTGTTGCCCTTGGCGTTGTATAAAGTCTGCTTTATGAATCTGTGTTGGTAGTTATCTTAGGTTTTTACTCTATGTTAGGGATTTGAGCTTGCTAGAGATAGACTGCTTAGATTCTTACCTAGGATGATTATTTGTTAGTTTCTGAACGCTAGAAATAGGTTTAGAGCTGACATTCACCATAGAGTATCTGATCTTAATGCCTCTGTGTCGGTGAAGTATGTCAGAGATGGGTATGGAGGTGACATGGTTGACTTCTGGTTGTCGAGGTATTCTAGAAATGGATATTGAGGTGATTCAGGAGGAATCTCAATTTGAGTTAGAAATAGCTTAGATTGTGAGAGGTATGTGATGACACGGAGGAGTATCGTAGGCCGAGTATGACATGGCGGTAGATTTAAGTCTGTGATGGGTAGTGTGCATTCGTTACAAACAAGCTGTTTATCCTTTATAGTTTTTGTTCATTTACTTTTTGTCTTTTATTTTCAACTCTTTTAATCCCAAACTCATTAACGGTAGAATTGTCGAACGACGAATCAATAACCAATCTCTGTGGACACGATACGATATAACCTAACCAGTATATATCACCCGGTAAAAATAAATACCAACTCTTTGCTTGCATCTTTACCGCTTCAACAAAATGGCGTTGTTGCCGGGGATTGGTTTTATTGTTTCTGTATTGCGATAATTCCGTTGTTTTTTATTTATGTAATTAATGTATATGTTGTATAGACTTTGTATATGAACTTGTATATTGTTACTTGTACATGTTATGTGTTTACTTTCCATACTTGTGCATATTTGTGATACTTGTCTCGTACTTGTAACATTTATTGTGTGGTTGTTAGGACACTTTCTTTAGGTTTGTACGGTTTAACAATACCATGGCATGATGAGAGGAGGTTACTAGTGCTCACACAAGAAAGGCGTCGAGCTTACGATGTAAAACAAGCATGTTTTTGTTTGTTTTTTTTTTAAAGTTTGTTTATGTTGTTTGGTGGTTTGTGTTTTAACAAGTTGAAATAGGACTTGCTCTTAATTTCAAATCTTCACTTTTCAACTTGTTAATTAATTTTCACCAAGTTTTTGTATCGTTATTTGCTTTTGTTTTGTTATGTAATTTGTTGTTTTTTCGCAAGCTTGTTGTGTTTAGCTTGAGGAGTTTTGCTGGTTGTAAATATTGTACATTTTATTTTTCTAAGTCTTTTTCTGTGGTTTGGACTCGAATTTTGGTCCAGTAACTTGAAGACTTTTGAGGTGATTTTTCGAGTTTGATCGTTTCAATTCGCGGATGTATGGTAATGATAGTTTTCAAAGGTTGTACACGTCAGGTACTCGTTTATCGCATTCTATATCATAACATGTTTAGGAAATTTATCATTTGTACAATTACCATGCCATTCATTCTTTTTCCATTACTTGCTCATGAATTGAATCACTTTAGGCCCCTTTTTACCCATAAATGTGAGGAAGCTTTCCATTGTTTACATATGCTGAGAGTCCACATTATTGTTTTAACTAGATTTTACTATGCTTAATAATTTGTTTTGTATTGATTGTATGATTTCAAGAAAATGATCAAGGCAATTTGTTTAATTTGAGCACAACTACCTTGGCCAAATATTCAATTCACCTTGTGAGTGTGTGAATCTTTGTTAACCCCTTTGAACTTTTATCAACATCCATTTTTATTTGAACTTGATGCTTGTCTATGAGTGTCAATTCATTTTTTTTGTATGGATGTTGATTTCTTTGTTTCTTGAACCCTCAACTATATGTTGTTGTATGAATTTTTACCTTGTCTTAGAAAGTAGGGAGTATTCACATAATGATATTGGTTGAATTCAAGTTGGAGAGAGGAATGTTTATGTGCTTATGTTGTGATTGATATGAGGTTGATAAAACAAAAACAAAAACAAAAACAAAAACAAAAAGGAAAAAAATGTGAAAAAGAAAGATTAGAAAAAGAAAGAAAAAAAAGAGAAAAGTTTTGAAAAAGAAAAACAAAAAGAGTAAGAATAATGTTATGTTAATAAGTGGGGTGTGTTTGGTGTGAAATTTATGTTGAAGAATAAGTTTGATTGAAATTATATTGTTTGGAACTTTGTGAGTTGATCACTCCCTTCGGTTTAGGCAAATTTTTGTTTTGATTAGCTTTAGGACTTATCACTTGTTTGATAACCAAGCCACATAACAACCTTGAAAAGCCCTTGTGATTCTTACATTTATATTTTCAATACGTTTTTGGATGAATGCATAATTTAATCTATTGTTTGCAATATTGTGGAGGAGTGTTTTTTATCCCTCACCTTTGTGTGTTCTTCATCTACCGATGAATTTTTGCTAGGTGTGATTCCTGATTAAGCTTATTTTATTTTAGAATGTTTTGCAAGATTTTTGTACTTAGGATTTGTTTCGTTTATATGTTGTCGTTGTAGGAATGTGGTAAGTAAGTATTTTGCGTAATGCTGCTTGAACCATACATTTGTTTTCCGTTTTAAAAACTTGTTGATTCGTGATTCTTTGATTATCATCTTTTGTTTCTTTAGGTTTACTTGACTTTGTTTGAGGACAAACAAGGAGAGTTGATAAGTGCCAAAATTTAGTTATTTTGTATATATGTTTAGTGGAATTTATCGGTTCTTTTGTTGATATTCTTCGAATAAATCTCCCGCTTTTTGTATAAATGTGTACATAATAGAATAATTCATTTTTTGTGTAAATATTGTATCATTTGATAGTTTTCATCTCTTTTATAGGTATTCATTCATAATTGTAGCATTGAGTAATAAAGTGTCGAAGACACGGCTTCAAACGCATGATTTTGAGCAATAAAAGAGAACACATAAAGCAAAGAATGAGTTTTTCAAATATTTAAAATCATTAATTTGATTTATATTTATTCATGTTTAGATAGATCATTGAATAAGCTTTCCAATGCTTCAAACCGGGCGCAATTCTGAGTTACGGTTCTCAAGTTATAGCAAAAATAAGATGTTGATTTTTTTCGGAACAACACAGACCGCGCTGAGCGCCAAAAGACCACGCTAAGCGCACAATGCAATTTCAGAAATCTTTAAAAGGGGCTAAAAACACATTTTTAGGTTATGGGTTGGGTATTTTTGAGTCCCAACTGTAATACGGTGAACTGACTTTGAGCTTTTTGTTTTGCTTTTTATCGCAAATGTTGCGGATAGCAAGAGTCGCCATCGACTTTTCTTTTATCCAATTAAGGGAAGGTGAAAAGAACAGAAAAAGACCTTCGTTAGATTCTGAGTAAGGGAGAAGGTTATGAAAAGGGAATGTATTAGCACCCCTTTCCATCCGTAGTTATCTACGGGCTCTTAGTTGCTTTTAGCTCACTTTAAAAATTGCTTTATGTGTGTTTGACAAAAAAATGTTTTGAAAAGGAATTTCACTTTGACTTTGTAATGATTCATGTAGGAATGTGTACAAAGTGTTCGGAAATGTTTTGTTTTTTTTGAAAAGTGTTTGAACTTTGACAAAAGTGAGGTGCAAAAAGTATTTTGATAGAGCAAGCAACTAAAAGTCTTATTACCTACTCAGAATGGTCGTTTTCGTGTTATTTTACGTTCCTTTAAAATAGTGCTATCCATACCATTAGTTGGTAGGTAACCCTATTCGTTGGATGTAGAAGGGACATTCGAAGGGACATCGGATGGTCATAGAAGGCAACTTGTAGGAAGTATCCTAGCACATTCGAAGGGACAATCATCACTTTTCGTAGGCAACAATCGAGGGACGAGATCATGTATTCGTAGGCGACATCGTGGGTCTATGATCTTTTGTATCGAAGGGACTATGATGATATGGTTGTAGGCAACGGTGCTAGGATACCTCTACGTTCGAGGGACTTGACCATTTATTCGAAAGGCAACGAGAGAGAATTACCCTAAGGGGTGCATGTGTGAAGAAAGTGTGTTAAATTCAGATATGTTATCTTGGAATTAGAAGTGATCTACGTTTGTTTTTTTATCTTTCCATACACGTCTAATTACTAGCAGTTTATAGGGTGCATAAAGTAAATTGCGGAAAGTAAAGTGCGGAAAGTAAATCTTACGCTATTACATGGCTTTGGGGAAGTTACATAATAGGAGTGCGGAAAGTAAATCCTAATTAAACTATTACATCCCATGAGCAGTTACATAATATTGGAAACGAGTGCGAGAAAATAAATCCTAACTATTACAACCTGTAAGCAGATACATAGTAATCGGATAATATAAGAACTCGCATAAGAGAAAATATGTTAGTAAAAGAAAGTTTTGAGTGAAGAAAAATGTTTCTGGGTTAGTAATGATAATTAGATGATAGAGTAATTTTTTGGGAATTTTCTGGATCGATTTTGATAAGAAAAATCAATTAAAAGTCATTTTAATGCTTAATTAACAATTAATTAAAATATGCATGCAAAAATATTAATTTTTATGTCAAAAATTAAATAAATATTTTTCTGATTAAAATGCAAAAGGAAAATATTTTTGGTGATTTTTAAATGCATGAGAAAATTATTTGAAAAGAAAACAAATTAAAATGAAAATATTAAAAGAAAATAGAAAAATAGAGTTAGTTTGGAAAAGTTGTAAAAAACAATTGTCAAGCTAGGGGATCGAACCCCTGACCTTCCTTTCACACGCGTGTGTCCTTGCCACTAGACCATCCTGCAGATCGTGTTAGCATAATGAAACAAAAACCGTTTAAACGAAATTGGATCCTGGGAACCCAAATCACGCGCGAAGATCTTCATCTTCTTCGTTTGAATTTTCAAACAGATAGCGTCGGTCTGGTTCGACGCTAAGGCCCCTGCAAAATTCCAAAATCTCATACAAGCAATATAAATACATTATGATTACATGGTTCGACTGGGTTTTGTCCCCTGAACACGATGGTGGTCTTAGTTTTGTCCAATTTTACTTATTTCAGAAAGCCCTAAAACGAAATTAAGCACCCTAGCCATGACATCTTGTGATTCCTGTACTTAAAACACAATCAACCAATGCAGAAAGCTTCAAAACTCCATTCTAAACATAAATCAAACATCAAAACGTGTTAAATATGCATGGAAATCAAAAATCGAAATTGAGTTAGAATGTATAAACCGAAATCTGGAATTTGTGATTCTGGATGTTTGGATGGCTTGTGAGTATCTAGATCGATTTAGGGGACCTCCAGGAATGTATTGGAATGCTTAGAATCGATTGAAACCAACTGAAACTAGGGCTGCAAGTTCCTTGAGTAGCACGGTTTTTTTGAGTTTGATTAGGGTTCTTAGAGGCAGAATGTTCGTCCTTGTGTCATGTAAATGCATTGTGTACTTATAGTGGATGGATTTAGGTCAAGAATCATGAATAAATAATGTACCAATCAATGAGAAAATATTTGATTTGGTATAAAACCAAATATTTCCTTTTTGATCAAATTTCAATCAATTCTCTTGCCAATCAATGCCAATTTCGAATTTTCCAGCTTGGGAGGTTTGCTTGGACCTCAGGAATGAAAGAAAAATCCAATTTGCATTTAATTTTGATTTTCTATCTTTTATTTTAATTTAATTGGCTTTTAAATGATTAAAATCCAAAATAAATAGAAAATAAAAGATAAAATTCGTGGCCTTGGGCTTGGAGGTTCCAAATTAGCTGAGGAACAAGTTTGAACCAAGAAAAGTTAGGCCCATTTGCAAAATTTTGGATTTTGGCAAGTATTTCTCTTTGTGCACCTCCTCAAAAATGCTCAACTTGTGCAAGGTGTATCTTGCTCAATTTTTAACATTTTTGGGTGTTCTTGAAATTTTTAGAAAGCTCTAGGTGTCTTCTAAACAACATCTTTGGTTTCATCTCAATTTAAGTTTCCATGCTCAATAACACTTCTTTACAAAAAGTTGACTTTTTGTTGACTTTGAAAAGGACCTGTAATGTTTTGATCCATACCTTCCAAATGAAGCATTTTTTGACCTAGCTTGTGAGACATGAAGTTGTAGATAATTGAATTCTCTTCAAAATTAGAGGTGATGGAAAAATTTCTGACAAAGTATGGGGATAGTTTTCCCGTCTTGCTTCAGGTGTTAATCTAGTGCCTGTTGTCGGAGGACAACTTGGATGGTCGTTCGGATAAGGTTTCCCATCTTGCTTCGGGTGTTAATCCTGGGCCTGTTGTCATGGTCGTTCTGATAGGTTTCCCGTCTTGTTTTGGGTGTTAATCTTTGAACTTTTGTTTAGAAGTGATTTTCACCTGCTGGGGAAAAAACAAAAGAGACTTTGACAGGATATAGTTAGACTTATGCAGATTATGATGCATGTAAGCACATGTCAATGTATATGAATGATATATGCACATGTTATGATTTTTTATGAATAATGTATGAATGTAGATGCTATGGTATTTCAAAATATATCCATCTTGAAGGAGATGTGGATGTTCTGCCGGAGATTTCTGACTTCTGCTTAGGGATGAAATCATTAAAAACCTTGACTCGGAAGAGGAAGAGGTGCCTTTGATTCCTTCGATGCGCTATCTGACCAAGTTTCGAGTCTGGATGTCAATGCTGCTGGGAGTAATAAAGGTTGAAAGAGACTTCTCCTGGGACCTCGTGTGTAGACTCTACTTAGGACGGTAGAAGCTGGGAGGCACTCCGCTGGGAATCTCGTGCATGGATCTTGCTGGGGAGTGTCTGAGCGTTGCTGGGAGGCAGGGCTCGAGAGACCTGAAGCTTGTCGAAACCTTCGGTTGGGGGAATAAGAGATGTAAGTTTCCTCTGATGCACTATCTGACCAAGTTTCGAGTCTGGATATTGCTGCTAAGAGATATTATGCTGGGGATAAATATCTCTGCTGGAGATAAACTGTTACTGCTTGGAGACTGATGTAATCAGGTTGAACCAATTGGGATCTGTCATACCCCAAAATTTGCCCTCCAATTTCTCAAGGCATTCCATACCTCCATGCTCAAGGATTCTTAAAGAGTTGATCAGACAAACTCTCTCCTAGACAATCAGCCCAAACTAGGGTTTGGTTCTCAGATCAAGATGGACTTCCAACATCTCCAATGGTTTTCATGCCTCCTCATATACTTCAAAGAATCTCCATGTCAAGTTTCAAGCCTCACAAGTCAAGTTTCCTCAGACAATTGCACAGATGGTTGAAAATCAGTTGTATTGGTCAAAAAGTCAACTGTGGTCAACATACAGTCAAACTTCCTGATTTTTGGTCAACATCCTCATTTTGAACTCACATTCATCATTTGATCAAGGGTTGATCATGATTCATCAAGAAAACTCAAGATTTGCTCAAAAGTCAAACTTTCCAAATTAGGGTTTCTAGGTGAAAAGTCAACTGAACTTTGACTGATCATAACTTTCTCATACTCTCTCAGAAATTTTTCCACCACCTCTTGTTTTGAAGGAAATTCAATTCTCTACAACTTAATGTGTCACAAGAATGTCCAAAAAATGCTTCATTTGAGAGGTATGGCTCAAAACATTACAGGTCCTTCTCAAAGTCAACAAAACGTCAACTTTTTGTTTTGAAGATATATTGAGCATGGTAACTCCAATTGAGATGAGACAAAAAAGGTTGGTTAGAGGACTCTTATAGATTTCTAAAAAGTCCAAGAACTCTCAAAAATGTGGAAAATTGAGCAAGATACACTATTCAGAAGTTGGGCAATTTTGGACAATTGCACAAAAGGACATTTTGGTCAAAATGCAAAATTTTCCAAATGGGCCTATAATCTTTTGATCCAAACTTGTTTATGACATTTTTTGTGACTCATAAATGCTTGGCCATGGCAATTTTCTATTTTATTGATTTATTTTTGAATTTTAGAACATTTAATTTTAAATTAAATTATATAAAATATGAAAATAATATATTTTTTCAAATGGATTGGATTTATATCTTACTTGAGGTCCAAGATAGCCCACCAAGCATACCAATTTCGTGATAGCATGCATATGGAAAGAAAAAATCAAATTTTTAAGGAAATTTAATTTTATTTGAATGAGAAATATTGCACATTGATTAACCAATCTTTTTTCACTCTTTTTCCTCTCTCAAATTCCTCTATAAATACTCAGCCTATTGCCAAGCAAAGAGGACGAAACCCTAGCCCAAGAAAGAACCCTTATTTTGCCAAAGAATTTCACAAACTTTTGAAAATCGAATTCCAAATTGCAGCAGGTTTCAGCCCGTTCCAGCCACCCAATCTTGTTCCTTGACATCCCAGGAGTCCAAAGCAATCCTTACTTGAAGCCAAATCGACCGGAATCGTCCCCTACGCCTTGCTCCGATTTGGTACATTTGTGAAATTCGAATTTCATTTATCATGCATTGTTAACTGTTTTCGTGTGTTTATTTGTGTTCAGGAGGTTCATTAGAATGCATTAGATGCATTACATGCAAGCATACACGTAGAAATTGATAGTTGCCATTGCTAGGGCAGTTCGGTTTCTTTTCTTCGAAACTCATTACACAGGCCGATTCAACGCAAATGGATATCACCATTGGATTCAGGAGGTCCGATTTATGGGGGGTAGGGTTCTATTTTCTTGTTTATTTCACGATTTTTGTGTTGAAAATCAACCCACGGAGAAGATGACCGCGTTAGGGTTCCGTATGAATCCGCGTGACTCCTTGACGCATGTGCGTGGCGATTCCTCTCTGATTCGTTCATTCCATCCAAGTTGGGGCCCGCGGCTGACTGTGCTTTGATTTTCAAATATCCTTGACACGTTATCACTTATAAAGCATTGGTTTCAAAAATCAAACACAAATGACACGTTGTCCCAGTGGTTAAGGCGTTGGCATGTTCAGATCCTCTCCATGGTCTCCAGTTCGATCCTCACTGGCACCGGTTTTGCTTTTCTTTTCCAAACTTTCAATTATTTTCTATTTTCATATTTATTTAATATTTTGCAACATTTTAATTAGTTTCATAATTTTATTTCATGCATTAAAAATCACCAAAATATTTTTTCCTTTTGCATTTATTTTCAGAAAATACTTATTTAATTTATAAAATTAAAAAATATTATATTGCATGCATATTTATTTTTATTCATAATTTAGCATTTAAATCAATTTTAATTAGTTTTTAATTATAAAATTGCATCCAAAAAATCCCAAAAAATTATTTTAGCATATTTATGTTATTTCCAGCATGTCATATTTTCCTCATTCAAAAACTTGCATTTTTCTAACATTTTTTCTCTTATTCGATTCATCTCGTATTTTCCGATTTCTCATTCTTTTACAGGTTATTCCGTTTCAGACAGTTTCTTTCATCGTTTTCTTTTTCCAATAATGTAACTGATAATGGGATGTAATAGTTTTAAATTAGGCTTTTATTTTCCGCATCTTCCAATTATGTATCTGCCCCAAAGCCATGTAATAGCGTAGGACATTTATCTTTCCGCATCTTTACATTCCGCATTTTAATTTCCGCACCCTATAAACTGCTAGTAACTAGGCGTGTATGGCAAGATAATAATGAACATAGCCCACTAATCTTCAAGATAACATATTCTGAATCAACACACTCTTTCACACATGCACCCCTTAGGGTAATTCTCTCTCGTTGCCTTACGAATTCAAAATGGTCAAGTCCCTCGAACGTGGAGGTATTTTAGCACCGTTGCCTTCAAAACAAATCATCATAGTCCCTTCGATACAAAGATCATAAGACCCACGATGTCGCCTCCGAATACATGATCTTGACCCTCGATTGTCGCCTACGAAAAATGATGATAGTCCCTTCGAATGTGCTAGGATACTTCCTACAAGTTGCTTTCTATGACCATCCGATGTCCCTTCGAATGTCCCGCTTACATCCAACGAATAAAGTTACCTACCAACTAATGGTATGGATAACGCTATTCTAAAGGAACGTAAAATAACACGAAAACGACCAATTCTGAGTAGGTAATAAGACTTTTAGTTGCTTGCTCAATCAAACACTTTTCACACCTCACACTTTTGTCAAAGTTCAAATACTTTTCCAAACGGAACATTTCCGAACACTTTGTATACATTCCTACATGAATCATTACAAAGTCAAAGCGAAATGCCTTTTCAAAACATTTTTTCAAACACACAGAAAGCACAATTTTAAAGTGATCTAAGAGCAACTAAGAGCCCGTAGATAACTACGGATGAAAAGGGGTGCTAATACCTTCCCTTTTCATAACCTTCTCCCTTACTCAGAATCTAACGAAGGTCTTTTTTTGTACTTTTTACCTTCCCTTAAGTGGATAAAAGAAAAGTCGGTGGCGACTCTTGCTATCCGCACATTTGCGATACAAAACACTAAAAAGTCAGTTCACCGTATTACAGAACTGGCGACTCTGCTGGGGACACCCTAAAGAGAGAATGCCTTAGGGATTTCTAGATCACTTTTAATATTTTATGTTTGATTTTCTTGCTTTATCTTTAAGGGTTGCTTGGGTATTATATTTGTGGGGGATCCTACACCCGGATCCGGGTTTCCTTTTAGGTAAGTAGCAATAAATCATCGCGACCGTTAGACGTATATCAAAACGGTCAACATGATGGCTACGTTAGCGTGACACTTTGGATGTCCTGATACTCTTCATTTCCAAAATGAGGATAGTATTTGGCTTCTGCGTGGTGTCATCAAGCGCTAACTAAACTTTTAGAACCTTAATTGACCCATCTTGGCCATTAGAAGGTAGTGAGATGGCCGGCTTTGGTGCAGACTAAAGTTGGTTGATACTCGATGCTACGCTAATTGAGATCAGACTTTTGGGATATTTTCGGTCGACCACTTGGTAGTCGTATTGAAATAAACGCCTACGAGAAAGATCGATGATGTGAGATTCCTAGAACCCGGTTACTATTATAGGACAGGATGAACCAACTCAAACTCTTGGTGGGGTAAACACTTATACCTCATGCAAGCCTTAAACCTAGGCTCATTGTATGATTTGTTTGTGTGTGCCAAACATGACATCATGACATCATCTGCATTGCATATCATTTCTAACTATTTCAAGGACCTAGGGATTTATCTTTGCTCTATTTTGTAGGGATTATGGCTTCTAGAAAGACTATCCGAATCAACTTCATGGGTATACCTTCTCAACTCAAAGAATTGGTTTTAAATTTATCATGCTTCATCAAGAGACATGGTTATTCGCTTGATTTGGTTATCTCGGTTTTGAAGAAGATATGATGCATGTCCTATTCGCTCTTCGATCCGAAACACCATTGCTTTACATTCAGATTATCGCTTGGTTCCTACCTTGAAGAGTTCTCTGCTACTGGGATACCTATTCTTGACCAAATGCCATTCACCGTTTGGTAAAGGTTCCAGCACGAAGACATTGCATCAGCCTTACATCTTAAGCGCCGGACATTGAAGCCAATTGGGAAACCGTGGAGTTAAGGGTTTACTTTCCAAGTTCCTAATTAAGAAAGCCCGAGAATTCTCAAAGTTATGAGTTTCCATGCATTTGAAGACATTGTGGCCTTGCTAATTTATGGTTTGGTTCTATTCCCTAACTCGGATCGGCTCATAGATGTCAACGCCATCAAGTTATTCACCCGCAATCCAAAGGCCTACCTTACTGGAGATATTCTCGATTCTCCACACTGCACTATCAAGAGACAAGGAACTCTCATGTGTGTACCCTTTCCAGTGGTTTATTTCGCACCTTCCTCCATCGCCTTTGAAGAACGAAGCAGAGATTGAAGTGGTCTCAAAGACTAATGTCACCTCTCATTCGATATCCGCTGGAGTCTTTTCTCTCAAAAGACTTCACCTTCATTGAGCTGTGGAGAATTCTAATGTACCACCCTTGGTATAAGGGAGGTATTACTTACAACCCTTCTTTAGCTCTACGTCAGTTTGGTTTTGCTCAAGAGATGGTCCACATGATATGCTTCTCCAAGATATTGTGTTCAACTACAATCATGATCTCCGATCACCGACTTAAGGTTCATACACGCTGGGGCATGGTAAAGAAGATCGATACCAAGACATTGGGGCACCAAACTACATTCCTTGGGAACCTTACCTCAAATGGGTAGCTCGAGCTCAAAACCTCATGATGCCATTCACTGCTCTACCAAGAATTATGGAACCTGCTATAGGTGACGACTTATACTCGCTCTCCATCCTGACACGCCTACTGATTTTGAAGACTTGAAGAGATCCTGGATTCAACTTAGAAAAGAAAGGGATATATTCGAAGCTCAGTGTTATGCAAGTGAGAAGAAGGTACTAGAGTTGACCAAGCTACTTCACGAGGAGCGCAACATCAACGCCTACCTCGGCACCAAGAGGAAGCGCCCATGGGAGACTTGAAGCTTTAGGATTTTGTTCTTTTATTTTGTTCTGAACTATCATTTGTACTTAAAAAGAAAAGAATAAAATGAGAACTAATATTTGTTTGTTCATTGCTTGTCTAACAAATTTAAATCCTAGAGGTCCTTGAAAACATTGCATCGCATTCGCATAAACATTGCATATCATAGCATAACATTGCATAACAGGTACATTGGAGATTGGTTTTCTCATTTTCTCGCTATTTATTTTAGCGTAAATGGCTCTCGAACAGATCACAAAGATCTCTAGGCTCGAATGCCTGGGCCAACAGATGTTCACTAGCTTGGTCCAAGGCCAAGAGGATCTGAAAAAGCTCATCAACAGAAAGAAGAAGGTGGTTGGTCTCCTCAACATGGGTAGACGCTACAAAGGTGGTCCTAAAGTGGTCATTCAGATAGAGCTCTCTGAAGGAAGTGTCAAGAACGAGGGGAGTGACAAGGGTGATGGCGAAGGCAGCCAGCGTGAGCCTGAGAAAGGGAGAGAGGATCAATACGATCATAGCCAATACTCTGATGAAGATTACAAGTATAAGCAACTTGAAGACCGTCTGAATGCTGTGGAAAATCTGAAAATGTCCGGGCTGAATTTTGATGATCTGAGTCTTGTTCCTGGTGTTGTGATTCCTCCTAAATTCAAGGTTCCTACTTTTGCTAAGTATGTTGGCATTTCTTGTCCGAAGCTGCATCTGAAATCCTATGTTCAGAAGATCAACCCCCACACTGATGATAGAAAGTTGTGGATGCATTACTTTCAAGAGAGTTTGTCCGGAACTCAATTGGAGTGGTATTATCAGCTAGAGAATGACCGTATCCGTACTTGGAGTGACTTGGCTGATGCTTTCTACAGACAGTATGAGTACAATGCTGAATTGACACCCACTCGCATGCAGCTACAAAGCATGTCTATGGGTCGTGACGAGAAGTTCAAGGAATATGCTCAGAAATGGAGAGATCTAGCAGGCAGAGTTCAACCACCCTTGTCCAATAGGGAGTTGGTTGATATGTTTATGGGAACACTGACAGGCCCATTCTTCAATCATCTGATTGGAAACTCTTCAGCCGGATTCACCGAGTTGATATTGACAGGCGAGCGCGTTGAGGCTGCTATTAGGAGTGGAAAGATTCAGGTAGAGTCATCTTCAAATGCTGCGAAGAGATCTTTTGGTGGTAAGAAAGAAACTAATGCTTTGTATGGTCGAAAAGCCGAGCCAAGAACCACCGTGCTCAATCTGTAAGGCTTGTGATCTCCAATCCTACATCAAGACAACCTCCGAGATAACGCGTAGCAAGAACGCACTACGAAGACAGCTTACGAAGATCAAGATGCCATTGTCGCAAGCCTTGCAACACATGTTGAAAGCAGAGTGACACCTTGAGGGATCCTCCTCGAATGTCAACACTTCCTCTCCGAGATATAATCCTAATGCTAAGTGTGCTTACCACCCAACAGCCCGGACATAGTAATCGATGATTGTTGGGCTCAAGAACAAGATTCAAGATATGATTGAAGCTAAGCGCATTGAGTTTGACCCTCCGTTGAGACCAATGTGATCAACGCTCCTATGCCTAACCATGACAAAAGTTCCAATGTTGGCATTTATACTTATGTTTTCAACATAGATGACTTGACCATTCCTTTGATGACCTAAGAAGGATTTGCCGCAAGCTTGTCAACCAGATGCCCGTGAGAATTGTCGCAGTGCCCATCTGCTACCGATGGTCGTGCTTGGTTGAGAAGACGGTTCAAGGCATGATGGACAACCGTGAGATACTATTCTTGAAACCAATTGCGTGTCGTGAAGGTATGTCTAAGTCAAGATCAAGACGGAATGAACCGCCATCTGTGGGATACCTTGGGACACAAGTGGAAAGTATGATTACATGGTGAAGTACTCCGTTCCCAAAAGCTACAAGATTCCTATTGAAGATGTTAAGGTAACCGGATGGGGTGACGATTTCCCAAAAGACTATGCTGATGTTAACACAATAAGGATTTCCTCTGATGATCCTGTGCCTAGAGTGGCACCCCTCATTATCACTTCTCCAAGACCACTTCCATATTCCTCTAACAAGGCTATTCCTTGGAATTATGGAGCTGATGTTTACTATCATGGCGTCAAGCAAGACCCTCTGACCGTTGAAGACTTTACAGTTGAAGCTTCCATTCCTGACATTGACAATATCACCGGATCAAGTAAGGTGACCAGAACCGGAAGGGTGTTCTCTCCAGAAATCTCTCCTCCAAAAGACACCGCGACTCACTCGCATTCCGCCTACTCAACCAATATCCCCACTGAGGGAAAGAACCAAGAACTCACCCCGCCAACCGTATACCAAAGGAAGTTACTGAAGCCACCTCCAAACAAGAGATGGAGGAAATTCTAAAGATCATCAAGAAGAGTGACTACAATGTTGTTGAACAGTTGGGACAGACTCCGTCCAAAATCTCCATGCTTGCTCGCTTCTTGTGCTCGAGGCTCATGCTAACGCCTTGGTGAAGTTTCAAGAATGCTCACGCATTAAAGACACTACTATCGACCAGTTTGAAGTTTGTATTGCTAGCCCGGCTGCCAACAACGCCTAGGCTTCTCTAATGTCGATTTAATTCTTAAGGAAGATAACAAAGCCTTGCACATCTCTCGTGAATGCAAGGCTACATTGTCTCATGTTTTGGTAGATACCGGTTCTCGCCTCAACATCCTTCCGAAGATCGCTTTTGATCGACTTGATGTCGAAGGGTTGGTTTCGAGACCCAATGACATTATTGTGAGAGCTTTGATGGTTCTAAGCTAAAAGATTGAGAGCTCACCGCCTGTAAAGTCGGTTCCTGACTTTTGATTCCACGTTTTTGTCATGGACATCCGTCCAACTTTTCTTCCTACTTGACGCCTTGGATACATGGGGTCATACTACTCTACCTTGCATCGGAAGTTGAAGTACCCGGTGAAGGGGAAGGTTGTTACAATATGTGGTGAAGAAGAGTATATGGTCAGTCATCTACAGTCTTTCCGTTACCTCGAGATGGAGGGTGAATTCTTTGAGACTCCCTCTCAAGCTTTTGAAACAATCCCCAGAGTCATGCCTGTCGACTCTCCCGTCACTCCTGAAGTTACACAAGCTCCTCCTAGGATAGCCTCCCTGAAAGATGCTCAAGCTGCAGTTGAATAAGGTGGTAGTGCTATTTGGGGTCAGCTCCCTGATTTTCCTTTCAAATTTGACAAGACTGGTTTAGGCTTCACTATCAAGGGTCAGAAGATGATACGCCGCGAACGTGCCGGCCAACTTCCTTTCCGCATCAGTCAGAGTCGAATCCATGCTATAGAGGACGACGACTTCGACATCGAAGTGGATCTTTCCAACTCCGCATCATGGGCTCAAGAATTGGAAGACTCAAGACGCTATACCAATCTCCTTTAGTCGAGTAATTGTTTTGTCTTGTTTGCTTTTCGATTTCTATGTTTTGAACAATAAACTCTAAAGCCTAGTGCCTTGCCCGGCATTATGGCTCGCTTGCTAGGGTTATTATCTCGTCGTTTCATGATTTTCATTCAATAAATTCGCTGGACTTTTGCATTCAATTGTGTTTTTCTTTCTTTTACTTTATCACCCCTTCAAAAAGCTATGTGTTTCTTACACACAACCACATGATACACTGCAGAATCACTCCGAATCTCGTTAATAACAGCTATGCTAGTGCTAAATATGACTTCGATAATCCGATCTACCAAGCCGAAGATGAAAGTGAGGAAGATTGTGAAGTGCCAGGAGAACTTGTCGATCGCTACAAAGAAGAAGATCGAGTTATACAGCCACCCGAAGAGTAAGTTGAGGTTGTGAATTTGGGTACTGGCGAAGACAGAAAAAAGATCAAGATAGGAACGGGTCTTGAGATCAGTGTTAAAGAAAGGTTGATTCAGATGCTACGAGACTGTATTGAGGTTTTTGCTTGGTCATACGAAGACATGCCTGGTTTGGACATTGATATTGTGGTACACCGATTGCCAACGAAAGAAGGTTTTCTCCCAGTGAAACAAAAGGTCCGTCGAGGCCCGAGATGTCCGAAAATCAAAGCAAGTTATGGCTCAACGCCGTTTTCTAGTGCTATTTATCCGCAGTGGGTTGCAATGTGGTTCCTGCATCTAAGAAGGATGGCAAGGTACGAATGTGTGTGGATTACGAGATCGAACAAAGCAAGTCCGAAGACGATTTCCCACTTCCTCATATTGATGTTCGTTGACAACACCGCCAAAGACAAAGTTTTCTCCTTCATGGACGGTTTCTCCCTACAATCGATCAAAATGGCTCTCAAGACATGGAGAAGACTACTTTGTTACACTGGGGTACTTTCTTTACAAGGTTATGCTGCTCGATTGAAGAACGCAGCGCCACTTATCACGTTATGGTGACATTATTTCATGACATGATCCATCACGAGATAGAGGTCTACGTTGACGACATGATAGCTCGATCACAGACTGAAGAAGAGCATCTCGATCATTTGCAGAAGCTATTTGACAGATTGAAGAAGTACAGACTGAGACTTAATCCCAACAAATGCACTTTTGGAGTCAGATCCGGTAAGCGCCTAGGGTTTGTTGTCAGTGGTAGAGGTATTGAAGTTGACCCCGCCAAGGTTAAAGCTATTCAAGAGATGCCAGCTCCCCGTACCGAGAAAGAAGTCAGAGGTTTCTTGGGACGTTTGAACTACATTGCCAGATTCATTGCACATCTAACTGCTACTTGTGAGCCAATCTTCAAGTTACTAAAGAAAGATCAAGTGGTAGAATGGAACGACGATTGCCAGATCGCTTTTGACAAAATCAAGGAGTACCTACAGTAATCCTCCTATCCCGATGCCACCGATGGAAGACCTCTTATCATGTACTTAAGTTAGAGAACTCAATGGGTGTGTGTTGGGCAACATGACGAGTCCGGTCGAAAAGAGCATGCAATATACTACCTTAGAAAAGTTTACCGACAGAAACAAGATACTCACACCGAGAAAACTTGCAACGCTTATGTCACCGACTAAGACAAGATATGTTGACTCACACTACCTTGTTGATTTCCAAGATGGATCCGATAAAATACATATTTGAGAAACCAGCTTCTCCCGAGAATAGAAAGATGGCAAATGATCTTGACCGAATACGATATCCAAGACACTTTCGTAAAGCGATCAAAGGAAGTGTAGTAGCCGATCATTTGGCTCATCGTCGAGATGACTATCCCATGCGCTCGAGTTTCAGATGAAGATGTTTTACTAGTTATCGATCAGGAAGAACTGTGCCCGCATTTAAGGACCGAACAAGGATCCCGATGGACCATGGTCTTTGATGGAGCCTCAAACGCACTTGGCAATGGCATTGGCGCCATCATCATATCCCCTGCAGGCGGACATACGCCTTTCACCGCTAGATTATGTTTGCACAAACAACATGCTGAATACGAAGCGGCATCATGGGTATTAAAGTCATATCGACTTGAGAATCAAGTTCTTGCAAGTGTATGGAGACTGGCTTTGGTGATCACCGATTAGGCGAGGATACGAAGCACCCGAATCTCATTCCGAATCGAGAGCATGTCCTGAGTTTGATCCCCTGCTTCTAAGAGATTACTTTTGATCATATTCCACGAGAAGAGAATCAGTTGGCTGACGCATTGGCTACTATGTCATCTATGTTCAAGGTCAGATGGGACAACGAGGCTCCCGATCATCATTGAGAGGTTTGACTAACCAAAGACATTGCTGTGAACTTGATACGTAAGAGAAACCTTGGTACTACGACGTGAAGAGGTATCTTGAGACTCGTGAATATCTCAGGGCATCCTCAATGATAAGAAGTTCTTGAGAAGATTTGCATCCAAATTATTCCTCAAGAACGACACCTTGTACAAGCGCAATCACGACTGCGGCTTACTTCACTGTAGACCGAAAACAAATGGAACATATCATGGAAGAGTTACACGGCGCTTTCGTACCCACTCCAAAGGACATACGATGGCTAAAAAGATTTTAAGAACAGTTACTATTGGTCCACCATGGAAGCCGATTGTCGTTATGCTCGATCTTGTCACAAATGCCGACGATGCGGACAAAGTGCACGCACTCCAAGACTCCGAATGTTCTAACAGCTCCTTGGCCTTTGCAATGTGGGCATTGACATGATTGGAGAAATGTAGCCCATGCCCAATGGACATCGTTTCATCCTTGTGGCAATCGACTATCTCACCAAGTGGGTAGAGGCGTTCGTCGCATCTCATACCAAAAATGTTGTGGCTCGATTCATCAAACATAATCTTATCTCGTCGATATGGCACTCCAAAGGATTATCATGATAACGGCTCTAATCTCAATAACAAGATGATCACCGAACTCGCACGCAGCTCAAGATCAAGCACCACAACTCTTCTCCATATCGGCCTAAGATGAATGGCGAAGGAAGCCGCCAACAAGAACATTAAGAAGATTATAAGATGATGAAGGACTTACAAAGATTGGCATGAGATGTTACCATTTGCTCTTCATGGTTATCGCACTTCAAGACGAACATCAACGGGCAACCTCTCTCTTGTGTACGGTATGGAAGCCGCCCCACCCATCGAGGTTCGATTCCTCAACCGTAGTCCTCCAGACGCAGAGCTAAGTGAAGACGATTGGGTCCGCATCACTTGACCGATCAATTGATCGATGAGAACGACGCATCCATCCGCCATGGATGATTTATCGGCGAATGATCGAGCATTTAACAAGAAGGTCAAGCACCGAGTCTACCAAGTCGGTGATCTAGTAGTCAAGCGCATCATTCTTCCACAAGGTGATCTCAGGGCAAATGGATTCCCACCCATGAGGGACCATTTGTAGTCAAGACGTATTCTCCCGTGAGCTATGATACTTAGCACCATGGATGGTGAAGACTTCCCACACCTCGTGAACGCAGACATAGTCAAAAGATACTACGATAAAGAGACCCGCTAGGTCGATCGACCTAGGCAAAATATAGTATCCTGCGAACCAAAAGGGTTCGGGCAAAAGTTAAGGATATATACAAAACATGTACACCCGCAAGTCGAAAACCTGAAAAGGCGATTCAAAAAAGGGTATCCCAGACCGAAAACCTGAAAGGGCGGTCTAGGAAAAAGTTAGGGATTTAAGCGTACGACTATGTCTCTTCCAGATCACCTATCTACAGACTACTACCAGCATTCAAGATTCAAATGGTGAAGATCAATTCACTCACTTTTATCGATGAAGGAGATGAGATAGTTGAAATATATGAGTACTAGCATAGTTGGAACTTAACGAGATTGTTTCCGCATAGCTTTTTACCTTGCTTGTGTACAAACTACTTGGCCATACGCCACATTTCGAATAAATATGAATTCTTTCTCTTTACAATTTTCACAGGTGTTGTTTGCATAGAGTCCAACGTTTGCTTTGAATGATTATGTGCATTCGACAATAAGAACCTATTCGCAAACATGCGAAAAGCGAATATACAAAAGTACTTATTACAGGCTCCAGGAATTGAGATGACGAGGAAGGTCACCAAAAACATTCCCCCGCAGAGCATGATCCCCCGCAGAACACAATCTCCACAGAGGTGTCACTCACCACAAACCTTCCCCAGCGGAGTATGTGTTAGTCCCAGAGCAGTGATTCCAACCAACTTGACCTTGCCACGTCATTAGTAATTTCATCTCCAGCAGAGATATCTATCTCCAGCAAATATCTCTCAGCAATCCCCCTGTTTTCTCCAGTAGTAGTATCCAGACTTGGAACTTGGTCAGATAGTGCATCGGAGGAAATCTACACCTCTTATACCTCAGCCAGAGATTACAACGGGCTCCAGATCCTTCTAACCCGGTCTCCCAGTAGATATCAAACGCTCTCCAACGGAATCTACACTTAAAATCTTCATTAGAGCGGCTCCTAATTTTTCCCCAGCAGGATCTACACACAAGGTCCCCAACAGATTGCCTCCCGGACTCTCCCCAACAGGGTCTATGTATGAGATCCTCAACAGCATGTTTCTCGATCTCTACCAGCCTCAACAATATCAAGGCCCAAGACTTGGTCGGATAGTGCATCGGAGAAATCAAAGTTCTTCTCTTCTCAGGGATCTCCATCCCCAAACAGAAGTCAGAAATCCTCAAACAGAGCATCCGCATCTTCTTCAAGATGGATATGTTTTGAAATACTACAACATCTAGCATTCATACATTCCTCATAGTATATGCATATGTCATTCATACACATTGTCATGCATCATACTTTGCATAAAACTAACAATATTCTGTCAAAATTTCTCTTGTTTTCTCCAAAACAGGTAAAAGTCATTTCTGACGCAGGCAAGTTCAGGATTAAGACCCGAATCCAGACGGGAAAACTATCCAAGCAACCACCCTTGCTGTTCTCCAACAGCGATCCAGGATTAATACCCGAAGCTAGACGGGAAACCCTATCCGAACGATCAGAAGTTATCCTCCGATAACAGGCATTGGATCAACACCTGAAGCACAACAGGGAAGCCATCCGCATTCTGCCAACTACTATCCCCTCAGAGTAATCAGCACGAAGATCTATTCTGATTCCCTCTTATTATCAACAGCAACTACAGAGTCTGGCGTACGACTCGGTTGCCTTGGATGGCATCTTAAGCCCATCTCCGACTACTTGTCAACATTCCTCTACTTTCAGAATGCTGCATATTTGGTTTAAAAAAAAAAACCAGTACAAGCCAATAACTTCATTCAAAGATGAGCACGAAGTCTAGCGTACGACTCCCCCCCGGATGGCATCCTAAGCCCATCTCCGCTCCCATCTCCGAAACATCTACAGAGCCTAGCGTACGGCTCACTCCCCAGCATCGACCTTTCCAGATGGCATCTTAAGCCCATCTCCGACAGTTCTCCTATCTATACAACAATCTCGAGTCTAGCGTACGGCTCATTCCCCAACGAATTCTCCAACTTCTCCAAATGGCATCCATAAGCCCATTCCCGCATCCTCAATCAACGGCGAGTGCAAATTTTCAGGTGTACTCGAGTGTTCAATCATCTTTTACCTGCAGGTCACGAAAGGAAAAGCATGCCAATCTAACCCTTCTAGTACAAGAAGATTGAACAGGGGAAGCTAGCTGTCATACCCCAAAATTTGCCCTCCAATTTCTCAAGGCATTCCATACCTCCATGCTCAAGGATTCTTAAAGAGTTGATCAGACAAACTCTCTCCTAGACAATCAGCCCAAACTAGGGTTTGGTTCTCAGATCAAGATGGACTTCCAACATCTCCAATGGTTTTCATGCCTCCTCATATACTTCAAAGAATCTCCATGTCAAGTTTCAAGCCTCACAAGTCAAGTTTCCTCAGACAATTGCACAGATGGTTGAAAATCAGTTGTATTGGTCAAAAAGTCAACTGTGGTCAACATACAGTCAAACTTCCTGATTTTTGGTCAACATCCTCATTTTGAACTCACATTCATCATTTGATCAAGGGTTGATCATGATTCATCAAGAAAACTCAAGATTTGCTCAAAAGTCAAACTTTCCAAATTAGGGTTTCTAGGTGAAAAGTCAACTGAACTTTGACTGATCATAACTTTCTCATACTCTCTCAGAAATTTTTCCACCACCTCTTGTTTTGAAGGAAATTCAATTCTCTACAACTTAATGTGTCACAAGAATGTCCAAAAAATGCTTCATTTGAGAGGTATGGCTCAAAACATTACAGGTCCTTCTCAAAGTCAACAAAACGTCAACTTTTTGTTTTGAAGATATATTGAGCATGGTAACTCCAATTGAGATGAGACAAAAAAGGTTGGTTAGAGGACTCTTATAGATTTCTAAAAAGTCCAAGAACTCTCAAAAATGTGGAAAATTGAGCAAGATACACTATTCAGAAGTTGGGCAATTTTGGACAATTGCACAAAAGGACATTTTGGTCAAAATGCAAAATTTTCCAAATGGGCCTATAATCTTTTGATCCAAACTTGTTCATGACATTATTTGTGACCCATAAATGCTTGGCCATGGCAATTTTCTATTTTATTGATTTATTTTTGAATTTTAGAACATTTAATTCAAAATTAAATTATATAAAATATGAAAATAATATATTTTTTCAAATGGATTGGATTTATATCTTACTTGAGGTCCAAGATAGCCCACCAAGCATACCAATTTCGCGTATTTTTGCAGGTTGGAAAATCAACCCGCCGGAGAAGATGACCGACGTTAGGGTTCCGGTGGCTGACTCCGGCGTGGACTCCTTGACTGCATGCGTGGCGCGATGATCCTCTCTGATTCGTTCATTCCATCCAAGCTGGGGCCCGCGGCTGACTGTGCTTTGATTTTCAAATATCCTTGACACGTTATCACTTATAAAGCATTGGTTTCAAAAATCAAACACAAATGACACGTTGTCCCAGTGGTTAAGGCGTTGGCATGTTCAGATCCTCTCCATGGTCTCCAGTTCGATCCTCACTGGCACCGGTTTTGCTTTTCTTTTCCAAACTTTCAATTATTTTCTATTTTCATATTTATTTAATATTTTGCATCATTTTAATTAGTTTCATAATTTTATTTCATGCATTAAAAATCACCAAAATATTTTTTCCTTTTGCATTTATTTTCAGAAAATACTTATTTAATTTATAAAATTAAAAAATATTATATTGCATGCATATTTATTTTTATTCATAATTTAGCATTTAAATCAATTTTAATTAGTTTTTAATTATAAAATTGCATCCAAAAAATCCCAAAAAATTATTTTAGCATATTTATGTTATTTCCAGCATGTCATATTTTCCTCATTCAAAAACTTGCATTTTTCTAACATTTTTTCTCTTATTCGATTCATCTCGTATTTTCCGATTTCTCATTCTTTGCTGTGTTATTCGCTTTTACGCTTTCTTTCATCGCTTTTTCCAATAATGTAACCGATAATGGGATGTAATAGTTTTAAATTAGGCTTTATTTTCCGATCTTCCAATTATGTATCTCGCCCAAAGCCATGTAATAGCGAGGACATTTATCTTTCCGCATCTTTACATTCCGCATTTTAATTTCCGCACCCTATAAACCGCTAGTAACTAGGCGTATGGCAAGATAATAATGAACATAGCCCACTAATCTTCAAGATAACATATTCGAATCAACACACTCTTTCACATGCACCCTTAGGGTAATTCTCTCGTTGCCTTTACGAATTCAAAATGGTCAAGTCCTCGAACGTGGAGGTATTTTAGCACTGCTGCCTTCAAACAAATCATCATAGTCCCTTCGATACAAAGATCATAAGACCCACGATGTCGCCCGAATACATGATCTTGACCCTCGATTGTCGCCACGAAAATGATGATAGTCCCTTCGAATGTGCTAGGATACTTCCTACAAGTTGCTTTCTATGACCATCCGATGTCCCTTCGAATGTCCCGCTTACATCCAACGAATAAAGTTACCTACCAACTAATGGTATGGATAACGCTATTCTAAAGGAACGTAAAATAACACGAAAACGACCAATTCTGAGTAGGTAATAAGACTTTTAGTTGCTTGCTCAATCAAACACTTTTCACACCTCACACTTTTGTCAAAGTTCAAATACTTTTCCAAACGGAACATTTCCGAACACTTTGTATACATTCCTACATGAATCATTACAAAGTCAAAGCGAAATACCTTTTCAAAACATTTTTTCAAACACACAGAAAGCACAATTTTAAAGTGATCTAAGAGCAACTAAGAGCCCGTAGATAACTACGGATGAAAAGGGGTGCTAATACCTTCCCTTTTCATAACCTTCTCCCTTACTCAGAATCTAACGAAGGTCTTTTTTTGTACTTTTTACCTTCCCTTAAGTGGATAAAAGAAAAGTCGGTGGCGACTCTTGCTATCCGCACATTTGCGATACAAAACACTAAAAAGTCAGTTCACCGTATTACAAGATCGCTGCTCGGAGACTAACGCGATGAAGCTTGGAGTGTTGGAACACTAGTGGAAGGAAATTTGTACTTCGCCGGAGAAAGTTTGCTGTGAGCGACAGCTCTGTGTTGATTGTACTCTGTAGGGGAACATATTGGTGACTTTCGTCGTCATCTCAATTCCTAGAACCTGTAGTAATTACTTTCGTATGTCCGCTTTTCGTATGTTTGTAAACAGATGTTTATTGTCAAATGCATATAATCATTCAAAGCAACCATTGGACTTTATGCAAAAAACAACAATAGCGAACATTGTAAAAGAAAGAACTTGTATTAATTTTTGAAAGGTGGCGTATGGCCAAGCAGCTTGTACACAAAGAAAGTAAAAGCTATGCGGAAACAATCTCGTCGAGTTCCAACTATGCTAGTACTCATATATTTCGACTATCTTATCTCCTTGTTGTCAGTAGAAAGTGAGTGGACTGATTTTTGCCATTTGAATCTTGAATGCTGATAGTAGTCTGTAGGTAGGTGATCTGGACGAGACATAGTTGTACGCTTAAATCCCTAACTTTTTCCTAGACCGCCCTTTCGGGTTTTCAGTCTACCAGGATACCCTTTTTTGCCCAAGCCGCCTATGCAGGTTTTCGACTTTCCGGGTGTACATGTTTTGTATATATCCTTAACTTTTGCCCGAACCTTTTTGGTTCGCCAAGATGCCCTTATTTTTGCCTAGGCCAGTCGACCTAGCGGGTCTCGTTTATGCGTAGTATTTTTTGACTATGTCTGCGTTCACAAGGTGTGGGAAGTCTTCGCCATCCATGGTGCTAAGTATCATAGCTCCGCCAGAAAATACTGTTTTGACTACAAACGGTCCCTCGTAGGTGGGAGTCCATTTACCCCTGGGATCACCTTGTGGAAGGATGGTGCGCTTGACTACTAGATCACCGACTTGGTAGACTCGGTGCTTGACCTTCTTGTTAAATGCTCTGATCATTCGTTTCTGATAGATTTGTCCATAGCAGATGGATGCAAGTCGTTTCTCGTCGATCAAGTTGATTTGGTCAAGGCGAGTATGGATCCAATCGTCTTTGCCTAGCTCTGCGTCCTAGAGGACTCTGGTTGAAGGTATCTGAACCTCAATTGGTAGGACTGCTTCCATACCGTATACAAGAGAGAAGGGGGATGCCCCTGTAGAAGTTCCCGCTGTAGTGCGATAACCATGGAGAGCAAATGGCAACATCTCGTGCCAATCCTTGTAAGTCACTGTCATCTTCTGTATAATCTTTTTGAGATTCTTGTTGGCGGCTTCCACTGCGCCATTCATCTTAGGCCGATATGGAGAAGAGTTGTGATGCTTGATCCTGAACTGCGTGCAGAGTTTGGTGATTATCTTGTTGTTGAGATTAGAACCGTTATCTGTGATAATCCTTTCGGGAGTGACGTACCGACAGATAAGATTATTCTTGATGAATCGAGCCACAACATTCTTGGTAACAGATGCGAACGAGGCTGCTTCTACCCATTTGGTAAAGTAATCAATCGCCACAAGGATGAAACGGTGTCCGTTAGAAGCGGTGGGCTTGATTTCTCCGATCATGTCAATGCCCCACATTGCGAAAGGCCAAGGAGCGGTCAGAACATTCAACGGTACTGGAGGTACGTGCACTTTGTCTGCATATATCTGGCGTTTGTGACAAGATCGAGCATAGCGGTGACAATCAGCTTCCATGGTGGACCAATAGTAACCTGATCTCAGAATCTTCTTAACCATTGTATGTCCACTGGAGTGGGTACCGAATGCGCCTTCGTGTAATTCTTCCATGATTCGTTCCGCTGTTCTTTGATCTACACAACGGAGTAAGCACAAGTCGGGATTGCGCTTGTATAAGATGTCGTTGCTGAGGAAGAATTTGGATATGAATCTTCTCAAGAACTTCTTATCGTTGAAAGATGCCCCTGCGGGATATTCCTGAGTCTCAAGATACCCCTTCACTTCGTAGAACCAAGGTTTCTCTTCTCTATCAAGCTCACAACAATATACTGGTTTGTCAAACTTTCCAATGATGATCTGGGGAGCCTTGTTATCCCATCTGACCTTGAACATAGATGACATAGTAGCTAGTGCGTCTGCCAACTGATTCTCTTCTCGTGGAATGTGATCGAAAGTAATCTCTTCGAAGTAGGGGATCAGACTCAAAACATGCTCTCGATATGGAATGAGATTCGGATGGTTCGTATCCCACTCGCCTTTTATCTGACTGATCACTAAAGCTGAGTCTCCATACACTTGCAAGAACTTGATGCTTAAGTCAATGGCAGCTTTGATACCCATGATGCACGCTTCGTATTCGGCCATATTGTTAGTGCAACTGAAACATAATCTGGCGGTGAAAGGCATGTGTCCGCCTGTGGGAGATGTAATGATGGCGCTAATGCCATTGCCAAGTGCGTTTGAGGCTCCATCAAAGACCATAGTCCATCGGGGTCCTTGTTCAGGTCCTTCGTCTGGTCCTGGTTCTTCGTAATCAGTAACTAACAAAACATCTTCGTCTGGAAACTCGAACTGCATAGATTGATAGTCATCTACGGCTTGATGAGACAAATGATCGGCTACTACACTTCCTTTGATCGCTTTCTGAGAAGTATATTGGATGTCGTATTCGGTCAAGATCATTTGCCATCTTGCTATTCTTTCGGAGAGAGCTGGTTTCTCGAATATGTATTTTATCGGATCCATCTTGGATATCAACAAAGTGGTGTGGGTCAACATGTATGGTCTTAGTCGGCGAATAACCCAAGCCAAAGCGCTGCAAGTTTTCTCAAGCTGTGAGTATCTTGTTTCATAGCCGGTAAACTTTTTGCTAAGGTAGTATATTGCATACTCTTTTCGACCAGACTCGGCATGTTGCCCCAAGTACATGATAAGAGGTCTTCCTTCGGCAGACGACATCAGGATAGGAGGATTTTGTAGGTACTCCTTGATTTTGTCGAAAGCGATTTGGAAATCGTCGTTCCATTCCACTACGTGATCTTTCTTCAACAACTTGAAGATTGGCTCACAAGTGGCAGTTAGATGTGCAATGAATCTGGCAATGTAGTTCAAACGTCCCAAGAAACCTTTGACTTCCTTCTCGGTGCGGGGCGCGGGCATTTCTTGGATAGCTTTAACCTTGGCAGGGTCAACTTCAATACCTTTACCGCTGACAACAAACCCTAGGAGTTTACTGGATCTGACCCCAAAGGTGCACTTGTTGGGATTAAGTCTTAATTTGTACTTCTTCAATCTATCAAACAGTTTTCGCAGATGATCGAGATGCTCTTCTTTATTCTGTGATCGAGCTATCATGTCGTCGACTTAGACCTCTATCTCGTGATGAATCATGTCATGAAATAATGCCACCATGGCATGCTGATAAGTGGCGCCAGCGTTCTTCAGTCTGAACGACATGACTTTGTAGCAGAAAGTGCCCCACTATGTAACGAAAGTAGTTTTCTCCATGTCTTCAGGAGCCATTTTGATCTGATTGTAACCGAAGAAACCATCCATGAAGGAGAAAACTTTTATGTTGGGCGGTGTTGTCAGCTAGAACATCAATATGAGGAAGTGGAAAATCGTCTTTCGGACTCGCTTTGTTTAAATCTCTGTAATCCACACACATTCGTACTTTGCCATCCTTCTTAGGTACAGGTACCACGTTTGCAACCCACTGTGGATAAGAAGTAACGGCTAGGAAACCGGCGTTGAACTGTTTCATAACTTCGGCTTTGATTTTCTCATACATCTCAGGACGCATACGACGGACCTTCTGCTTCACAGGGAGAAAACCTTCTTTTGTCGGTAATCGGTGTACCACAATGTCAATGTCTAGACCTAGCATGTCTTCGTATGACCAAGCAAAAACCTCGATATAGTCTCGTAGCATATGAACTAATCTCTCTTTGACATTATTCTCAAGACCCGCTCCTATCTTGATCTCTTTTCTGTCTTCATTAGTACCCAAATTCACAACCTCAACTGGCTCTTCGTGTGGCTGTATAACTCGTTCTTCTTACTGTAGTAGTCTGACAAGTTCTCCTGGCACTTCACAATCTTCCTCACCTTCGTCTTCGGCTTGGTAGATCGGATTATCGAAGTCATATTTAGCAATAGCATAGCTGTTATCAACGAGATTCGAAGTGATTCTGCAGTGTATCACGTGGATGTGTGTAAGAACACATAGCTTTTGAAGGGGTGATAAAGAAAGAAATAAACACAAAAGTCCAATAATTTTATTGAATGAAAATATGCAAATGACAGATAATAACCCTCACAAACGAGCCATGACGCCCCGAGCAAGGCACCGGGCTTTAAAGTTTATTGTTCAAAGCATAAAAACGAAAAGCATAACAGAAAACAAAAGCAATTACTCCTATCTAAAGGAGATTGGTATAACGTCTTCGGTCTTCCAATTGTTGAGTCCGTTGTCGGGAGTTGGGAAGATCCAACCGCTGATTTTGAAGTCACTGTCGCCGTCTTCTATAGCATGGACTTCATTCTGGCTGATGGGGAAAGGAAGTTGGCGGGCACGTTCGCGGCGTATCATCTTCCGACCTTTGATGGTGAAGCCTAAACCAGTCTTGTCAGATATTTGAAAGGAAGATCGGGGAGCTGACCCCAAATATTACTACCTCCTTCTTCAACTGCAGCTTGAGCATCCTTCAGTGATGCCATCCTAGGCGGAGCTGGTGTAACTTCAGGAGTGATAGGAGAGTCAACAGGCATGACTCTTGGAAGTGTTTCGAAGGCTTGATAGGGAGTCTCAAAGAATTCACCTTCCATCTCGAGGTATCGGAATGACTGCAGATGGCCTACCATGTATTCCTCTTCACTGCATACTGTAACAACTTTCCCCTTCACCAGGTACTTCAGCTTCTGATGTAAGGTAGAGGTAACAGCGCCTGCCCCATGTATCCAAGGGCGTCCAAGTAGGCAAGAGTAAGCTGGACGGATGTCCATGACAAAGAAAGTGGAGTCGAAAGTCTGGGAACCGACTTTAACTGGTAGAATGAGCTCTCCAAGTACTGTTTGTTTAGAACCATCAAAAGCTCTCACAATTATGTCACTGGGTTTCAAGACCAATCCTTCAACATCGAGTCGGTCAAAAGCACTTTTCGGTAGGATATTCAAAGCAGAACCTGTATCTACCAAAACATGAGACAATGTAACGCCCTTGCATTCAACAGAGATGTGCAAGGCTTTGTTGTGTTTCCTTCCGGCAGGAGTCAAATCAGCATCAGAGAAGCCAAGACCGTTGTTGGAAGCCAGGCTAGCAATACAAACTTCAAATTGATCGTTTGTAGTGTCTTGCAGTATGTGAGCATTCCTCAGAAACTTCACCAAGGCTTTAGCATAAGCCTCAGAACACAAGAGCAGAGCAAGCATGGAGATTTTGGATGGAGTCTGTCCCAATTGTTCCACAACATTGTAGTCACTCTTCTTGATTATCTTCAGAATTTCCTCCATTTCTTGTTTGAAGGCGTCTTCAGCAACTTCCTTTGGTACTTCTGTCTGGGCAGGATGAGTCACTGGTTCTTTCCCTCTAGTCTCGAGAACTGGTTGAACAGCTGGAATGCGAGCTGGAGTCGCAGCGTCTTTTGGAGGAGAGATCTCTGGAGAAAATACTCTTCCGGTTCTGGTCACCTTACTAGATCCGGTGATGTTGTCAATGTCAGGAATGGTAGCTTCAACTGTAAGATCCTCAGTGGTCAGAGGGTCTTGCTTGACACCATGATAGTAAACTTCAGCTCCATAGTTCCAAGGTATAGCTTTGTCAGAAGAATATGGAACTGGTCTGGGAGAAGTAATGATGAGAGGTGGAACTCTAGGCACAGGATCAACAGAGGAAATCCTTATTGTGTTTACATCAGCATAGTCTTATGGGAAATCTTCTCCCCATCCAGTCGCCTTAACATCTTCAATAGGAATTTTGTAGCTTTCAGGAACAGTATACTTCACCATGTAATCAAACTTTCCACTTGGCTGCCCCAAGGTATCCCACACTTCTGGTATAGTTTCGCTCACATCTTTGATCTTCAGTTTCTTAGACATGTCTTCACACAGATTCTTTACGGGGGATGGTTTCAGAAATAGCACTTCGCGGTTATCCATCATGCACTGAATACGTCTTCTCAACCAAGCACAACCGTCAGGTGCAGATGGGCCCCAACGACAATTTTCTAGGCATCCTGGATTAACACCGGCTCGCAGCAAATTCTTCTTAACAGTCATCAGAGGAATAGTCAAGTCATCTATATTAAAAACATAAGAGTTCTTGTCAATAGCATTGGAACTCTTGCCGTGGTTAGGCATAGGTGCATTGATCACATTCAGAGTCTCGACAGGAGGATCGAACTCAATCTCTTTAGCTTCAATCATCTCTTGAATCTTGTTCTTCAGAGACCAACAATTGTCAGTGTCGTGCCCTGGGCTGTTGGAGTGGTAAGCACAATTGTCAGTGTCGGAGAGGAAGTGTTGATGTTTTGAGGAGGATCCCTCAAAGTAATCAGCTCTGCTTTCGACATGTGTTGCAATGCTTGCGACAATGGCATATTGATCTTCGTAAATTGTCTTTGTGGCGCGTTCTGGTTACGCGCGTTGTCTCACTGAGGTTGTGCTGATGTAGGATTGGAGATCACAACTGCCCCGACAGATGGAGCATAGTCGGTCTTGGCTCGGCTTTTCTGACCATACACAGCATTGGCTTCTTTCTTACCAAAAGACCTCTTCACAGCATTTGAAGATGACTCTACCTGAATCTTTCCACTCTTGATTCCAGCTTCAATGCGCTCTCCTGTCAATATTAGCTCGGTGAATCCGGCTGAAGAATTTCCAATCAGATGATTGAAGAATGGGCCTGTCAGTGTTCCCATAAACATATCAACCAACTCCCTATTGGACAAGGGTGGCTGAACTCTGCCTGCTAGATCTCTCCATTTCTAAGCATATTCTTTGAACTTCTCATCACGACCCATAGACATGCTTTGTAGTTGCATGCGAGTGGGTGCCAATTCAGATTGTACTAGTACTGCTTGTAGAAAGCATCTGCTAAGTCATTCCAGGTATGGATGTGGGTACTCTCTAGCTGATAATACCATTCCAACTGAGCTCCGGACAAACTCTCTTGAAAGAAATGGATCCACAGGTTCCTGTCATCAATGTGAGGATGGATCTTCTGAATGTAGGACTTCAAATGCAGTTTCGGACAAGAAATGCCATCTGTTCGCGTTAAAAGGTGACACGCTAGAGGATGCGAAACGTGAATTCGGATTCTCTGGCTCGAAACGATTTACTCTTTTGATTTGTTTATAAAGATGCCGCGAGCATCAAGCTTTATTATTTTCAACACAAGAAAGATGATTTAATGATTATGAAAAAGGGGAAAGCTGTAATACCCTCAATTGATATTGATATGCGTAACGACTAGCGCAAACTAGACGCAACGCATTGGGGAGATTCTGAGTAATGGGGATTGTTATATAAAGGGAATAGATGGAGCACCCTAAATATATATAGTTATCTATAGCTTTATATATGAATATATTTGATATGTTTGTGTGTTTTAATTGCTATTTCTATGATTGGGAAAGTTTCTCCTTTGGATTTTTTAAGAAACGGTAGATTATGTGGGATTCTAGGTTTGTTATTATTGTCCTTGCAAAGATCTGTGGATCTTCTGCATACATATCCCCTAGTGGGAATCAGAGCATTTGTAGCTCGGATCTACAGGGTTCTATGGTTTGTTTGGTCTGAGGGAGAAAGAAATTTGCTCGGCAAGGATGAGACCTTGTGCCTACGTATTCTCAAAAGGATGTTGAGAAAGTCAGAGCAATCGTAGTTCCCACTTATGCTAGTGGAAAGCAACGGGATGTTATTTTAAGAGACAGACAAATGTCATCTTAATGAAAAATGTATCTAATCTATTTCATCACATACATTTTTGAAAAGTTGATTGAAATGAAATCTTTCATCGTAAGTTACAGGTGTTTTGCTTGAGTGTACAAGCGTTACCACTTACATGTTTAAGAAAGATGTTTGAAAAGATGATTGAATCTTTTAACTGTAAGCATTGGGTGTTTTGCTTGAATGTATAAGCGTTACCACTTACTGTTAAGAGATGTTTTTTGTTTGAAAAGAGTTTGAAAAGTTTTAGACTGTATGTGATGTGATAGATGAGATACTTCTTTCATAGAGATGATAGATATCTAAATCTCAAGGAGAATTTGATTGGATTAAAGGGATGCTTTTAAGAAGCCCATGGGTCCTTGTATTGTAAGCCCAAGAGGAGGCATTCCGAGGGTCATCGAGGGTCCTTGTATGAAGCTCAAGAGGAAGCTATAGGGTATGGGCGGCTTTGTGTTAAAAGGATTTCACCGAGAAACCATCCTTTTGGAATTAAGAGCAATTTCACCGGGAAATTTTACTCTCTGGGGATTTTGAAAGTGATTTCACCGGGAAACCATCCTTTCAGGGTTCTATCTTAGCGTGGGTGATTCTTTGTATTGAAAGCCCAATAGGAGGCTGTTAAGAAATTTCCTATCTCTTTCATTGTATGATGCCCAAGAGAAGGCTAAACTCAATGAGGAGTTCTTTTGAACGAAGCCCAAGAGGAGGCTGACTCAACAGGGGAGTGTTGTCTTATATGAAGCCTAAGCGGAGGCTAAACTCAGATGAATGAGTTTCTTTGTACAAAGCCCAAGAGAAGGCTAACTTTGTGGAAGAGTTATCTTGTATGAAGCCCAAGAGAAGGCTAAACTCAACTGGGGATGAGTTATCTTGTATAAAACCCAAGCGGAGGCTAAACTCATGTTGGTGATGAATTGTCTTGTATAAAGCCCAAGCGGAGGCTAAACTCATGCTAGTGATGAATTGTCTTGTATAAAGCCCAAGCGGAGGCTACAACTGTGGGGAACCTATTGATTAGTCTAATTGTTATGTTATAATTAGACAGTTTGTATAAACAGTGTGTGTGTGTGTGATATGTATTCACAGGAGTTTATGAAGGAAATATAAACAATGCATGATGTTTATTTACAAGAGTTTATGAAATATAAACAAGTGTTAGTGAAACGAACGTTTGAAACGAGCGTAACTTGATTATTTACAAGTTTGAATGTGTACAAGGAAGTGAATATGTACACGAACGAGCTATTTATGTACAGAAAAAGATGGATGTACATAGGAGGGTTGGGACTTACACCATAAGGGTGGCCCATTGATTTGAAAGCAGTTTCACAGGGAATAATGCTCCTTTCAATACCAATGGCAATTCAGTTTGAATGTACAGATGAAACAGAAACGAATGATCGAAGTTTATCTGTGTTTAAGTATAAAAAGTATCTGTATTATGTACAGATAAAAGTTTGTTTGAAAAGAAACTGTTATGTACAAGAAAAATATATGTACATAAAGAATGTTGGTTTGAGTATACACAAGTGAAGTGAAAACAAACGATCGAAGTTTGTCTGTACTTGAGTATAAAAAGTATCTGTATTATGTACAGATGAAAATTGTATATGTTTGAAGAGAGTTTGATATGTACAAAGAAATATTATGTACACAAAATAATGTTATGGGACTTACACCGTGAGGGAGGCCTATTGGTTTGAAAGCAGTTTCACAGGGAATAATGCTCCTTTCAATACCAATGGTATGCAGTGTAAAATGAAAACAAACGGAAAAAGTTTATACATGTATATACAGGTAAAAGATGTGTACATAAAAGAAATGGATATGTACAAAGAAGTATATGTACATAAAAAAATGTTTTTGGGACTTACACCGTGAGGGAGGCCCATGATCGATTGAGAAATTCGAGAGAAAACGAATTCGGTTTTATCGTTTAAATCGGATCGATCATGGTAAAAAGATGCAAGTTTGATAAAAAGTTTTGAAAAATGATTTGAAAATGTTGTGAAATGTAAGGTTCATTTATGAGAAGTTTTGAAAAAATCGGAAGTCGAAAACTTGAAAAATTCACCTTAAAAGGAGGTTTGAAAAGTGTTCAGAACGTCATTTTCGGCTCGATTAAAATATAATCAGATGAAAGTTTTTTCTGAAACTTTTTTCACTATCATAAAATAGATACATTTATTGACAAGTGTCCAAAAGATCACCTTAAAATAAGGAGTTTTGATTGGTCAAAAAAATTGTGAAAGTTTTGTAAAAAAACATGAAAATATGGAAAGTTATAAAAAGAAATGGTCCTGATGGGAGTTGAACCCATGACCAAAGGGGTAGAACACGTGGCAGAGAGACTTAAGGGCAAACAGGCTACCACTGAGCCAAACGCGCGCTGGTGTTAGTGGACTCAGAACACGTGTTAAAATGATATTGGAAAATTTAAATTTGAAAACAAATCAAGAACACGCGCGCATCCTGTTCTTCATGTTTGATCTTCAGATTGCAAAATTCAAGCTATAATCTTCGTTTCTTAATGAAATTGAATGAAATAAAAATCAAACTTGCTCAATTTTTCATCACTAACATGAAGGTGAATGTTAATTGCATTTATATTTAACCTAGCATGCTTGAATTTTTGGGAACCACGATGAACCCTAGAACTGAGTTTTTCAAATTAAATGATGTATGATTGATGATTCTTTGATTTTATTGAGGGCTATTGATCGTTATAAGTGCAGAAACAAAACGGCCATGAGTTTTTTTCAATTGATGCAAGGAATCATAGAGTTCGAAGTTGGTGTTCATACCTGTTCAGGTTGAGATCGAAGATGATGATTGCGTGTTTCCAGAACTTGTTTGAAGATTGGGTGAGCTTCAACGGATGCTAGGGAAGCTGTAGGGATGGGCTGCACTCCTTGAATCGAGCTGGAACTCTCAAGTCAGTTCCACCTGCATAGACACAAAATTGAACTTCGAATCCTGGGTTAAGAGTGTTACAGTTCAAGATTAATGGTCTGCCTCATGTCCATGGAGTATGGTGATGATGTTTGAGTGATTAGAACATCAATTAATCCATCCTAACCAAGAATTCGAAACTTAAGGCAGTTTGTACCAGATGATGTTCATGAGATGTGATTTCTGATTTTTAGCTTTGATCAAGTTGTTTTTAAGTTTTAAACAAGTTTGATATTGATCATGGAATGTGTTTGACACCAAAGTTTATCATGTTTTTCATCAATTTTCAAAAATGCAAGTTTTGGCAATTTGACATATGTTTCTTGAAATTTCAAAGATGGAAAGTGAAAGCATGAACTTGCATTGCTTTGGTGTTGTTTTGAACTTGAATTGGTGATCAATTTATAGGCAAATGGTTCTGAAATGTTAGGCAACAAGTACAAGCTTTTGGTAAATCAAAGATAGCTTAAGGGGTAAGAAAGACATTTGTAAAGGAAAAGGAAGTTTCCTTTTTTAACCATGTGCTTGTTTTTACTTTGATCCTATCTCATCTCAATTATTACTTCCAAGCTGATATTTATCAGTTCAATCAATCCATTTGGCAAGGTTGGAAAGCTTCTAGATGAAGAAACCTCAAAATGACCTATAATTTGATGTTTTGGATTTTGAAAATCAAGTTCATGGAGCCTTATGTTTCAATTTCAAAAGTATGTCTAGACTCAATGGATTTAAGAGTTATTGGACATTTTTGAAAGCTTGTTTCACAAGCTACAACTTTCATGTTTTGAGTTTTTTCCAATTCAAAATGGAACTAGGTGAAAAAATGGCATGAAGTTTGGAAAAAATAAGAAATTTCAACACTTAGAAATTTTTCCAAGTATAGAACTTTTGACTTTTTGTTGACTTTTTCAAATTCTTTGATTTTTTATGATCATGATGGATCATTTGAAGTATTTTGATGATGGAAAAAGTTTTGTTTTGAAAAATTTGACCAAAAGTCAAAGTTTGACTTTTCTATGCAGATGAATTTTCATCAGATGTTTCAGAAATTGACTGATGAAGTCTGTGAACTTCTGTGATGTTTTGAATCCAGAAATTAGGTCAAGATGTTGTATCTAAGATATAATGACCAATATCTATCCAAAAAAGTCATCTCTTGTTCAAAAAGTCAGAGAATTCTCATGCTCGATCAAAACCCTAATTGGTCGATCCTCGATTGATCCATGAGAAAATTGGGTATCTGATGATCAGAGGTTGATGATTTGATCAAGATAAATCAAATGAGGTGATAAAAACTCAAACCCTAATTGATTGCCTCTTGAATCAGATGAAAATCTGATGAAACCCTAGTTTTGACCTGTGAAAGCTATACCCGATTAATGCTGTCTGAGCTCTTAGTGATGCAATGATGCAAATGTAAGGTGGTATATTAGGTCAAAAATTGGGGTATGACAGATGCCCCTATTTAAGTTTCTTTAACCTGAGAGATGAAGATGAATATCTTTGTTTTGATAGGTGTAAAGAGACTTAAATATCAGAATACGCAAATTTTGGACCTAAGATACCAAAAAGATGCGAATGATGCAAAATGATTGCAAAAAAGTTTCTCCCAAAGAAATATCAAAGAAATGACATGACGGGGAAGAAATTTTGTGAATACGTCCCTGCTGGGGAAAGAATGATTCACAAAATATGTGAATATCTGTTTCATTTTGGGAAACAAAGAGATTACCTTCTGTCAGCCTCGTGACAATGTTTAAGGTAAGTGAAAATGACATTACCAATTATCAGCCTTGTGATAGTTCATGGTAATGAGTTCTGAAGATATTACCAATTATCAGCGAAGTGATAACTATAACAAGGTAATTCTTGGAGAAAAACACCGAGTATTCAGCTTTGTGAATATAAAAAAAAATGACTGAAATAGATCTCAAAATGAGTTTTAAAGATATTACCAATTATCAGCAAAGTGATAACTATAACAAGGTAAATCTTTTAGAACATTGCTGTATATTCAGCTTTGTGAATAACAGACAGTGAAAGAAACAAAACTCCAATGAGTTTCTGTTTTCTTGGATAAAATCTTGCCGAGGATCTCTCTTTTGAGAAGATGCGGGCATTTTGATTAGAGGGCACAGGTTTTCTTTTGGACAGAAAGACCATTGTTGGGGATTTTTGAATTGTCGTGATTTGGCCTTGTTGAGAAGGACAAACCTTTTGTGACAAGTTTAGGAATGAAAATAAGCATCTCAGATAATGAGGCTATTGCTTATTGCTTTGTTGATTATAGACAGGGTTCTATCCAGGAATGAACTGGAAAGAAAAAGTCAATCAAGTCATTGTTCCAAATGAGAAATGATCTCAGCTGGGGAATGTGGTAGAGAGAAGAAAATGTATTTCTCTGTTTGGGAATACTCCGCTGGGGAAAAAGGAAAATGTATCTTTTCTGTTTGGAGATACTCTACTGGGGATAGACTTGTACTTACATGAGTAAGCGTGATTTACACACCAGTGATATGGAAGCAAACATTCCAAGGAATGCAAAAATGCAATGAATGATGCTATTATGTATGAATGTCATGAATGTTATATGCATGCTAACAATACTTGACAAAGACACTAAAGAGATATTTGGGAAAAGGACCACGTCACAGTTCGAACAAATATTCAGTGAAAATTGCAGCAACGGTGCAGACGTTCACTAATGAAGAATTTGAGTTGCATGCTTTAAACTTTCCGAGAAAGGCACTTCATTGGCAACTTGGTTGGGGATTCTTTTTGGGATAAGAATACCGTCCTTTGATGATTTCTGCGAGGAAGGCTCATGTGATTGTTTTATCCTTCGGAGATCGAAACACTCATGGAGAAATTGTTGAAGTTCTTTCCGTGTTCATAGTTCAAAGGAAAATTTTTGCTTTTTGTTTCAAAATTTTGAAGTAAAAATTCATTTAAAACATTTTAGTTTCAAAAGTGATTTTCACAATAAAAGCGTTATTTTGCAAAAGCGAATAAAGTAGGAATTGCAAACAAAAGCACAAGGCTCAAATTTATTGATAGAATGGTAATCGACCAAATGCGTGATTCCATGAACTATTTACAAAAGTTGGAAATGATAATTTATTGGGGAAAGGCTACATTGAAAGCAAATAACCGCTACTATCCCTAAAAACTTTGAATTCCCCTTGTGTTTGTTGCTTGAAAGAGTTGATTGAAGATCCGTTGATGGAAGATTCTTCATATGGACAAAATCTGATGTGCAATTACTTTGTCATTTTGTATCCTTGTTTTGCCTAGATTGCCTTTTCGGGTTTTCAATCTATCGGGATAATTTTACATTTATTGTCTCTAATTTTTGCACGGATCGCCTTTTGGGTTTTCAATCCACCAGGCGCTCTTTTTGCCTAAGCCGCCCTTTTCGGGTTTCAACTTACCGAGCTGTTTTTTTTTTTTTTAGACAAAGTATTTTTGGTGCGTCGGATTCACGGGATGCGGGAGTTCATCACGATCCATGGTTGTGAGAGTCATAGCACCGAAAAGCTTCTCTTGACGATGTATGGGCCTTCGTAATTAGGAGTCCATTTGCCCTAGAATCGGTTGAAAAGAGGAACCTTTTTAAGCACGAGGTCGCCTTCTCGAATTCACGGTCGGACCTTTTTGTAAAGCTTTCTTCATTCTTCTTTGATATAGTTGTCCGTGACACAGGCGGTCGGTAGCTTTTCTTCAATTAAGTTCATTTGGTCGTATCGCTTTGACACCATTCGGCCTCGGATAGCTTGGTTTCCATGAGAACTCTCATTGATGGAATCTCAACTTCTACAGAAGCGCTTCCATGCCGTATACTAGAGAAAAGGAGTTGCCCTGTTGAAGTGCGTCTTGATACGATATCCATGCGAGCAAATGGCGACATTCGTGCCGGTCTTTGTAGGTGATGACCATTTACGGGCGATCTTTTGATGTTTTTATTGGCAGCTTCAACGGCGCCGTTCATCTTTGGCCGGTAAGGAGATGAGTTATGATGCTCAATCTTGAATTCCTCACACAGTTCTTTCATCATTTTGTTGTTCAAGTTAGATTCATTGTCTGTAATGATCTTGCTCGGAACTCCATATCGGCAAATGAGGTTATTCTTGATGAACCTCACAACCACTTGTCTTGTAACGTTGGCGTAAGATGCTGCTTCGACCCATTTGGTGAAGTAATCAATAGCCACTAGAATGAAGCGATGTCCGTTGGACGCTTTTGGTTCGATCATCCCAATCATGTCAATGCCCCACATGGAGAAAGGCCACGGAGAGGAGAGAACGTTGAGTAGAGTCGGAGGCACATGGATCTTATCTGCGAAGATCTGGCACTTGTGACATCTTTTGCGTGTTCTGACAATCGATTCCATCGCTATCAATAGTATCCTGCTCTCAAGATTTTCTAGACATTGCATGCCCATTCGAATGGGTTCAAAGGACCCTTCATGCACTTCATGGATGATCGTGCGCTTCTTGTTTGTCGGCATGCGAGAACCATGTCGAAGTTTCTTTTGTATAGCACATCTTCGTTCAGGAAAAAATTCCTAGAAAGCCTCCTTAGAGTTTTCTTGTCTTTGTACGATGCCCCGAGTGGGTACTCTCGTGTTTGAAGGAAACGCTTGATGTCGTGGAACCACGGTTTATCGTCGGCTGCTTGATTGTGAAGACATATGCAGTCTTTCAGGCGTCGATCGGTCGGGCATATCATTCCAATCGTTAACTTCGAACATGGAAGATAGAGTAGCCAGGGCGTCCGCCATTCGATTCTGATCTCGAGGGATATGATGCAGCTCTACTTTGTTGAAGAAAGTCAACAATCGTCTTGCATAATCTCTGTAAGGAATTAGACCAAGATGATGAGTTTCATACTTGTCTTTGATTTGATTGATCACAAGGGCTGAATCTCCATATATGTCAAGGATCTTGATACTTAAGTCGATGGCTTCTTCGATACCCATGATGCATGCTTCATATTCTGCTATGTTGTCAGTGCAATCAAATAGCAATCTGGCGGAAAACGGGATATGAGAACCCTCGGGAGTAATGATGACTGCCCCAATTCCATTGCCAAAGACATTAACTGCTCCATCAAAGACTAAACCCCGTCTGGATTCTGGATCTGGCCCTTCTCCGGGTAGCGGTTCGTCATAATCTTTCATCTTTAAGTACATAACATCCTCGTCTGGGAAGTCAAACTTGAGAGATTGGTATTCGTTGAGCGGCTAATAAGCCAAGTGATCGGCGAGAATGCTTCCTTTGACCGCTTTTTGAGCGTGATATTGGATGTCATATTCGGATAGTAGCATCTGCCATCGAGCGATTCTCCCTGTTAAGGCAGGCTTTTCAAAGACGTACTTGATCGGATCCATTTTGGAGATTAACCAAGTCGTGTGATTGATCATGTACTGGCGAAGACGTTTTGAAGCCCACACCAAAGCACAACAGGTTTTCTCGAGCATGGAGTAACGAGTTTCATAGTCCGTGAATTTCTTACTCAGGTAGTAAATGGCATGCTCCTTCTTACCAGTGTCATCTTGCTGTCCAAGTACGCAACCCATGGACTCTTCTAGCACGGTAAGGTATATGATTAACGGTCTTCCTTCCACTGGAGGGATCAGTATTGGTGGTTCTAACAGGTATTCCTTGATACTATCAAATGCTTTTTGGCAATCGGCTGTCCACACAACCTTTTGATCTTTGCGGAGAAGCTTGAATATCGGCCCACACAGGTAGCAGTCATCTGAGAGATGAATCTGGAGATGTAATTCAATCGTCCAAGAAATCCTCTTACTTGCTTTTCCGTATGTGGCGTATGCATTTCTTGAATAGCCTTGACTTTGTCAGGGTCAACTTCAATTCCTCTTTGACTGACGATGAAACCTAGGAGTTTTCCTGATCTTACCCCAAAGGTGCATTTGTTAGGATTCAGGCGAAGCTGAAATTTCCTTAGTCGTTGAAACAACTTTAAGAGATAGTCTATATGCTCTTCTTCAGTGTCAGACTTTGCTATCATGTCGTCCACGTAGACTTCGATCTCTTTGTGCATCATATCATGAAAGAGAGTAGTCATTGCCCTCTGCTAAGTTGCGCCTGCATTCTTTAATCCAAACGGCATTACTTTGTAGCAAAAGGTGCCCCACGGTGTGATGAAAGATGTCTTCTCCATGTCTTCGGGAGCCATTCTGATCTGATTATAACCAGAGAAACCGTCCATGAAGGAAAAGACGTTGAATTTTGCAGTGCTATCCACTAGCATGTCGATATGCGGTAGTGGAAAATCGTCTTTTGGACTAGCTTTGTTCAAGTCCCGGTAATCAACACACATCCTGACCTTTCCATCTTTCTTGGAGACAGGCACTATGTTGGCTAGCCATTGAGGATACTCAGAAGTGACAAGGAAACCAGCGTCGAGCTGCTTTTGAACTTCCTTCTTGATTTTCTCGGCCATTTCAGGGTGAACTCTCCTCAGTTTCTGTTTAACTGGTGGACATTCTGGTCTTAACGGCAAGTGATGCTCCACGATGCTGGTATCTAGACCCGGCATGTCCTGGTAGGACCAAGCAAACACATCAACATATTCTTTGAGAAGATTAATCAATTTTCTCTTGACACTGCTGTTGAGTGAAGCTCCGATATTTACTTCTTTTTTATCTTCCTCAGAACCCAAGTTGATTGCTTCTAGAGGTTCTTTGTGAGGCTGAATGATCCTTTCCTCGTGCTTAAGTAGTCGAGAAATTTCATCTGGGATCTCTTCTTCAACTTCTTTTTCGGCGAATTCACAGGGGATTTCAGAGTTGAGAAAGAGCGTAGAGTTACTGCTTTCAATGGATTTGTCCATCTGTTTAATCTGCATTTTTGATTTATGTTTGATTAATTAACTCTTTATCATTTTTTTTTTGAAGAAAGTTAATGTGAAAGTGTATGCAGATTAAATTTTTCATTATGATTTTTTTTTTTGAAGATTTTTTTTATTGTGTTTTTTTTAGGATTATCATTTCCAAAAAAGGGTAAAAATGAAAATAAACATAGAGTGTGGAAACAAAACAACGCGTTTTATTTATGATTCACAATATGAACAAGGCCCTAAAATACAAACTCATTCGTCTTGGGCAAGACAAAGAAAAATTATTTAAAAGCTAAGCCCTATAAAGCATCTCTTCGCTTTGGGCAAAACGAGAGTTCAAAACAAAAAGCAAAAATAAACTACTTAGAGCTATGAACATTAGTCCGAACTTCAACAGGTTTCAAATAATGACGAACTCCTTGGAAGTCGAGGTACTCGGGTAATTTTCCGCTTGGTTTAACCCTTGAGTAGACTTTGATTGCTGGCTGAGCAGGCTTTGAAGACTCTGGACGATGGCCCTTTCCCTTTGTGCTGCTAAAGCGATCTTCTTGATTAACAGATCGGGAAGTATGAGATATAGCATTTGTACTTCCTGTTGATCTTTGTGTTGAATTTTGGGGATGTTCCTTCCAGTCTTCTGAGTGAAGAGACTCGTTGTCAGCGACACTTTCTAGATCGTATCCCGAGTCGTACTCTTGATCTTCAGTGATCATGTTGACATAGTGATAACCAGGATCTGGCTTAGGGAATTCCACAGACGTGTTGAAGCAGAGATCTTTGTTTGGGATCTCGATCTGTTGATTAGTTTGAGAAGACGAGGATTCCTCCTCTGGTTGACTAGGGTATTCAAAGTCATCACCCCATCCCGTAGGCTGGATATCTTCAATTCGGATTTTCGAGCTTTCTGGCGCAGTGTATTTCACCATGTAGTCGAATTTGCCACTTGGTTCTCCCAAGGTATCCCAAATTTCAGCAGGGACTGGTGGATTTTCACGTTGCTGCAAGGACATGTCTTTGAATTGATCAGTCGGTGCATATGATTCCTCCTGAGACACATATTCAGGGCTATTCAAATAAGTGCTCCACTCTTCAGATTCAGATGGATCGTCTTCATCTTCTTCAATGGTTACAACATTAACCTCTTGCGGAACAAGGTTTAAGAGACCTCCACTATGAAATACTTCCTTGATCGGGGGAAGTGCTTCATCCTTTGGTTTGTTCTGGGAGAATACGGGTGTGAACCCGAGTCCGGCTTTTGTTCCGTTGTTGACAGGTTTAATTACTTGTCCCCATCCTTGAGTATTGCCATCTTTCACCATTCGTGCCGCTTCTTTATATGAAGAGATAGATGATCTGTTTTTGATGGTAGATTCATCTTCTAATGGATGTTCGGGGAGATGTGCCCTTGATGTCATTAGGCGTGATGAAGAAAGCTGACGGATGGCTTACAAGCAAAAGCTTGTTCACCGTGATGGTCACCAACTTTCCGTTCTGTGAATTTTAATTTACGATGGAGTAGAAGTCTTTGCTCACCTTCATGGATCCAAGGTCTTCCTAGTAAGCAACTGTATGCAGCTGGTACGTCCATGACTTGGAAAGTAATTTTGAAAGTGTACGGACCAATCGTCATCGGGAGATCTACTTCCCCAATAACTGACTTCCTTGATCCATCGAAAGCTCTTACTATTATATCGTTGAACTTCATTGGCGTTCCTTTGTAAGCTAAACGAGTGAGCGTCGTTTTTGGCATTACATTTAAAGATGAACTCGTATCCACCAATACATTGGACAGGGAATCTGACTGGAAAATCATCGAGATGTGCAAGGCCAAGTTGTGATCTTTCCCTTCTTCCGGAAGTTCCTCGTCACTAAAACTCAGATTATTGCAGGCTGTTATGTTGGAGCGATCCCTCAAATTGTGCAGTAGTCACATCGTGATCCACATAAGCTGGTCGAGTACTTTCATCAAAGCTTCTCGGTGAGCTTGAGTTGAGGAGTAAGACGATGTCGAAATCTTTGAAGGATCGCATCGGTTGATCTACGACTCGATATTAGCTTTTCTTGATCGGTTTAGTATCTCTTCAAAGTACGAGTTGATGTTGGTTCCATCGGTAGAACCAATATTTGTGCTTGGGTTAACAATGGGAATCATTGCGATTCTCGTGGATATACTAGCGGGTTTTGTCTAACAACAGGAGCTGCAGGCGATCTTGGTGGTAGTGGAGCGTGTACTCGTCCACTTCGCGTTACTCGTCCGGTTTCTGTTATATTGACATTAGCTGGAAGTGTAGGCATGGGTTTCTCCTTCCCGTCTTATCGGGGTTGCATTGTATTGGTAAGGAATTGCTTTGGTAGAAGCGTATGGAGCAGGACCGGTGGGCAAATCACCAAGGAGATGTTGGAATCTTGGAACCATTATGCGCGATCTTCACATGCTCGGGTATGTTGAAACAAGGGATCCTAGCGTTTACTTGAGTTTTCGAGTTGATATCGAGACTAAAAGCTCATGCGGAAAATGCCCTACTGTATTTACATCATGGTCATCTCTGTTTCTGTAAACTTGCAAGTCACCAGTGTCTAACAAATGCTGGATATCTGCTCTTATGGTGGAACATCCTTGAATATCTTTGGACAAATGTTGCAAGGCGAGTAATCGTGCTTAGCGAAGGTGCTCATTGGCTATCACGTATCATGAAGATGTACCAAGTTCCCTCGATTAAGTTTACGTTCATGACAAGGTACACATGTATTTCTCGATATCAAACTTCTTGAATGTCATTGTATTGGGAAGCGGATTGGCTTGCGTTTGGGCTCGTATTCTTGAAGGAAGAAGATTAGACCTTACTAACCACGTACTTACGCCTTTAATGCTATACAATGTTCGAGGTCATGGCACAGTGCCCCTTGGTGAAAAGGGCAAGATCGTCATTTTGTACCACCACGGAAATTTTCAAGAGCGGGCGGTAACCTTGTTTGTGTCATTTCTTTCTATTAGCGCGGTAAAGTTATGTATCGTCATTGGGATTGGATCGGTGAGTGACCGGCGTGCGATTTTGGTTGTTAAAGCTGAGCCTATTGGCGAAATTTGTTGAGTTTGTTGATTTTGTTGAAATGCGGAGCAATTCACGTGTTTAGAGTTGGGTTGTGGCGCTATGGCACCTACATCGTTGTTGAATGACATTCTTGCATGGTTTCCTTGGGATACCATTCCTACGTCATGTTCTTTTTTCTTTGGAAAGCCAATTCCAACTTTTCTAGTTCCACTAGAAGATCCTGCTTCCTTGGTTAGGCGTCCGGTTCGAACCCCCTCTTCTAATCGCATCCCCATGCTTACCATTTCGGTGAAATCTCCGGGAGCGCTAGCGATCATTAAGCTCATAGTAGAATGAGCCTAGAGTGTTCAAGAATACCTTAGTCATCTCCTTCTCTTCCAATGGTGGGTTGACTTGGGCAATTTCCCTCCATCGTTCGCATATTCCTTGAATGTCTCTCTTTCCTTTTGAGACATGGGCGGAGTTGATCCCGATCGGGAGCCATATCCACTTGAACTTATATTCTTTGAAAAGGCCTCGCCTAAGTCGTTGAATGTTTGGATATTCGTCTTGTCTAAACCCATGTACCACTTGATGCGGCACGGTGAGGCTATCACGGAAGTAATGGATTAATGGCGATGATCCTCATTGTAGGTGGACATTTTCCGGGCATACATCGTGAGATGACTTTGCGGACAGGAGTTCCCTTTGTACTTTTCAAAGTCAGGGACTTTGAATTTTGCAGGTATTCTTACGCGAGGAACTAAGCAAAGATCCTGGGCTTTTTTCCCAAACAATTCTTTCCCTTGAATCGTTTTTATCTCTAGCTGCATTTTGAGGAGTTGTTCCTGGAGATTCTCCATTGAACCACGGGAATTCGTGTTATTGCTAGGAGTATTGTGAACTTCTTCGTTCATGGTAGCGTGCACTACATAAGCTGAATTTGTCATGATCGGTTGAGAAACCGGCATTGTTACTTGTGGAAGAGTTATTCCACGTTGCGGAGCAGAGTTTTGTTGCAAAGTAGGTATTTCAAGCGAGGTTGTTTGAGAAGTCGGTTGGCGAATTTCGATGCCAAAGTTGAAAGGCATGCCCCATGGATAGCCTTCTGGCATACTGAAGAGTGAGCTACTAATTGCGCGATTGAAGCGGAGTAGTAGTATCCTCGGAAATTCTTGGTTGATTTTGTTGCTCGATCTTTGCTTGTTGACTTTCGTGTATATGAGTTGACCATAGATGTGAGTCTCCACTTCCTCTTGTAGTGTATTCTTGTACTCGAGTTCAGCATTCTCTTGTTCAAATCCCTCCATTACTTTCCCTCTTTTTGATCTCGTATCGTATGTTCGGTCGGTGTGGATGATCGAGAAACTCTAAGGCGACAGTTTGACGATCTTTTAAAGCTCTCAAGTTGTTCAAGCTATTCAAGCTATTCAATTTGTTCAAGTATAAGCTTCGGTGTCGGACTCTAGACAATAGACTTAAATGCAAAGTATGATGCATGAATATGATTGTAAAAAGATTTCAAAGAATTTATGCTAAAGAGATATTTGGAAAATATTTGGATGGAAAATACAATTTTATTGATTAATGAAGGAAGATTACAACAATTGTTTTTGGAGCAATGCTCACACAAATGATAAAATAAATGATAAAATTACAAACTAAATTGAACTTAATTAAGCGTCTTCGTGGATGGCGATCAAAACTTGTTGACTTGACGAGTTCCTTTCCATAGTGAGCTTTTAGTTCAGCTTTCTCGGCTTTTAACTTGCTAATGACTCTCTTCCACTCGTTGGGAGCAGGATCGCTGGTTGTCATTTCCTCAAGCTTTCTTTTCCTTTCCTTGACGTATCTCTGGATTGCGTTATCCTTCTGGCAAATCTTCTCATCTTTCTCCATGAGCCATTCATCCTGGAAGTAAAGCGTCTTTTCATGCTCTTTGACTTGCTTCTTGAGTTTTTCATTCTCAAGATTAGTCTTAAGGAATTTGTTTTCCAAAGCTTCTTTCTCAAACCTTATCTTGGTCAAGGCTTCTTGATATTCTCCCACAACTTCGACGGGAAAATTTGTTGATTTTGAAGCGATTGAGAACATGGGATCCTCATAAGCGTAAGGCATTCGAAATTCCTTCGCTCTTTTCTTTACCCAAGAAGTGTAGGTTTCCATGGCTACACAATTCTTTGCTTTCCCTTTTTCTTTCCTTAGGATGTGATGCCAAGCTTTGATCATCTTAGCTTTCAACCCCTGGGAATCCTCTCCTTCATGATAGAAGTAGCTTTCTATTGTAAAACCAAAGGTTTACGGAATTTGCGTATCGGTGGCGTCTAGCTAGAAATGGGTTGTAGTTGATTCCCCTTTCGTACCAATGAGAGGTACGTTGGCAAATTCTCCACAGCTCTCAATGATCTCCATCTCATTGTCTGCCAAGGTATACCAATGGATATCATCGTTTGTGAGAGACATGAGTCTTCGAGACCAATGCCACTTGTCTTTGTTTTCGCGGAAGATAGGAGATTTAGGCAAGTGTGAGGTAATCCATTTGAAAAGGTACACACACGATAGTTCCGTCTCCTTGGCGATTCCTATGATGAATAGAGGCGTCGTGTCACCGAGGGGTGGGAGCAGGTTTCCAATCGGAAAGATCCTTATGGCGTTAATATCAGCGAAATTTGGGACGTTGGGAAACAACACCAATCCATAGAGGAGTAAAGCTAAGATAGCTTCAAGGCTACCATACTACCGGCGGAGAATTTGAGATCCTTCTCCATTAGGAACTTTAAAGTCAAGCCTAAGAGTTTTCCTCTGGTAGTTAGGTTTTGTCTATCTCATATTTCTTAATGTGAGTCATTGTTGCAATATTGGTGACTTAGGAATGGCTTCCAAACCATTGAAAGGCACTTTGTTTGATATAGATACCTAGGATATGCGTACTCTTCCAAAGTAGGCATCAATTGATAATCGGGAAAGTGAAAGCGATAGGCGGATCGTGGGGCGAATGAAAGTTTTGAGAAGTCCTTCATCAGCGTTAGCGTTCGGAAGAGTTAAAAGAGTTCCATAGCGTTTTACGAAATCAGGGATCTTCTACCAAGGATGCTAACTCTTTAACTTTCCTCGTCGAGAATTCTAAAGCTGTATCTTTTGGTGAATCTTCCTCGGCGTCCATCACTCTAACCTAAAATATTTTACAAAGAAAAATCTCTAAATTCTTTGGAAATGGGAAGAGAAAAAGTTTTTTATGAATGAATGAATGCATGAATGTGGCAAACATGGTTAGTAGTTATACACACGGTCAAGCGTTGAAGTCACGAGCATGAAGCCAGCGATAAGAATCAGCGTGGTTAAGTTCTATGGGCTTATTCATACGTGAAGCGGGTTCTCGATGTATGAGGCTCAACACTCCTCTTTGAAATATTATCGGATTTGTTGAATACTCGATGGTCCAATAATATTTTCAAGAGAAACTACTTTGATCGTAGTCTCGCATGACAATTACTCTAGGCTTACACCCGAATAATCTCTGCACTACATCCTAATGGCCAGGATGGTTTATGTGTTCTACAACCCACTCAGCTTCTTAAGTTCCCTCGAAAGCACAGTGTCTTCGCAAATACTTGCTAAACACAATACCCCCAAGACAACCTCCACTGAGCGGGAGATATTAACTTCGTAAGCATTGGACTTCTCACGTATTAATAACTTCACCTAGATCTTAAAAATGTTTCTTAAATCCGGGTTAGGATTTCTTTCCATCAAATGAAATCGCGAAACACACAATAAAGAAAAACAGATATATGCACAACATGAAAGCTTATCCCCTTTCTTTTCTTTTTGAAAACAAAAAAAAAACTTGATGCTCTTGAAGCGAAGTAGCGTTTTCTTTTTAAAAATCAAAAATTTCAGCGTACTCCCAGTGAGTCGCCATTTTCTGATTCGCGTTAAAGGTGGCGCTAGAGGATCTTGAATTGGATTCTCGGCTCAAAGCGATTTACTCTTTTGATTTGTTTATAAAGATGCATGAGCATCAAGCTTTATTATTTTCAACACAAGAAAGATGATTTAATGATTATGAAAAGGGAAAGGCTAATACCCTCAATTGATATTGATATGCGTAACGACTAAGCGCAAACTAGGCATAGCGCATTGGGAGATAGAGTAAGGGGATTGTTATATAAAGGGAATAGATGGAGCACCTAAATATATATAGTTATCTATAGCTTTATATATGAATATATTTGATATGTTTGTGTGTTTTAATTGCTATTTCTATGATTGGGAAAGTTTCTCCTTTGGATTTTTAAGAAGCGGTAGATTATGTGGGATTCTAGGTTTGTTATTATTGTGCTGCAAAGATCATGGATCTTACGCATACATATCGCCTAGTGGGAATCGGAGCATTTGTAGCTCGGATCTCGAGGGTTATATGGTTTGTTTGTGCGAGGAGAAAGAAATTTGCTCGGCAAGGATGAGACCTTGTGCCTACGTATTCTCAAAGGATGTTGAGAAAGTCGGAGCAATCGTAGTTCCCACTTATGCTAGTGGAAAGCAACGGGATGTTAGTTTAAGAGACAGACAAATGTCATCTTAATGAAAAATGTATCTAATCTATTTCATCACATACATTTTTGAAAAGTTGATTGAAATGAAATCTTTCATCGTAAGTTACAGGTGTTTTTCTTGAGTGTACAAGCGTTTCCACTTACATGTTTAAGAAAGATGTTTGAAAAGATGATTGAATCTTTTAACTGTAAGCATTGGGTGTTTTGCTTGAATGTACAAGCGTTACCACTTACTGTTAAGAGATGTTTTTTGTTTGAAAAGAGTTTGAAAAGTTTTGAAAAGTTTTTGACTGTATGTGATGTGATAGATGAGATACTTCTTCCATAGAGATGATAGATATCTAAATCTCAAGGAGAATTTGATTGGATTAAAGGGATGCTTTTAAGAAGCCCATGGTTCCTTGTATTGTAAGCCCAGAGGAGGCATTAGGGTCATCGAGGTTATCGAGGTCCTTGTATGAAGCTCAAGAGGAAGCTATAGGGTATAGGCGGCTTTGTGTTAAAAGGATTTCACAGAAACCATCCTTTTGGAATTAAGAGCAATTTCAGGAAATTTTACTCTCTGGGGATTTTGAAAGTGATTTCACCGGGAAACCATCCTTTCAGGGTTCTATCTTAGCGTGGGTGATTCTTTGTATTGGAAGCCCAATAGGAGGCTGTTAAGAGATTTCCTATCTCTTTCATTGTATGATGCCCAAGAAGGCTAAACTCAATGAGGAGTTCTTTTGAGCGAAGCCCAAGAGGAGGTGACTCAGCGAGTGTTGTCTTATATGAAGCCTAAGCGGAGGCTAAACTTCGAGATGAATGAGTTTCTTTGTACAAAGCCAAGAGAAGGCTAACTACGTGGAAGAGTTATCTTGTATGAAGCCGAGAGGCCAAACTCAGCTGGGGATGAGTTATCTTGTATAAATCAAGCGGAGGCTAAACTCATCTTGGTGATGAATTGTCTTGTATAAAGCGGAGGCTAAACTCATCTTGGTGATGAATTGTCTTATATAAAGCCCAAGCGGAGGCTATTGTGGGAACCTATTGATTAGTCTAATTGTTATGTTATAATTAGGCAGTTTGTATAAACAGTGTGTGTGTGTGATATGTATTCACGGGAGTTTATGAAGGAAATATAAACAATGCATGATGTTTATTTACAAGAGTTTATGAAATATAAACAAGTGTCGATGAAGCGAGCGTTTGAAAGCAGTAACTTGATTATTTACAAGTTTGAATGTGTACAAGGAAGTGAATATGTACGAGCGAGCTATTTATGTAGACAAAGATGGATGTACATAGGAGGGTTAGGACTTACACCATAAGGGTGGCCCATTGATTTGAAAGCAGTTTCACAGGGAATAATGCTCCTTTCAATACCAATGGCAATTCAGTTTGAATGTACAGATGAAACAGAAACGAATGATCGAAGTTTATCTGTGTTTAAGTATAAAAGTATATGTATTATGGATAAAAGTTTGTTTGAAAAAAAGCTATGTACAAGAAAAATATATGTACATAAAGAATGTTGGTTTGAGTATATACACAGTGAAGTGAAAACAAACGATCGAAGTTTGTCTGTACTTGAGTATAAAAAGTATCTGTATTATGTACAGATGAAAATTGTATATGTTTGAAGAGAGTTTGATATGTACAAAGAAATATTATGTACACAAAAGCATGTTATGGGACTTACACCGTGAGGGAGGCCCATTGGTTTAGCGATTTCACGAGGAATAATGCTCCTTTCAATACCAATGGTATGCGATGTAAAATGAAAACAAGCGGAAAAAGTTTATGCATTATATACGGTAAAAGATGTGTACATAAAGAAATGGATATGTACAAAAGTATATGTACATAAAAAATGTTTTGGGACTTACAGTGAGGAGGCCCATGATCGATTGAGAAATTCGAGAGAAAACGAATTCGGTTTTATCGTTTAAATCGGATCGATCATGGTAAAAAGATGCAAGTTTGATAAAAAGTTTTGAAAAATGACTTGAAAATGTTTTGAAATCTAAGGTTCATTTATGAGAAGTTTTGAAAAAAATCGGAAGTCGAAAACTTGAAAAATTCACCTTAAAAGGAGGTTTGAAAAGTGTTCAGAACGTCGTTTTCGGCTCGATTAAAATATAATCAGATGAAAGTTTTTTCTGAAAATTTTTTCACTATCATAAAATAGATACATTTATTGACAAGTGTCCAAAAAATCACCTTAAAATAAGGAGTTTTGATTGGTCAAAAAAATTGTGAAAGTTTTGTAAAAAAACATGAAAATATGGAAAGTTATAAAAAGAAATGGTCCTGATGGGAGTTGAACCCATGACCAAAGGGGTAGAACACGTGGCAGAGAGACTTAAGGGCAAACAGGCTACCACTGAGCCAAACGCGCGCTGGTGTTAGTGGACTCAGAACACGTGTTAAAATGATATTGGAAAATTTAAATTTGAAAACAAATCAAGAACACGCGCGCATCCTGTTCTTCATGTTTGATCTTCAGATTGCAAAATTCAAGCTATAATCTTCGTTTCTTAATGAAATTGAATGAAATAAAAATCAAACTTGCTCAATTTTTCATCACTAACATGAAGGTGAATGTTAATTGCATTTATATTTAACCTAGCATGCTTGAATTTTTGGGAACCACGATGAACCCTAGAACTGAGTTTTTCAAATTAAATGATGTATGATTGATGATTCTTTGATTTTATTGAGGGCTATTGATCGTTATAAGTGCAGAAACAAAACGGCCATGAGTTTTTTTCAATTGATGCAAGGAATCATAGAGTTCGAAGTTGGTGTTCATACCTGTTCAGGTTGAGATCGAAGATGATGATTGCGTGTTTCCAGAACTTGTTTGAAGATTGGGTGAGCTTCAACGGATGCTAGGGAAGCTGTAGGGATGGGCTGCACTCCTTGAATCGAGCTGGAACTCTCAAGTCAGTTCCACCTGCATAGACACAAAATTGAACTTCGAATCCTGGGTTAAGAGTGTTACAGTTCAAGATTAATGGTCTGCCTCATGTCCATGGAGTATGGTGATGATGTTTGAGTGATTAGAACATCAATTAATCCATCCTAACCAAGAATTCGAAACTTAAGGCAGTTTGTACCAGATGATGTTCATGAGATGTGATTTCTGATTTTTAGCTTTGATCAAGTTGTTTTTAAGTTTTAAACAAGTTTGATATTGATCATGGAATGTGTTTGACACCAAAGTTTATCATGTTTTTCATCAATTTTCAAAAATGCAAGTTTTGGCAATTTGACATATGTTTCTTGAAATTTCAAAGATGGAAAGTGAAAGCATGAACTTGCATTGCTTTGGTGTTGTTTTGAACTTGAATTGGTGATCAATTTATAGGCAAATGGTTCTGAAATGTTAGGCAACAAGTACAAGCTTTTGGTAAATCAAAGATAGCTTAAGGGGTAAGAAAGACATTTGTAAAGGAAAAGGAAGTTTCCTTTTTTAACCATGTGCTTGTTTTTACTTTGATCCTATCTCATCTCAATTATTACTTCCAAGCTGATATTTATCAGTTCAATCAATCCATTTGGCAAGGTTGGAAAGCTTCTAGATGAAGAAACCTCAAAATGACCTATAATTTGATGTTTTGGATTTTGAAAATCAAGTTCATGGAGCCTTATGTTTCAATTTCAAAAGTATGTCTAGACTCAATGGATTTAAGAGTTATTGGACATTTTTGAAAGCTTGTTTCACAAGCTACAACTTTCATGTTTTGAGTTTTTTCCAATTCAAAATGGAACTAGGTGAAAAAATGGCATGAAGTTTGGAAAAAATAAGAAATTTCAACACTTAGAAATTTTTCCAAGTATAGAACTTTTGACTTTTTGTTGACTTTTTCAAATTCTTTGATTTTTTATGATCATGATGGATCATTTGAAGTATTTTGATGATGGAAAAAGTTTTGTTTTGAAAAATTTGACCAAAAGTCAAAGTTTGACTTTTCTATGCAGATGAATTTTCATCAGATGTTTCAGAAATTGACTGATGAAGTCTGTGAACTTCTGTGATGTTTTGAATCCAGAAATTAGGTAAAGATGTTGTATCTAAGATATAATGACCAATATCTATCCAAAAAAGTCATCTCTTGTTCAAAAAGTCAGAGAATTCTCATGCTCGATCAAAACCCTAATTGGTCGATCCTCGATTGATCCATGAGAAAATTGGGTATCTGATGATCAGAGGTTGATGATTTGATCAAGATAAATCAAATGATGTGAGAAAAACTCAAACCCTAATTGATTGCCTCTTGAATCAGATGAAAATCTAATGAAACCCTAGTTTTGACACAGTAAGCTATACAGATTAATCTTTACACATTAGTGATGCAATGATGCAAATGTAAGGTGGTATATTAGGTCAAAATTGGGGTATGAAGATGCCCTATTTAAGTTTCTTTAACTTGAGAGATGAAGATGAATATCTTTGTTTTGATAGTGTCGTACCCCAAAATTTGCCCTCGTATCTCTCGAGACATTCCATACATCCATGCTCGAGGATTCCTCGAGTTGATCGGATCTCTATACAATCAACCCAAGCTAGGGTTTGGCATTTCTCGATTCGGATGGACTTCTAACACCTCAATGGTTTTCATGCTTCCTCATATGCTTCAAAGATTCTTCATGTCAAGTTTCAAGCTTCCAGTCAAGTTTCCTCAGACAATTGCTCGGATGGTTGAAAATCGGTTGTATTGGTCAAAAGTCAAGCTGTGGTCAACATCTGATCAAAACTTCGATTTTTGGTCAACATCCTCATTTTGAAGTCACATTCATCATTTGATCAAGGGTTGATCATGATTCATCAAGAAAACTCAAGATTTGCACAAAGTCAAACTTTCTAAATTAGGGTTTCTAGGTGAAAAGTCAATGAACTTTGGTGATCATAACTTTCTCATACTTTCTCGAGATTTTCCACCACCTCTTGTTTTGAAGGAAATTCAATTCTTTACAACTTCATGTCTCACAAGAATGTCCAAAAAATGCTTCATTTGAGAGGTATAGCTCAAAACATTACAAGTCCTTTTCAAAGTCAACAAAAAGTCAACTTTTTGTTTTGAGGATATATTGAGAATGGTAACTCCAATTGAGATGAAACCAAAGACATTGTTTATAGGACTCTTAGAGCTTTCCAAAAAGTCCAAGAACTCTCAAAATGTGGAAAATTGAGCAAGATACACTATTAGGAAGTTGGGCGATTTTGAATGATTGCACAAAAGGACATTTTGGTCAAAATGCAAAATTTTCCAAATGGGCCTATAATCTTTTGGTCCAAACTTGTTCATGACAATATTCTTGACCCATAAATGCTTGGCATTGGTAATTTTCTATTTTTATGATTTATATTTGAATTTTATAACATTTAATTCAAAAATAAATTATATAAAATATGAAAATTAAGTTTTTCAAAAGTGATTTTATATCTTCCTTAATGTCCAGAAAGCCCACAACAATTGCCAAATTCGTGACTCATGCATATGGAAAGGAAAAATCAAGTTTGAGAAAATTTGATTTGTTTTAAATGGAAAATATTTGCACAATCAATAGCCAATCTTTTTGCTTGCTTTTGCCATCCAATTTTCCTCTATAAATACTCGACATCCTGACCCGACAATGAGGACAAAACCTAACCCTTAAAACCACCCAAACTCTTGCAATCTTTTCAAGATTCTTGGAAAATTAATTTCAAAAAGCAACCACTTTCAGCCTCAAACATCATTCCATCGTGTTCGAGAGTAAGTTTGAGTAAGAATGCATTATTCTCATGGATCGAACCATCCGAATCGTGATATATAGATGCATACATATTCAATTTTTCTCAATTTTGCATTTACTAACCCGTGTTTTAACCAATTCTAATGCTTCTAATGTGTTCATGAGGTTCTATGTAGTGGATACGGGCAATCGCTAGCAAGCTTGCGTGAGAATCATCGATTGCCATACTTAGGGTTTTAGGCGGTAGCTTGAGCCGGCCATTCTGAACGATTCAAAAACCGATGCCACCATCGAATTCATGCATCGATTTAGGGGGTAGGGTACTTTTCGCCATTTATTTTGCTATTTGAGGTTTGATCTTGAGGCCGGGAGAAGGCGGCAGGAGCTAGGGCTCGGCGTCGTTGACTTGTCTCGGCGGCGTGAGTTTGCGTGGCGAGGAGATCGTGATTCGTCCATTCATGTTGACGGGGTCCACTTGGCTGATTGTGTTTTGAATTCAAAATCAGTGCCACGCGTTCATTTATAACCAATTCCTTGTATTTTCCAGACACCAAGTACACGTTGGTCCAGTGGTTAAGGCGTTGGGATTGAAAGATACTCCCAAGGGTCTCCAGTTCGAACCAGCCAGGGACCATTCTCTTTTCCTTTTTTACAAACTTTGCATATTTTCTTATTTTCTCATATTTTCTTATTTTATTTAATATTTTCATATTATTTAATTTCTTTTCACAATTTTATTTCTGCATTAAAAAATTACCAAAAAATATTTTTCTTTTTACAGTATTTTCATAAAATGTTTATTTAATTATAAAATTAAAAAACTTAATTTTGCATGCATATTTATTTTTATTCATAATTTAACATTAAATTCACTTTTAATTGCATTTTAATTATTAAATCTTTTTCCAAAAAATCCCAAAAAATTATTTTAGCACATTTATCTTATTTCCAGCATGCATTAATTTTCTCATATAAAAACTTGCATTTTTTCTAACATTTTTCTCTTATTTCGATTTCATCATATTTCTCGATTTTCTTATTCTTTCACAGGTTGTTCCGATTCAGACGGTTTCTTTTACTGTTTTATTTTTTCCAATACTGTAACTGCTTATGGGATGTAATAGTTTAAATTAGGCTTTTATTTTCCGCAAGTTCCAATTATGTATCTGCCCCAAAGCCATGTAATAGCGTAGGACATTTACCTTTCCGCACTTTCGCATTTTAATTTCCGCACCCTATAAATTGCTAGTAATTAGGCGTGTATGGCAAGATAATAATTGAACATAGCCCACTAATTTCGAGATAAAATATAAAATCAACACACTCTTTCACACGCACCCTTAGGGTGATTCTCTCGTTGCCTTACAATTCAAGCGGTCATGTCCCTCGAGCGTAGGGTATTCTAGCACCGTTGCCTTCAAAACAAATCATCATAGTCCCTTCGATACAAAGATCATAGACCCACGATTTAGCCTCCGAATACATGATCTTGACCCTCGATTGTCGCCTCGAAAATGATGATAGTCCTTGAATGTGCTAGGATACCTCCTACAAGTTGCCTTCTATGACCATCGATGTCCCTTGATTGTCCGCTTACATCCAGCGATGGAGCTACCTACTAACTAATGGTATGGCTAGTGCTATTCTAAGGAAAGTAAAATAACAGCGACCAATTACGGTAGGTAATAAGACTTTTAGTTGCTTGCTCTATCGAATACTTTTCACACCTCACACTTTTTCCAAGTTCAAACTCTTTTCAAAGCGAAACATTTAGAACACTTTGTATACATTTCTACATGAATCATTACAAAGTCAAAGCGAAATGCCTTTTCAAAACATCTTTCAAACACACGAAAGCACAAGTTTTTCAAAGTGATCTAGAAAGCAACTAAGAGCCGTAGATAAACTACGGATGGAAAGGGTGCTAATACCTTCCCTTTTCATAACCTTCTCCCTTACTCGAGAATCTAACGAAGGTCTTTTACGTACTTTTACCTTCCCTTAATTGGATAAAAATAAAAGTCGGTGGCGACTCTTGCTATCCGCACATTTGCGATACAAAATCCAAAAGTCGAGTTCAAGTATTAGAGCTGGCGACTCTGGGGAGACACCTAAAGAGAATTGCCTTAAGTTCATAGATCATTTTATTGCTTTCATTTGACTTGCTTTACTTTTAAGGGTTGCTTGGGTATTATATTGTTGGGGATCCTACACGGATCGGGTTTCCTTTTAGGTAAGTGGCATTAGATCATCGCGACCGCTAGGCGTATAACTAAGCGGTCAACATGATGGCTACGTTAGCGTGACACTTTGGTTATCCGATACTCCTCATTCCCAAGTTGAGGATAGTATTTGGCTTCTGCGTGGTGTCATCAGCGCTAACTAAACTTTTAGAACCTTAATTGACCATCTTGGCCATTAGAAGGTAGTGAGATGGCGGCTTTGGTGTAGACCGGGTTGGTTGATACTCGATGCTACGCTCATTGAGATCGGACTTTTGGGACATTTCGATCGACCACTTGGTAGTCGTATTGAAATAGCGCCTCTGAGAAAGATCAATGATGTGAGATTCCTAGAACCGGTTACTATTATAGGGCGGGATGAACCAACTCAAACTTTTGGTAGGGTAATCACCTAGACCTCATGCAAGCCTTAAACCATAGGCTCATTGTGTGATTTGTTTGTGTGTGTTATACATGACATCATGACATCATTTGCATTGCATATCATTTCTAACCATTTCAAGGACCTAAGGATTTATCTTTGCTCTGTTTTGTAGGGATTATGGCTTCTAGAAAGACTATCGAATCAACTTCATGGGTATACCTTCTCGACTCAAAAATTGGTTTGAAATCCCGACCATGCTCGGTTCATCAAAAGACATGGTTATCTACTTGATTTGGTTATCTCGGTTTTGAAGAAGATATGATGCATGTCTATTCGGTTCTTTGATCCGAAACACCATTGCTTTACATTCCCGATTATCGAGTTGGTTCCTACCTTGGAAGAGTTCTCTAAGCTACTTGGGATACCTATTCTTGACCAAATGCCATTCACGGTTTGAAAAGGTTCCTAAATGCGAAGACATTGCATCCGCCTTACATCTTAAGCGCTCAGACATTGAAGCCAATTGGGAAACCAGAAGTGGAGTTAAGGGTTTACTTTCTAAGTTCCTAATTAAGAAAGCTCGAGAATTCCTCAAAGTTATGAGTTTCCATCCATTTGAAAACATTGTGGCCTTGCTAATCTATGGTTTGGTTCTATTCCCTAACTCGGATCAATTCATAGATGTCAATACCATCAAGTTGTTCCTTACCCGCAATCAAGTGCCTACTTTACTTGGAGACATCCTACATTCTCTCCACACTCGTACTATCAAAAGACAAGGCACTCTCATATGTTGTATACCGTTACTATCCAGGTGGTTTATTTCGCACCTTCCTCCATCAGTTTTGAAGAACGAACAAAGAATGAAGTGGTCTCAAAGGTTAATGTCACTTTCTCATTCAGATATCCGTTGGAGTCTTTTCTCTCAAAAGGACTTCATCTTCATTGAGCGTTGTGGAGAATTCCCTAATGTACCACTCCTTGGTATAAGGGGAGGTATTACTTACAACCCTTCTCTAGCTCTACGTCAGTTTGGTTTTGCTCGAAGAGATGGTCCACATGATATGCTTCTCCAAGATGTTGTGTTTGACTACAATCGCGATCTCGATTAAGCGAAGGTTTATACACGCTTGGGGCATGGTAAAGAAGGCGATACCAAGACTTTGGGGCACCAAAATCCACTCCTTGGGAGCCTTACCTCAAATGGGTGCGAGCTCGAGCTCAAAACCTCATGATGCCATTCACGCTTTGTTGTACCGTAATTATGGAACTGTTGCTATAGGTGGCGTACCTATACTATTCTCCATCTGACATGCCTCACGATTTTGAAGACTTGAAGAGATCTTGGATTGACTTAAAGAAGAGAGAATACATTGAAGCTCGGTGTTATGCAAGTGAGAAGAAAGTACTAGAGTTGACAAGCTACTTCACGAGGGCGCAACATCAGCCTACCTCGGCACCAAGAGGAAGCGCCCATGGGAGACCTAGAAGCTTTATATTATGTTTTTCTTTTATTGTTTTGAACTATCTTTTGTACTTAAAAGAAAGAAAAAGAATAAAAAGAGAACTAATATTTGTTTGTTCATTGCTTGTTTAACAAATTTAAATCCTAGAGGTCCTTGAAAACATTGCATAGCATTCGCATAAACATTGCATATCATAGCATAACATTGCATCACAGGTACATTGGAGATTGGTTTTCTCATCCTCTTGCTATTTATTTTAGCAGCAATGGCTCTCGAACAAGCATCAAAGATCTCGGGTTGAATGCTCGGTTTCAACGGATGTTCACCGGTTTGGTCCAAGGCCAAGAAGATCGAAGAAGCTCATCAACGAGAAAGAAGAAGGTTGTGGGTACTCAACATGGGCAGGCCTACAAGGTGGTCTTAAAGGTCGGTAGGATTGAATTCTCGACAGGGTGTCAAGAATGAAGGGAGTAACAAGGGTGATGGCGGCGACCAGTGAGCACGAGAAAGGAGGCGATCAATATGATCATAGCCGGTACTCGATGAAGATGACAAGTACAAGCAACTTGAAGACTGTTTGAATCTTGTGGAGAATCGAAGATGTCGGGCTGAATTTTGATGATCTAAGTCTTGTTCACGGTGTTGTGATTCCTCCCAATTCAAAGTTCCTACTTTGCCAAGTATGATGGCGTTTCTTGTCAAAGCTGCATTTGAAATCCTATGTTCGAAGATCAACCCAGCGATGAGAAAGTTGTGGATGCATTATTTCAAGAGAGTTTGTCGGAACTCGGTTGGAGTGGTATTATCGACTAGAGAATGACCGTATCCGTACTTGGGTGACTTGGTGATGCTTTCTGAGACGATATGGTACAATCTGAATTGACACCCACTCGCATGCAACTACGGACCATGTCTATGGGTCGTGATGAGAAGTTCAAAGAGTATGCTCGAAGTGGAGAGATTTATGGCGAGTTCACCACCCTTGTCCAATAGGGAGTTGGTTGATATGTTTATGGGAACATTATCGGGTCCATTCTTCAATCATCGATTGGAAACTCTTGACCCAGTTTCCGGTGATACTTACGGCGACGTATTGAGGTGGTATCAAGGGGAAGATTCATGTAGAGTCATCTTCAAATCTTTGCGAAGAGATCTTTTGGTAGTAAGAAAGAAGCCAATCTTGTGTATGGTCGGAAAAGCCGAGCCAAGACCGACCCGCTCAATCGTGAGGCGGTTGTGATCTCGATCCTACACGGCACAACCTCGGTGAGACAGCGTGGCAGAACCGCCACGAGGCAGTTTCGAAGATCAACATGCCATTGTCACAAGCCTTGCAACACATGTTGAAGCGGTGATTACCTTGAGGATCCTCCTCGAATGTCAATACTTCCTCTCGAGATACAATCCTAATGCTAAGTGTGCTTACCATTCCAATAGCCCCGGACATAGTACTGATGATTGTTGGGCTCTGAAGAATAAAATTCAAGATATGATTGAAGCTAAGCAGATTGAATTTGATCCTCCTGTCGAGACTCCGAATGTGATCACGCTCCTATGCCTAACCATGACAAGAGTTCCAATCTTTGTTGGTGGCGATACTTATGTTTTCAACATAGATGACTTGACCATTCCTCTGATGGCTGTTAAGAAGAATTTGCGTCAAGCCGATGTCAATCCAGGATGCCCTGAAAATTGCCGTTGGTGCCCCTCTGCGCCTGATGGTTGTGCTTGGTTGAGAAGACGTGTTCAGTGCATGATGGATAACCGCGAGATACTATTCTTGAAACCACACATGAAGTTGTGTGAAGAAATGTCTAAGTTGAAGATCGACAATGCGAATGGCCAGAACCATCGTGTGGGATACCTTGGGGCAGCCAAGTGGATAGTATGATTACATGGTGCAATACTACATTCACGAGAGCTACAAGATTCCTATTGAAGATGTTAAAGTGACCGGATGGGGTGGCGAATTCCCGAAGACTATCTTGATGTTAACACCATAAGATTTCCTCTGCGATCTGTGCCTAGGTGGCACCTCTCATTATCACTTCTCAAGACCGGTTCCATATTCCTCGACAAAGCTATTCCTTGGGATTATGGATCGAGGTTTACTATCATGGCGTCAAGCAAGACCCTCGACCATTGAAGATCTTACTATTGAAGCTACTATTCACGACATTGACAACATCAGGATCGATAAGGTGACCGAACCGGAAGGGTATTCTCTCGAGATATCTCCCTCAAGACACTGCGACTCCGCTCGCATTCCGGCTACTCGACCAATATCGGCCGGAGGAAAGAACGTTGACTCATCACTCAACGGAAGTACCAAAGGAAGTTCGAAGACACCTCAAACAAGAAATGGAGGAAATTCGAAGATTATCAAGAAGAGCGACTACAATGTTGTGGAACAATTGGGACAGACTCCGTCCAAGATCTCCATGCTTGCTTTACTCTTGTGCTCTGAGGCTCATGCTAACGCCTTGGTTAAGTTTCTGAAGAATGCTCATGTGCCGCAAGACACTACTACTGATCAATTTGAAGTTTGTATTGCTAGCCTGGCTGCCAACAACGACCTAGGCTTCTCGATCTTGATTTGACTCTATGGGAAGGAAACACAACAAAGCCTTGCACATCTCTGTGGAATGCAACGGCACTACATTGTCTCACGTTTTGGTGGATACCGGTTCTGCTCTGAACATCCTACCGAAGACTACTTTTGATCGACTTGATGTTGAAGGGTTGGTTCTGAGACCCAGTGACATCATTGTGAGAGCTTTTGATGGTTCTAAGCGAACAGTGCTTGGAGAGCTCACTGCTGTCAAAGTCGGTTCCCGGACTTTTGACTCTACTTTCTTTGTCATGGACATCCGTCCACTTACTCTTGCCTACTTGGGCGCCCTTGGATACATGGGTGTACCTCTACCTTACAGTGAAGTACCGGTAAAAGGAAAGTCGTTACAGTATGTGGTGAAGAGGAATATATGGTCAGTCATCTACAATCGTTCCGATACCTCGAAGTGGAGGGTGAATTCTTTGAGACTCCCTGTCAAGCTTTTGAAACAGTCCCCAGAGTCATGCCTGTTGACTCTCCTGTCACTCCTAAAGTTACACAAGCTCCTCCTAGGATGGCCTCTTTGAAAGATGCTCAAGCTGCAGTTGAACAAGGTGGTAATGCTATTTGGGGTCAGCTCCCTGATCTTCCTTTCAAGTTTGACAAATCTGGTTTAGGCTTCACTATCAAGGTCGAGAAGATGATCGCATGGCGTCGGCCAACTTCCCTTCCGCATCAGCCGGAGTAGAATCCATGCTATAGAAGACGACGACAACGACTTCGACATCAGCAAGTGGATCTTTCCAACTCCCGACAGTGGACTCAGCAATGGGAGGACTGAAGACGTTATACCAATCTCCTTTAGTCAGGAGTAATTATTCTTGTTTTGTTTGCTTTTCGTATTTTCTATGTTTTGAACAATAAACTCTAAAGCCTAGTGCCTTGCCCGGGGCATCATGGCTCGTTTGCGAGGGTTATTATTTGTCGTTTGCGTATTTTCGTTCAATAAATTCGTTGGACTTTTGCATTCAATTGTGTTTCTCTTTCTTTTACTTTATCACCCCTTCAAAAGGCTATGTGTTCTTACACACACCCACGTAATACACTGCAGAATCACTCCGAATCTCGTTAATAACAGCTATGCTAGTGCTAAATATGACTTCGATAATCCGATCTACCAAGCCGAAGATGAAAGTGAGGAAGATTGTGAAGTGCCGGAGAACTTGTCGATGCTACACAAGAAGAGCAAGTTATCTGACCACGAAAGCAAGTTGAGGTTGTGAATTTGAGTCTTGTGAAACAGAAAGAGATCAAGATAGGGCGGGTCTTGAGAGCAGTGTTAAAGAAAGGTTGGTTCGGATGCTACGAGACTATATTGAGGTTTTGCTTGGTCGTACAAAGACATGCCGGTTTAGACATTGATATTGTGGTACACGGTTCACGACAAAGAAGGTTTCTCGGTGAAACGGAAGGTCCGTCGTATCGTCACGAAATGTCGAGAAAATCAAAGCGAGATTATAAGCGATTCAACGCGGGTTTCTTAGTACTTCTTATCCATGATGGGTTGCAAATGTGGTTCCGTACCTAAGAAGGATGGTAAAGTACGAATGTGTGTGGATTACAGAGATACGAACAAAGCGAGTCAGAAAGATGATTTCCCACTTCCTCATATTGATGTTCTGGTTGACAACACCACTCAGCATAAGGTTTTCTCCTTCATGGATGGTTTCTCCGGTTACAATCGGATCAAAATGGCTCCGAAGACATGGAAGACTACTTTTGTTACCGGTGGGGTACTACATTACAAAGTTATGGTTCGGACTAAAAACATGCGCCACTTACCGGTGCCATGGTGGCACTATTTCATGACATGATTCATCACGAGATAGAGGTCTCGTCGGCGACATGATAGCTCGATCCAGACGGAGGAAGAGCACCTTGATCATTTGCAGAAATTGTTCGACAGATTGAAGAAGTACAGACTGCGACTTAATCCTAACAAGTGCACTTTTGAGTCGGTCGGTAAACTCCTTGGGTTTGTTGTCGATGGTAAAGGTATTGAAGTTGATCCGCCAAGGTTAAAGCTATTCAAGAGATGCAGGCTCCCGTCTTGAGAAGGAAGTCGGAGGTTTCTTGGGCCGTTTGAATTACATTGCCAAATTCATTGCCCCAACAAGTTACTATCGAATGGAATGATTGCGGATCGCTGACAAAATGAGGATGAGAAGACCTCTTATCATGTACTTGCGGTGTTAGAGAACTCATGGTGGTTGCATTTCGCCCGACTGGGCAACTTACTATGTTGACTAAGGCGATATATGTTGACTCATACTACCTTATTGATTTCCAAGATGGACCCGATAAAATACATATTAGAAACCAGCTCTCTCGGAAGAATAGCAAGATGGCAAATGATCTTGACGAATCGACATCCGTACACTTCTTAGAAAGCGATCAAAGGAAGTGTGGTAGCCGATCATTTGGATCATCAAGCCGTAGATGACTATCGGTCTATGCGATTCGAGTTTCGAGATGAAGATGTTTTACTAATTCTTGATTGTGAAGAACGAGGCCAGACGAAGGACACGAACAAGGATCCGATGGACTATGGTCTTTGATGGAGCCTCAACGCACTTGTCAATGGCATTGGCGCCATCATCACATCCCTAACGGAGGACATCGCCTTTCACCGCAGATTATGTTTGATTGCACAACAACATGGCGAATCTGAGCGTGCATCATGGGTATTAAAGCCGCTATCGACTTAAGAATCAAATTCTTGCAAGTATATGGAGACTCAGCTTTAGTGATCAGTCAGATTAAGGGCGAATGGGATACGAAGCATCCGAATCTCATTCCATATCGAGGCATACGAGTTTGATCCCTACTTGAAGATCACTTTTGATCGCATTCCACGAGAAGAGAATCAGTTGGCAGACGCATTAGCTACTATGTCATCTATGTTCAAGGTTAGATGGGACAACGAGGCTCCCCAGATCATCATTGAAAGTCGAACCACGTATTGTTATGAGCTTCTGGAAGAAAACCTTGGTACTGACGTGAAGAGGTATCTTGAGACTCGAGGAATATCCAGCGAAGTCATCAATGACAAAAGTTTTGAGAAGATTTGCATCCAAATTCTTCCTCAGCAACGGCATCTTATACAAGCGCAATCACGACTTGTGCTTACTCCGCTGTGTAGACCAGAAAACAGCAATACGTATCATGGAAGAATTACACGAAGACGCGTTTGGTACACACTCCAGTGGGCATACGATGGCTAAAAAGATTCTGAGGACAGGTTACTATTGGTCCACCATGGAAGCTGATTGTCACCGCTACGCTCGATCCTATCACAAGTGCCAGATATATGCAGACAAAGTGCACGTACCTCCCGTACCTCTGAATGTCCTAACAGCTCCGTGGCCTTTTGCAATGTGGGGCATGGACATGATTGGAGAAATCAAGCCCACAGCTTCCAACGGACATCGTTTCATCCTTGTGGCAATTGACTATTTCACCAAGTGGGTAGAGCGCCTCGTTTACATACATTACCAAGAATGTTGTGGCTCGATTCATCAAACATAATCTTATCTGTCGGTATGGCACTCCTGAAAGGATTATCACAGATAACGGCTCTAATCTCAACAACAAGATGATCATCGAACTCTGCACTCAGTTCAAGATCAAGCATCACAATTCTTCTCCATATCGGCCTAAGATGAACGGCGCAGTGGAAGCCGCCAACAAGAACATTAAGAAGATTATCTGAGAAGATAGCGGTGACTTACAAGGATTGGCATGAGATGTTACCATTTGCTCTTCATGGTTATCGCACTACAACGCGAACATCAATAGGGGCAACCCCCTTCTCTCTTGTGTACGGTATGGAAGCCGTCCTACCCATCGAGGTTCAGATACCCTCAACTAGAGTCCTCGGGCCGAATTGGCGAAGATGATTGGATCGGACTCGCCTTGACCAGTTAACTTGATTGATGAGAAGCGACTCGCATCCATACGCCATGGACAGATTTATCGAGCGAATGATCGAGCATTTAACAAGAAGGTCAACACCGAGTCTATCAAGTCGGGATTTAGTAGTCAGCGCATCATTCTTCCACAAGGTGATCCAAGTGGACTCCCACCTATGAGGGACCATTTGTAGTCAAGGCGGTATTTTCGGTAGACTATGATACTTAGCACCATGGATGGTGAAGACTTCCCACCACATGAGCGTAGACATAGTCAAAAATACTACGCATAAAGAGACCCGCTAGGTCGTGAACCTAGGAAAAATAAGGGCATCTGGCGAACCAAAGGGTTCGGGCAAAGTTAAGGATATATATGAAAAATGTACACCGCAAGTCGAAAACACGAAAAACTTGGGCAAAAGGTATCGGTGGGCGAAAACCGAAAGGCGGTCTAGGCAAAAATTAGGGATTCAAGCGTACGACTATGTCTCGTCCAGATCACCTACTTTCAGACTACTATCAGCATTCAAGTTCAAATGGCGAAGATCAATTCAATCACTTTCCCCTGACAGCAAGGAGATGAGATAGTTGAAATATATGAGTACTAGCATAGTTGGAACTTAACGAGATTGTTTCCGCATAGCCTTTTTCCTTTCTCTTGTATGAACTACTCGGCCATACGCCATCTTTCAAATAAATGCAAGTTTCTTTCTCTTTACAATTTTTTGTTTGTTGTTGTTTGCATAAAGTCCAAACGTTTGCTTTGAATGATTATACGCATCCGACAATAAGAACTTGTTCGCAAACATACGAAAAGTGAACATGCAAAAGTACTTACCACGGACTTGATGGTGTGATGGACGAAAGTCACCAATCGTTCCCCATGAGTACACTCCCCACAGAGATACCACTCACTACAAATTCTCCCCATCAGAGTACAAATTCCCTTTCACTAGTCCTAAACTTCATCGTCGTCGTGGTTTATCTCGGAGAGACATTTATCTGACGGGATACATCCAACAATTCTCCTTTCCCCGGCAGCAGCAGTGTCTAGACTTGAAACTTGGTCAGATAATGCATCGGAGGAAACTTATACCTCTTATACCTCCAGCCAGAGATTCCGACGGGCTCCGAATCCTTCCAACCCGGTCTCCAGGCAATTATCAAATACTCTTCAGCAGGATCTATACACAAGATTCCCCAGTAGAGCACCTCCTAACCTCTCCCCAGCCGGGTTTATGTATGAGATCTTCAACAACGCGTTTCTCGATCTCTACCATCCACAACAGTATCTAGGCTCGAGACTTGGTCAGATAGTGCATCGGAGGATTCAAAACTACCTTCCTTCTCAAGGTTTCCGATCCGTCTCATCCCCAAGCAGAAGTCAGAAATCCTCAAGCAGAATATTCACATCTTCCTCAACATGGATATGTTTTGAAATACCACAGCATCCATCATTCATACATTATTCATAAATGTCATAATTTGTGCATATATCATTCATACGCATCATCATGCATCATACTTTGCATAAGACTAACCACATTCTATCAAAAATTTCTCTTGTTTTCTCCAAAGCGGTAAAAATCATTCGGCATAAGCGGGTCCAAGATTAACACCCAAAACGAGACGGAAAACTATCTGAACGACCAACCTCGTTGTTCTCCAACAACGGATCCAGGATTAATACCCGAAGCTAGATGGGAAACCCTATCCGAACGATCACAAGTTATCCTCCGATAACAGGCAGCGGATCAACGCCCGAAGCTCAACAGGGAAGCTATCCACCTTCTGCTAATCATCATCCCTCGAGTAGTCGGCCACGAATTATTCGACCTCTCTTACTATCAACAGCAACTACGAGAGTCTAGCGTACGACTCAGTTGCCTTGGATCCAGAAATTAGGTAAAGATGTTGTATCTAAGATATAATGACCAATCTCTATCCAAAAAAGTCATCTCTTGTTCAAAAAGTCAGAGAATTCTCATGCTCGATCAAAACCCTAATTGGTCGATCCTCGATTGATCCATGAGAAAATTGGGTATCTGATGATCAGAGGTTGATGATTTGATCAAGATAAATCAAATGATGTGAGAAAAACTCAAACCCTAATTGATTGCCTCTTGAATCAGATGAAAATCTAATGAAACCCTAGTTTTGACACAGAAAGCTATACCGATTAATGTTATGCAGTTAGTTATGCAATGATGCAAATGTAAGGTGGTATATTAGGTCAAAAATTGGGGTATGGCAGATGCCCCTATTTAAGTTTCTTTAACCTGAGAGATGAAGATGAATATCTTTGTTTTGATAGTGTCATACCCCAAAATTTGCCTCGTATCTCTCAAGACATTCCATACATCCATGCTCAGTTCCTCGAGAGTTGATCGGATGAACACTCTCTACAATCAACCCAAGCTAGGGTTTGGCATTTCTCGATTCGGATGGACTTCTAACACCTCCAATGGTTTTCATGCTTCCTCATATGCTTCAAAGATTCTCCATGTCAAGTTTCAAGCTTCACAAGTCAAGTTTCCTCAGACAATTGCTCAGATGGTTGAAAATCAGTTGTATTGGTCAAAAAGTCAACTGTGGTCAACATCTGATCAAAACTTCGATTTTTGGTCAACATCCTCATTTTGAAGTCACATTCATCATTTGATCAAGGGTTGATCATGATTCATCAAGAAAACTCAAGATTTGCACAAAAGTCGAACTTTCTAAATTAGGGTTTCTAGGTGAAAAGTCAATGAACTTTGGTGATCATAACTTTCTCATACTTTCTTAGAAATTTTTCCACCACCTCTTGTTTTGAAGGAAATTCAATTCTCTACAACTTCATGTCTCACAAGAATGTCCAAAAAATGCTTCATTTGAGAGGTATAGCTCAAAACATTACAGGTCCTTTTCAAAGTCAACAAAAAGTCAACTTTGTGTTTTGAGGATATATTGAGCATGGTAACTCCAATTGAGATGAAACCAAAGACATTGTTTAGAGGACTCTTAGAGCTTTCCAAAAAGTCCAAGAACTCTCAAGAATGTGGAAAATTGAGCAAGATACACTATTGAAGTTGGGCGATTTTGAATGATTGCACAAAAGGACATTTTGGTCAAAATGCAAAATTTTCCAAATGGGCCTATAATCTTTTGGTCCAAACTTGTTCATGACAATATTCTTGACCCATAAATGCTTGGCATTGGTAATTTTCTATTTTTATGATTTATATTTGAATTTTATAACATTTAATTCAAAAATAAATTATATAAAATATGAAAATTAAGTTTTTCAAAGGGTGATTTTATATCTTCCTTAATGTCCAAGAAAGCCCACAACAATTGCCAAATTCGTGACTCATGCATATGGAAAGGAAAAATCAAGTTTTGAGAAAATTTGATTTGTTTTAAATGGAAAATATTTGCACAATCAATAGCCAATCTTTTTGCTTGCTTTTGCCATCAATTTTCCTCTATAAATACTCGACATCACACTGTAATGAGGACAAAACCTAACCCTTAAAACCACCCAAACTCTTGCAATTTTTTCAAGATTCTTGGAAAATCGAATTTCAAAACCACTTTCGCCTCAAACATCATTCCATCGTGTTCAGAGAGTAAGTTTGAGTAAGAATGCATTATTCTCATGGATCAAACCATCCAGAATCGTGATATATAGATGCATACATATTCAATTTTTTCTCAATTTTGCATTTTACTAACCTGCGTGTTTTAACCAATTCTAATGCTTCTAATGTGTTCATGAGGTTCTATGTAGTGGATCTGGGCAATCGCTAGCAAGCTTGCACGTGAGAATCATCAGTTGCCATACTTAGGGTTTTAGAGCTGGTAGCTTGAACCGGCCATTACTGAGACGATTGACCAAAACCGATGCCACCATCGAATTCGCTTGTCGATTTAGGGGGTAGGGTACTTTTCGCCATTTATTTTTGCTATTTCGCGGTTTGATCTTGAGGCCGCGGAGAAGGCGGCAGGAGCTAGAACTCCGGCGTCGTTGACTTGTCTGGCGGCGTGAGTTTGCGTGGCGCGAGGAGATCGTGATTCGTCCATTCATGTTGACCGGGGTCCACTTGGCTGATTGTGTTTTGAATTCAAAATCAGTGCCACGCGTTCATTTATAACCAATTCCTTGTATTTTCCAGACACCAAGTACACGTTGGTCCAGTGGTTAAGGCGTTGGGATTGAAAGATACTCCCAAGGGTCTCCAGTTCGAACCAGCCAGGGACCATTCTCTTTTCCTTTTTTACAAACTTTGCATATTTTCTTATTTTCTCATATTTTCTTATTTTATTTAATATTTTCATATTATTTAATTTCTTTTCACAATTTTATTTCTGCATTAAAAAATTACCAAAAAATATTTTTCTTTTTACAGTATTTTCATAAAATGTTTATTTAATTATAAAATTAAAAAACTTAATTTTGCATGCATATTTATTTTTATTCATAATTTAACATTAAATTCACTTTTAATTGCATTTTAATTATTAAATCTTTTTCCAAAAAATCCCAAAAAATTATTTTAGCACATTTATCTTATTTCCAGCATGCATTAATTTTCTCATATAAAAACTTGCATTTTTTCTAACATTTTTCTCTTATTTCGATTTCATCATATTTCTCGATTTTCTTATTCTTTCACAGGTTGCTCCGATTCAGACGTTTCCTGTTACCATTCTATTTTTTTTCAATAATGTAACTGTTTATGGGATGTAATAGATTAAATTAGGCTTTTATTTTCCGCATCTTTCGGTTATGTATCCGCCCCAAAGCCATGTAATAGCGTAGGCCATTTACCTTTCCGCATTTTACATTCCGCATTTTAATTTCCGCACCCTATAAATTGCTAGTAACTAGGCGTGTATGGCAAGATAAAATCAGACATAGCTCACTTTAATTTTCAAGATAAAATATCTGAATCAACACACTCTTTCACACCTGCACCCCTTAGGGTAATTCTCTCTCGTTGCCGTTACGAATTCAAAATGGTCATGTCCCTCGAACGTAGAGGTATTCTAGCACCATTGCCTTCAAAACAAATCATCATAGTCCCTTCGATATAAAGATCATGAGACCCACGATGTCGCCTCCGAATACATGATCTTGACCCTCGATTGTCGCCTACGAAAAATGATGATAGTCCCTTCGAATGTGCTAGGACACTTCCTACAAGTTGCCTTCTATGACCATCCGATGTCCCTTCGAATTTCCCGCTTACATCCAACGAATAAAGTTACCTACCAACTAATGGTATGGATAACACTATTCTAAAGGAAAGTAAAATAAACACGAAAACGACCATTCTGAGTAGGTAATAAGACTTTTAGTTGCTTGCTCTATCAAAATACTTTTCACACCACACACTCTTTTTCAAAGTTCAAATTCTTTTCAAAAACAAAACATTTCCAAACACTTTGTATACATTCCTACATGAATCATTACAAAGTCAAAGCGAAATGTCCTTTTCAAAACATTTTTCAAACACACAGAAAGCACATTTTCAAAGTGATCTATAAAGCAACTAAGAGCCCGTAGATAACTACGGATGAAAAGGGGTGCTAATACCTTCCCTTTTCATAACCTTCTCCCTTACTCAGAATCTAACGAAGGTCTTTTCCTGTACTTTTACCTTCCCTTAATTGGATAAAAATAAAAGTCGGTGGCGACTCTTGCTATCCGCACATTTGGATACAAAAATCCTACAAAGTCAGTTCACCGTGTTACACATGGTAATGAGTTTTGAAGATATTACCAATTATCAGCGAAGTGATAACTATAACAAGGTAATTCTTGGAGAAAAACACCGAGTATTCAGCTTTGTGAATATAAAAAAAAAATGACTGAAATAGATCTCAAAATGAGTTTTAAAGATATTACCAATTATCAGCAAAGTGATAACTATAACAAGGTAAATCTTTTAGAACATTGCTGTATATTCAGCTTTGTGAATAACAGACAGTGAAAGAAACAAAACTCCAATGAGTTTCTGTTTTCTTGGATAAAATATTGCCGAGGATCTCTCTTTTGAGAAGATGCGGGCATTTTGATTAGAGGGCACAGGTTTTCTTTTGGACAGAAAGACCATTGTTGGGGATTTTTGAATTGTCGTGATTTGGCCTTGTTGAGAAGGACAAACCTTTTGTGACAAGTTTAGGAATGAAAATAAGCAGCTCAGACAATGAGGCTATTGCTTATTGCTTTGTTGATTATAGACAGGGTTCTATCCAGGAATGAACTGGAAAGAAAAAGTCAATCAAGTCATTGTTCCAAATGAGAAATGATCTTAGCTGGGGAATGTGGTAGAGAGAAGAAAATGTATTTCTCTGTTTGGGAATACTCCGCTGGGGAAAAAGGAAAATGTATCTTTTCCGTTTGGAGATACTCTACTGGGGATAGACTTGTACTTACATGAGTAAGCGTGATTTACACACCAGTGATATGGAAGCAAACATTTCAAGGAATGCAAAAATGCAATGAATGATGCTATTATGTATGAATGTCATGAATGTTATATGCATGCTAACAATACTTGACAAAGACACTAAAGAGATATTTGGGAAAAGGACCACGTCACAGTTCGAACAAATATTCAGTGAAAATTGCAGCAATGGTGTAGACGTTCACTAATGAAGAATTTGAGTTGCATGCTTTAAACTTTCAGAGAAAGGCACTTCATTGGCAACTTGGTTGGGGATTCTTTTTGGGATAAGAATACCGTCCTTTGATGATTTGAGGAGAAGGCTGCAGTGATTGTTTTATCCTTGAGATCGAAACACTCATGGAGAAAGCTGTTGAAGTTCTTTCCGTGTTCATAGTTCAAAGGAAAATTTTGCTTTTGTTTCAAAATTTTGAAGTAAAATTCATTTAAAACATTTTAGTTTCAAAAGTGATTTTCACAATAAAAGCGTTATTTTGCAAAAGCAGAATAAAGTAGGAATTGCAAACAAAAAGCCAAGGCTCAAATTTATTCATAGAATGGTAATCACCAAATCGTGATTCCATGAACTATTTACAAAAGTTGGAAATGATAATTTATTGAGGAAAGGCTACATTGAAAGCAAATAACCGCTACTATCCCTAACAACTTTGAATTCCCACATGTTTGTTGCTTGGAAGAGTTGATTGAAGATCCGTTGATGGAAGATTCTTCATATGGACAAAATCTGATGGTGCAATTACTTTGTCATTTTGTATCCTTGTTTTTGCCTAGATTGCCTTTTCGGTTTTCAATCTATCGGGATAATTTTCATTTATTGTCTCTAATTTTTGCTGGATCGCCTTTTCGGTTTTCAATCCACGAGGCGCTCTTTTTGCCTAAGCCGCCTTTTGGGTTTTCAACTTACAGCTGTTCTTTTTTTTTTTAGACAAAGTATTTTTTGACTGCGTCAGCGTTCACAGGATGCGGGAGTTCATCACCGTCCTTGGTTGTGAGAGTCATAGCACCGCCAGAAAAGCTTCTCTTGACGATGTATGGGCCTTCGTAATTAGGAGTCCATTTTCCCCTAGAATCTGGTTGAAAAGACAGAATCTTTTTAAGCACGAGGTCGCCTTCTCGGAATTCACGAGGTCGGAAATCAGAAATGGAAAGAAAAAGTCAATCAAGTCATTGTTCCAAATGAGAAATGATCTCAGCTGGGGAATGTGGTAGAGAGAAGAAAATGTATTTCTCTGTTTGGGAGTACTCCGATGGGGAAAAAGGAAAATGTATCTTTTTCGTTTGGAGATACTCTACTGGGGATAGACTTGTACTTACATGAGTAAGCGTGATTTACACCAGTGATATGGAAGCAAACATTTCAAGGAATGCAAAAATGCAATGAATGATGTTATTATGTATGAATGTCATGAATGTTATATGCATGCTAACAATACTTGACAAAGACACTAAAGAGATATTTGGGAAAAGGACCACGTCACAGTTCGAACAAATATTCAGTGAAAATTGCAGGAAAAGGACCAAATTTTGACCTAATATACCACCTTACATTTGCATCATTGCACAACTAACAGTTCAGACAGCATTAATCGGGTATAGCCTTTACAGGTCAAAATTAGGGTTTCATCAGATTTTCATCTGATTCAAGAGGCAATCAATTATGGTTTGAGTTTTTGTCACCTCATTTGACCTATCTTGATCAAATCATCAGCCTCTGATCATCAGATACTGTCATACCCCAAAATTTGCCCTCAGGCTTCTCAAGACATTCCATACATCCATGCTCAAGCATTCCTCAAGAGTTGATCAGACAAACTCTCTCCTAGACAATCAACCCAAACTAGGGTTTGGCATTTCTCATATCCAGATGGACTTCTAACACCTCCAATGGTTTTCATGCCTCCTCATATGTTTCAAAGATTGTCCATATCAAGTTTCAAGCCTCACAAGTCAAGTTTCCTCAGACAATTGCTCAGATGATTGAAAATCAGTTGTATTGGTCAAAAAGTCAACTGTGGTCAACATACAGTCAAACTTCCTGATTTTTGGTCAACATCCTCATTTTGAAGTTACATTCATCATTTGATCAAGGGTTGATCATGATTCATCAAGAAAACTCAAGATTTGCACAAAAGTCAAGCTTTCTAAATTAGGGTTTCTAGATGAAAAGTCAACTAAACTTTGACTGATCATAACTTTCTCATACTTTCTTAGAAATTTTTCCACCACCTCTTGTTTTGAAGGAAATCCAATTCTCTACAACTTCATGTCTCACAAGAATGTCCAAAAAATGATTCATTTGAGAGGTATAGCTCAAAACATTACAGGTCCTTTTCAAAGTCAACAAAAAGTCAACTTTTTGTTTTGAGGATATATTGAGCATGGTAACTCCAATTGAGATGAAACCAAAGATATTGTTTAGAGGACTCTTAGAGCTTTCCAAAAAGTCCAAGAACTCTCAAAAATGTGGAAAATTGAGAAAGATACACCATTCACAAGTTGAAGCGACTTTGAAAGAATGCACAAAGAGATACTTCTAAAATCAAATTTTTGCAAATGGGCTTGCTTTTCTTCATCCAAACTTATTCCTCATTCAATTAGGAATATCCAAGCCCAATGCCACGAATTTTTGATTTATTTTTCTATTTAATTTGTAATTTATTCATTTAAATGCAAATTAAATTAAAAAATAAAGTACAAAATTAAAATTAATTGCAAAGATTGATTTTATTCTTTCCTTGAGATCCAATCAACCCATTAAAAGCCAGCAATTTCGAAATTTGATCAAATTGGCAAGATTGGATTGGAATTTATTCAAGTTTTGAAAATTTGATTTTATGCAAAAATCAAATTTGATTTGCTTTGAATGGTGATTGATTCTTACCAAAAACAATGCCAATCAGACCTTTACTTTGCAAAAAATCATCAAGAATTGTGAAAACCGAATTTGGTTTGTTCTTGAATTTTCAAAAATCGATTTTCATCATGCATGCATTATTAACTTGTTTTGATTGTTTGTTTGTGTTTAGAATCAAGTTTGCAAGCGATCTGGGCAAGCCGATTGAATTTCCATGGCCTGAATCGTGTTACACCATGATTAGGGTTTTTGTGGACGAATTAGGGTTTCTCTTAATAGAATAAATTGGACAACAAGACCTATGCCATCGTGTTCAGAATGAGTCCAGCAATCGAACCATGGCCTTAGAACTTATTTATATTATGCGTGCTTGATTTTCAATTTTTGCCAGGGACATAGCGTCGAGCAAAAGCCTGAAAATTCAAATATTTGAAAGGTTGAAGGCAATTACGGCGAGCGGAGGAGATCGGCGTGTATATTCCACTTACTCCGTTTCCAAGCGATAGAACATGCCATTTCGGTTGGTCGGGCGTTGGTTTTCAAGGTTTAAACTTGGTCCCAGTTCGAACCATCTTGGGACCATTCTTTTCTAAGTTTGCAATTTCCTCATATTTTCATATTTTCTTTATTCCAATATTTTCCATTCATTTTAATTTCTTTTCACAATTTTATTTCTGCATTAAAAATTCATCAAAAATTAATTTTCTTTTTGCATTTATTTTCTAAAAATCTTTATTTAATTTAATAAATTTAAAAATATAATTTTGCATGCATATTTATTTTTATCTATAATTTTGCATTTAAATCATTGTAAATTCATTTTTAATTATTAGATTGCATCTAAAAAATCCCAAAAAATTATTTTAGCATATTTATGTTATTTCCAGCATGTATTAATTTTCTCATATAAAAACTTGCATTTTTTCTAACATTTTCTCTTATTTCGATTTCATCATATTTCTCGATTTTCTTATTCTTTCACAGGTTGCTCCGATTCAGACGTTTCCTGTTACCATTCTATTTTTTTTCAATAATGTAACTGTTTATGGGATGTAATAGATTAAATTAGGCTTTTATTTTCCGCATCTTTCGGTTATGTATCCGCCCCAAAGCCATGTAATAGCGTAGGCCATTTACCTTTCCGCATTTTACATTCCGCATTTTAATTTCCGCACCCTATAAATTGCTAGTAACTAGGCGTGTATGGCAAGATAAAATCAGACATAGCTCACTTTAATTTTCAAGATAAAATATCTGAATCAACACACTCTTTCACACCTGCACCCCTTAGGGTAATTCTCTCTCGTTGCCGTTACGAATTCAAAATGGTCATGTCCCTCGAACGTAGAGGTATTCTAGCACCATTGCCTTCAAAACAAATCATCATAGTCCCTTCGATATAAAGATCATGAGACCCACGATGTCGCCTCCGAATACATGATCTTGACCCTCGATTGTCGCCTACGAAAAATGATGATAGTCCCTTCGAATGTGCTAGGACACTTCCTACAAGTTGCCTTCTATGACCATCCGATGTCCCTTCGAATGTCCCGCTTACATCCAACGAATAAAGTTACCTACCAACTAATGGTATGGATAACACTATTCTAAAGGAAAGTAAAATAACACGAAAACGACCAATTCTGAGTAGGTAATAAGACTTTTAGTTGCTTGCTCTATCAAAATACTTTTCACACCACACACTCTTTTTCAAAGTTCAAATTCTTTTCAAAAACAAAACATTTCCAAACACTTTGTATACATTCCTACATGAATCATTACAAAGTCAAAGCGAAATGTCCTTTTCAAAACATTTTTCAAACACACAGAAAGCACATTTTCAAAGTGATCTATAAAGCAACTAAGAGCCCGTAGATAACTACGGATGAAAAGGGGTGCTAATACCTTCCCTTTTCATAACCTTCTCCCTTACTCAGAATCTAACGAAGGTCTTTTTCTGTACTTTAACCTTCCCTTAATTGGATAAAA
>CM038794.1:5015467-5063036 GCA_021764765.1 Vicia sativa
CCTCGGTAGGACCAAGCAAACACATCAACATATTCTTTGAGAAGATTAATCAATTTTCTTGACACCGCTGTTGAGTGAAGCTCCGATATTTACTTCTTTTTATCTTCCTCGGAACCCAAGTTGATTGCTTTGAGGTTCTTTGTGAGGTGAATGATCCTTCCTCGTGCTTAAGTAGTCAGAAATTTCATCCGGGATCTCTCTTCAACTTCTTTCGCTGAATTCACGAGATTTGAGTTGAGAAAGAGCGTAGAAAGTCTTTCAATGGATTTGTCCATCCTGTTTAATCGCATTTTTATTTATGTTTGATTAATTAACTCTTTATCATTTTTTTTTTGAAGAAAGTTAATGTGAAAGTGTATGCAGATTAAATTTTTCATTATGATTTTTTTTTTTGAAGATTTTTTTTATTGTGTTTTTTTTAGGATTATCATTTCCAAAAAAGGGTAAAAATGAAAATAAACATAGAGTGTGGAAACAAAACAACGCGTTTTATTTATGATTCACAATATGAACAAGGCCCTAAAATACAAACTCATTCGTCTTGGGCAAGACAAAGAAAAATTATTTAAAAGCTAAGCCCTATAAAGCATCTCTTCGCTTTGGGCAAAACGAGAGTTCAAAACAAAAAGCAAAAATAAACTACTTAGAGCTATGAACATTAGTCCGAACTTCAACAGGTTTCAAATAATGACGAACTCCTTGGAAGTCGAGGTACTCGGGTAATTTTCCGCTTGGTTTAACCCTTGAGTAGACTTTGATTGCTGGTCGAGGTGCTTTGAAGACTACGACGATGGCCCTTTCCTTTGTGTCTTGCAGCGATCTTCTTGATTAACAGATCGGGAAGTATGAGATATAGCATTTGTACTTCCTGTTGATCTTTGTGTTGAATTTTGGGGATGTTCCTTCCAGTCTTCTGAGTGAAGAGACTCGTTGTCGGCGACACTTTCTAGATCGTATCCCGAGTCGTACTCTTGATCTTCAGTGATCATGTTGACATAGTGATAACCAGGATCTGGCTTAGGGAATTCCACAGACGTGTTGAAGCAGAGATCTTTGTTTGGGATCTCGATCTGTTGATTAGTTTGAGAAGACGAGGATTCCTCCTCTGGTTGACTAGGGTATTCAAAGTCATCACCCCATCCCGTAGGCTGGATATCTTCAATTCGGATTTTCGAGCTTTCTGGCGCAGTGTATTTCACCATGTAGTCGAATTTGCCACTTGGTTCTCCCAAGGTATCCCAAATTTCAGCAGGGACTGGTGGATTTTCACGTTGCTGCAAGGACATGTCTTTGAATTGACCAGTCGGTGCATATGATTCCTCCCAGACACATATTCGTGGCTATTCAAATAAGTGCTCCACTCTTCGTCGAGATGGATCGCTTCATCTTCTTCAATGGTTACAACATTAACCTCAAGGAACAAGGTTTAAGAGACCTCCACTATGAAATACTTCCTTGATCGGGAAGTGCCATCCTTTGGTTTGTTCTGAGAATACGGTGTGAACCCGGTCCGCTTTTGTTCCGCTTGATGTGTTTAATTACTTGTCCCCATCCTTGAGTATTGCCATCTTTCACCATTCGTGCCGCTTCTTTATATGAAGAGATAGATGATCTGTTTTTGATGGTAGATTCATCTTCTAATGGATGTTCGGGGAGATGTGCCCCTTCAATGTCATTAGCTGTGATGAAAGAGAAACTGGACAGATGGCTTACAAGCAAAGCTTGTTCACCGCTGATGGTCACCAACTTTCCGCTTAATCAGGAATTTTAACTGATGGAGAGTGTAGTCACCGCCCGCTCATGGATCCAAGGTCTTCTAGTAAGCAACCCAGATGTACTTGGCACGTCCATGACTTGGAAAGTAATTTTGAAAGTGTACGGACCAATCGTCATCGGGAGATCTACTTCCCCAATAACTGACTTCCTTGATCCATCGAAAGCTCTTACTATTATATCGTTGAACTTCATTGCTGCTCCTTTGTGCTAAACAGGAGCTGCTTTTGGCATTACATTTAAAGATGAACTCGATCCACCAATACATTGGACAGAATCGATCGAAAATCATCGAGATTGCAAGGCCAAGTTGTGATCTTTCCCTTCCTAAGTTCTCGTCACTAAAATCAGATTATTGCGGTCGTTATGTTGGAGACGATCCCTCCAAATTGGTCTCGTAGTCACATCGTGATCCACATAAGCCTGGTCCAAGACTTTCATCAAAGCTTCTCGTGAGCTTCGGAGTTGAGGAGTGACGAAGATCGAAATCTTGAAGGAGTCCGCATCATTGATCTACGACTCGATATTCGCTTTGATCTTTAGTATCTCTTCAAAGTCTCGAGTTGATGTTGGTTCCATCAAGAGAACCAATATTTGTGCTTGGGTTAACAATGGAATCATTGCAGTGATTCTCAACAGATATGCTAACTGGGTTTTGTCTAACAACAGAGCCAGCATCTTGGTGGTGAGCGTATCGCCCACTTCGCTACTCGTCTGCTTTATATTGACATTAATGGAAGTGTAGGCATGGGTTTCTCCTTCCCATCTCTTCATCGTGGTTGCATTGTATTGGTAAGGAATTGCTTTGGTAGAACCCACGAACAGACCAGGTGGGCAATCACCAAAGGAGATGTTGGAATGCCGAACCATTGTACGATCCACTTCACATGCTCGGCATGTTGAAACAAGGATCATTAACGCTTACTCGGGATTTTCCGAGTTGATATCCGAGACTAAAAGCTCATGCGGAAAATGCCCCACCGTGATTTACATCATGGTCATCTCTCGTCAAACTTGCAAGTCACCTGTTCAACAAATGTGGATATCCGCCTATGGTGGAACATCCTTGAATATCTTTGGAGCAAATGTTGCAAGTCGAGTAATCGTGCTTAGCTAAGGTGCTCATTGAACTGCACGACTGAAGATGTACCAAGTTCCTCCGATTAAGTTTACGCCTTGCCTCAGATTTCAAGATCAAATCCCATCGAATGTCCGCCGTGGATGGAAGCGGATTGGCTTGCACGCTTGGGCTCGTAGATTGAAGGAAAGAAGATTAGACCTTACTAACTTCTTGTGACCGCCTTTAATGCTATGCAATGTTCGAGGTCATGGCCTGTGCCCTGGTGAAAAGGGCAAGATACGCCTGCTTTGTACCAATTACGGAAATTTTCAAGAACCGGGCGGTGTAACCTTGTTTGTACAGATTTCTTTCTATTAGCGCAGGTAAAGTTTATGTGTACGTCATTGGGATTGGATCGAATCGAGTGACCCGAGGCGCATTTATTTGGTTGTTAAACTCCGAGCCTATTGACGAGGCTGAGTTTGTTGATTTTGTTGAAATTCGCGGAGCAATCCTCGTGTTTAGAGTTTGGGTTACGGCCACATGGCACCCACTGTCGTTGTTGAATGACATTCTTGCATGGTTTCTTGGGATACCATTCCTACGCATGTTCTTTTTCTTTGAAAGCTAATTCCAACTTTTCTAGTTCCACTAGAAGATCCTCGCCTTTGGTTAGCGTCCGGTTCGAACCCCTTCTAATCGCATCCCCATGCTTACCATTTCTGAAATCTCCGGGAGCTTAGCGATCATTCGTCATAGTAGAATGAGCCTAGAGTGTTCAAGAATACCTTAGTCATCTCCTTCTCTTCCAATGGTGGGTTGACTTGGGCAGAATTTCCTCCATCACGCAAGATATTCCTTGAATGTCTCTTCCTTTGAGACATGGAGCGAGTTGATCCCGATCAGAGCCATATCCAACTTGAACTTATATTGTCGGACAAGGCCTCGCCTAAGTCGTTGAATGTTTGGATATTCGCGGTCGTTCTAAACCCATGTACCACTTCAAGCAAGGCCGGCGGAGACGGCCCCGGAAGTAATGGATTAGTAAATCGATGATCCTCATTGTAGGTGGACATTTTCCCGCATACATCGTGAGATGACTTTTATGGGATGAGTTCCTTTGTACTTTTCAAAGTCGTGGACTTTGAATTTTGCAGTATTTCACGCGAGGAACTAAGCAAAGATCCCGGCTTTTTCCCAAACAATTTTTTCCCTTGAATCGCTTTTATCTCTAGTCGCATTTTGAGGAGTTGTTCCCGGAGATTCTCCATTGAACCACGGAATTGTGTTATTGCTAGAGTATTGTGAACTTCTTCGCTCATGGTAGCGTAATACATAAGCCGAATTTGTCATGATCGGTTGAGAAACCCAGATTGTTACTTGTGGAAGAGTTATTCCACGCTATGGAGCAGTTTTGTTGCAAAGTAGGTATTTCAAGCGAGGTTGTTTGAGAAGTCGGTTAATAATTTTATGCCAAAGTTGAAAGGCATTTGATAGCCTTCTCCTGCATATCAAGAGTGAGCTACTAGTCATGCGGCAGCTTGAAACCGGAGTAGTAGTATCCTGAAATTGCCGGTTGATTTTGACCGCCTTGATCGCTTGTTGACTTTGCGCTGTGGCCAATGAGTTGACCATAGATGTGAGTCTCTCCACTTCCTCTTGTAGTGTAGTTACTGTACTACGAAGTTCAGCATTCTCTTGTTCAAATCCCTCCATTACTTTCCCTCTTTTTGATCTCGTATCGTATGTTCGAGTCGGCTGTGGACGCAGTCGAGAAACTCTAAGACGCGACAGTTTGACGATCTTTTAAACTGCTCAAGTTGTTCAAGCTATTCAAACTGTTCAAGCTGTTCAAGTATGAAACTGTTCAGGTATCAGACTCTAGACAATAGACTTAAATGCAAAGTATGATGCATGAATATGATTGTAAAAAAAGATTTCCAAAGAATTTATGCTAAAAGAGATATTTCTGGAAAATATTTGGATGGAAAATACGAATTTTATTGATTAATGAAGGAAGATTACAACAATTGTTTTTTTTTGGAGCAATGCTCACACAAATGATAAAATAAATGATAAAATTACAAACTAAATTGAACTTAATTAAACGTCTTCGTCGGATGACGATCCAAAGGCTTGTTGCACTCTGTGGATTCCCTTCCATAGTGAGCTTTTAGTTCAAATTTTCTCGCTTAACTTGCTAATGACTTCTTCCACTCGGGGAGCGGATCGCGGGTTGTCATTTCCTCAAGCTTTCTTTTCCTTTCCTTGACGTATCTCTGATCATGCTATCCTTCCGCAAATCTTCTCATCTTTTCCATGAGCCATTCATCCCGAAGTAAAGCTCTTTTCATGCTCTTTTGACTTGCTTCTTGAGTTTTTCATTCTCAAGATTAGTCTTAAGGAATTTGTTTTCCAAAGCTTCTTTCTCAAACCTTATCTTGGTCAAGGCTTCTTGATATTCTCCCACAACTTCGACGGGAAAATTTGTTGATTTTGAAGCGATTGAGAACATGGGATCCTCATAAGCGTAAGGCATTCGAAATTCCTTCGCTCTTTTCTTTACCCAAGAAGTGTAGGTTTCCATGGCTACACAATTCTTTGCTTTCCCTTTTTCTTTCCTTAGGATGTGATGCCAAGCTTTGATCATCTTAGCTTTCAACCCCTGGGAATCCTCTCCTTCATGATAGAAGTAGCTTTCTATTGTAAAACCAAAAGGTTTACCAGAATTTGCGTATCCGAGCTGACGTCTCGCTAGAAATGGGTTGTAGTTGATTCCCCTCGTACTAATGAGAGGTACGCTGGCAAATTCTCCATACTCAATGATCTCCATCTCATTGTCTCGCCAAGGTATACCAATGGATATCATCGCTTCAGGAGAGACATGAGTCTCGAGACCAATGCCACTTGTCTTTGTTTTCGAAGATAGAGATTTAGGCAAGTGAGGTAATCCATTTGAAAAGCAGAGGTACACAACACACGATAGTTCCGCCTCCTTGACGATTCCTATGATGAATAGAGACGACGTGTCACCGCTGTGGGAACGGGATTTCCAATCAGAAAGATCCTTATGGCGTTAATATCAACGAAATTTGGGACGTTGGGAAACAACACCAATCCATAGAGGAGTAAAGCTAAGATAGCTTCAAAGGCTACCATACTACCGGCTTCAGAGAATTTGAGATCCTTCTCCATTAGGAACTTTAAAGTCAAGCCTAAGAGTTTTCCTCTGGTAGTTAGGTTTTTGTCTATCTCATATTTCTTAATGTGAGTCATTGTTGCAATGACTGGTGACTTAGGAATGGCTTCCAAACCATTGAAAGGCACTTTGTTTGATACTTAGATACCTAGGATATGCGCGTACTCTTCCAAAGTAGGCATCAATTGATAATCAGGGAAAGTGAAACAGCGATAGACTGGATCGTAGAACTGAATGAAAGTTTTGAGAAGTCCTTCATCAACGTTAGCGTTCAGAAGAGTTAAAAGAGTTCCATAGCTTTTCTCAAACCGAGGGATCTTCTACCAAGGATGCTAACTCTTTAACTTTCCTACGCCGTGAATTCTAAAATCTGTATCTTTTGGTGAATCTTCCTCCGACGCCCATCACTTAACCTAAAATATTTTACAAAGAAAAATCTCTAAATTCTTTTGGAAATGGGAAGAGAAAAAGTTTTTTTTTTATGAATGAATGAATGCATGAATGTGGCAAACATGGTTAGTAGTTATACACACTCGTCAAGCTGCTCAAGTCACGAGCATGAAGCCAACGATAAGAATCAACGTGGTTAAGTTCTATGGGCTTATTCATCCGTGGAACGGGTTCTACTGATAATACAGCTCAACACTCCTCTTTGAAATATTATCGGATTTGTTGAATACCGATGGTCCAATAATATTTTTCAAGAGAAACTCGCTCGATCGTAGTCTCGCATGACAATTTCCAGGCTTACACCAATAATCTCCGCACTACATCCCAATGGCTGTGATGGTTTATGTGTTCTACAACCCACTCATTTAAGTTCCCTCGAAGCATGTCTTCAAGAAATACTTGCTAAACACAATACCCCAAGACAACCTCCATCGAAGGGAGATATTAACTTCGTAAGCATTGACTTTTCACGATTAATAACTTCACCTAGATCTTAAAATGTTTCTAAACCGTTAGGATTTCTTTCCATCAAATGAAATCGCGAAACACACAATAAAGAAAAAGATATATGCACAACATGAAAGCTTATCCCTTTCTTTCTTTTTGAAAACAAAAAACTTGATGCTCGCGAGTAACGCTTTCTTTTAAAAATCAAAAATTTCAACGACTCCCCAGCAGAGTCGCCATTTTTCCCTGTCATAAAGGTGACGCTAGAGGATGCGAACGTGAATTTGATTCTCCGCTCGAAACGATTTACTCTTTTGATTTGTTTATAAAGATGCAGCGAGCATCAAGCTTTATTATTTTCAACACAAGAAAGATGATTTAATGATTATGAAAGGGAAAGCAGTAATACCTCAATTGATATTGATATGCGTAACGACTCAGCGCAAACTAGACGCAACGCATCGGGGAGATTCTCGGTAAGGGGATTGTTATATAAAGGGAATAGATGGAGCACCCTAAATATATATAGTTATCTATAGCTTTATATATGAATATATTTGATATGTTTGTGTGTTTTAATTGCTATTTCTATGATTGGGAAAGTTTCTCCTTTGGATTTTTTAAGAAACGGTAGATTATGTGGGATTCTAGGTTTGTTATTATTGTGCTCGCAAAGATCTGTGGATCTTCTGCATACATATCGCCTAGTGGGAATCAGAGCATTTGTAGCTCGGATCTACAGGGTTATATGGTTTGTTTGGTCTGAGGGAGAAAGAAATTTGCTCGGCAAGGATGAGACCTTGTGCCTACGTATTCTCAAAAGGATGTTGAGAAAGTCGAGCAATCGTAGTTCTCACTCTATGCTAGTGGAAAGCAACGGATGTTAGTTTAAGAGATGACAAATGTCATCTTAATGAAAAATGTATCTAATCTATTTCATCACATACATTTTTGAAAAGTTGATTGAAATGAAATCTTTCATCGTAAGTTATGTGTTTTCTCGAGGTACATGCCGCTTCCACTTACATGTTTAAGAAAGATGTTTGAAAAGATGATTGAATCTTTTAACTGTAAGTATTGGGTGTTTTGCTTGAATGTACAAGCGCTACTACTCATCGTTAAGAGATGTTTTTGTTTGAAAAGAGTTTGAAAAGTTTTGAAAAGTTTTTGACTGTATGTGATGTGATAGATGAGATACTTCTTCCATAGAGATGATAGATATCTAAATCTCAAGGAGAATTTGATTGGATTAAAGGGATGCTTTTAAGAAGCCCATGGTTCCTTGTATTGTAAGCCCAAGAGGAGGCATTCCGAGGGTCATCGAGGGTTATCGAGGGTCCTTGTATGAAGCTCAAGAGGAAGCTATAGGGTATAGCTGGCTTTGTGTTAAAAGGGATTTCACCGAGAAACCATCCTTTTGGAATTAAGAGCAATTTCACCGGAAATTTTACTCTCTGGGATTTTGAAAGTGATTTCACCGAAACCATCCTTTCGTGGTTCTATCTTAGCGTGGTGATTCTTTGTATTGAAGCCCAATAGGAGGTCGTTAAGAGATTTCCTATCTCTTTCATTGTATGATGCCCAAGAGAAGGCTAAACTCAATGAGGAGTTCTTTTGAACGGCCCAAGAGGAGCTGACTCAACAGGGAGTGTTGTCTTATATGAAGCCTAAGCGGAGGCTAAACTCGATGAATGAGTTTTGTACAAAGCCTAAGAGAAGGCTAACTCGTGGAAGAGTTATCTTGTATGAAGCCCAAGAGAAGGCTAAACTCAACTGGGATGAGTTATCTTGTATAAATCAAGCGGAGGCTAAACCTCATGCTGGTGATGAATTGTCTTGTATAAAGCCCAGCGGAGGCTAAACTCATGCCGGTGATGAATTGTCTTGTATAAAGCCCAAGTGAGGCTACAACTGTGGGGGAACCTATGATTAGTCTAATTGTTATGTTATAATTAGGCTTGTATAAAAGGTGTGTGTGATATGTATTCACGTGAGTTTATGAAGGAAATATAAACAATGCATGATGTTTATTTACAAGAGTTTATGAAATATAAACAAGTGCTGAAACGAACGCTTGAAACGAGCGAACTTGATTATTTACAAGTTTGAATGTGTACAAGGAAGTGAATATGTACACGAACCAGCTATTTATGTACGCATAAAGATGGATGTACATAGGAGGGTTGGGACTTACACCATAGGGTGGCCCATTGATTTGAAAGCGCTTTCACGTGGAATAATGCTCCTTTCAATACCAATGGCAATCAGTTTGAATGCACAGATGAAACAAACGAATGATCAAGTTTATCTGTTTACATAAAAGTATCCAGATTATGCATGATAAAAGTTTGTTTGAAAAGAAACTGTACAAGAAAAATATATGTACATAAAGAATGTTGGTTTGAGTATACACAAGTGAAGTGAAAACAAACGATCAAGTTTGTCTCAATTGAGTATAAAAAGTATCTCAGATTATGTACAGATGAAAATTGTATATGTTTGAAGAGAGTTTGATATGTACAAAGAAATATTATGTACACAAAAGCATGTTATGGGACTTACACCGTGAGGGAGGCCCATTGGTTTGAAAGCAGTTTCACAGGGAATAATGCTCCTTTCAATACCAATGGTATGCAGTGTAAAATGAAAACAAACGGAAAAAGTTTGTCTGTATTATGTACAGGTAAAAAGATGTGTACATAAAAGAAATGGATATGTACAAAGAAGTATATGTACATAAAAAAATGTTTTTGGGACTTACACCGTGAGGGAGGCCCATGATCGATTGAGAAATTCGAGAGAAAACGAATTCGGTTTTATCGTTTAAATCGGATCGATCATGGTAAAAAGATGCAAGTTTGATAAAAAGTTTTGAAAAATGACTTGAAAATGTTTTGAAATCTAAGGTTCATTTATGAGAAGTTTTGAAAAATCGAAGTCGAAAACTTGAAAAATTCACCTTAAAAAGGAGGTGTTCGAACGTCGTTTTCGCCCGATTAAAATATAATCGATGAAAGTTTTTCTGAAAATTTTTCACTATCATAAAATAGATACATTTATTGACAAGTGTCCAAAAAATCACCTTAAAATAAGGAGTTTTGATTGGTCAAAAAAATTGTGAAAGTTTTGTAAAAAAACATGAAAATATGGAAAGTTATAAAAAGAAATGGTCCTGATGGGAGTTGAACCCATGACCAAAGGGGTAGAACACGTGGCGTAGAGACTTAAGGGCAAAGTGCTACCATCGAGCCAAACGCTACTGGTGTTAGTGGACCCGTAACACGTGTTAAAATGATATTGGAAAATTTAAATTTGAAAACAAATCAAGAACACGCGCGCATCCTGTTCTTCATGTTTGATGTTCAGATTGCAAAATTCAAGCTATAATCTTCGTTTCTTAATGAAATTGAATGAAATAAAAATCAAACTTGCTCGATTTTTCGTCACGAACATGAAGGTGGATGTTAATTGCATTTATATTTAACCTAGCATGCTCGAATTTCTGGGAACCACGATGAACCCTAGAACCGAGTTTTTCAAATTAAATGATGTATGATTGATGATTCTTTGATTTTATTGAGGGCTATTGATCGTTATAAGTGCAGAAACAAAACGGCCATGAGTTTTTTTCAATTGATGCAAGGAATCATAGAGTTCAAGTTGGTGTTCATAACTGCTCGTGTTGAGATCAAGATGATGATTGCGCGCTTCCGAACTTGTTTGAAGATCGTGAGCTTCAACGGATGCTAGGAAGCAGTAGGGACGGGCTGCACTCCTTGAATCGAGCCGGAACTCTCAAGTCAAGTCCACCGCATAGACACAAAATTGAACTTCAACTCGGGTTAGTGTTACTACCAAGATTAATGGTCCGCCTCATGTCCATGGAGTATGGTGATGATGTTTGAGGATTAGAACATCAATTAATCCATCCTAACCAAGAATTCAAACTTAAGGCGCTTTGTACAAGATGATGTTCATGAGATGATTTCTGATTTTCAGCTTTGATCAAGTTGTTTTTAAGTTTTAAACAAGTTTGATATTGATCATGGAATGTGTTTGACACCAAAGTTTATCATGTTTTTCATCAATTTTCAAAATGCAAGTTTTGGCAATTTGACATATGTTTCTTGAAATTTCAAAGATGGAAAGTGAAAGCATGAACTTGCATTGCAGTGGTGTTGTTTTGAACTTGAATTGTGATCAATTTATAGGCAAATGGTTCTGAAATGTTAGGCAACAAGTACAAGCTTTTGGTAAATCAAAGATAGCTTAAGGGTAAGAAAGACATTTAAAGGAAAAGGAAGTTTCATTTTTTAACCATGTGCTTGTTTTACCTTTGATCCTATCTCATCTCAATTATTACTTCCAAGCTGATATTTATCAGTTCAATCAATCCATTTGGCAAGGTTGGAAAGCTTCTAGATGAAGAAACCTCAAATGACCTATAATTGGATGTTTTGGATTTTGAAAATCAAGTTCATGGAGCCTTATGTTTCAATTTCAAAAGTATGGCTAGACTCCATGGATTTGAGAGTTCTTGGACATTTTGGAAATCTTGTTTCACAAGCTACAACTTTCATGTTTTGAGTTTTTTCCAATTCAAAATGGAACTAGGTGAAAAAATGGCATGAAGTTTGGAAAAAATAAGAAATTTCAACACTTAGAAATTTTTCTAAGTATAGAACTCTTGACTTTTTGTTGACTTTTTCAAATTCTTTGATTTTTATGATCATGATGGATCATTTGAAGTATTTTGATGATGGAAAAGTTTTGTTTTGAAAAATTTGACCAAAAGTCAAAGTTTGACTTTTCTGCGATGAATTTTCATCGATGTTTGTAAATTGACCGATGAAGTCTGTGAACTGTGATGTTTTGAATCCTAAATTAGGTAAAGATGTTGTATCTAAGATATAATGACCAATATCTATCCAAAAAGTCATCTCTTGTTCAAAGTCGAGAATTCTCATGCTCGATCAAACCCTAATTGGTCGATCCCATCGATCCATGAGAAAATTGGGTATCCGATGATCGAGGTTGATGATTTGATCAAGATAAATCAAATGATGTGAGAAAACTCAAACCCTAATTGATTGCCTCTGAATCGATGAAAATCTAATGAAACCCTAGTTTTGACCTGAAAGCTATACCCATTAATGTCTGTTCGAGTTATGATGCAATGATGCAAATGTAAGGTGGTATATTAGGTCAAAATCGGGGTATGACAGATGCCCTATTTAAGTTTCTTTAACCAGAGATGAAGATGAATATCTTGTTTTGATAGTGTCATACCCCAAAATTTGCCCTCATATCTCTCAAGACATTCCATACATCCATGCTCAAGGATTCCTCAAGAGTCGATCGATGAACACTTCCTATACAATCAACCCAAGCTAGGGTTTGGCATTTCTCATTCGATGGACTTCTAACACCTCCAATGGTTTTCATGCTTCCTCATATGCTTCAAAGATTCTTCATGTCAAGTTTCAAGCTTCACAAGTCAAGTTTCCTCGCATAATTGCTCGATGGTGAAAATCACCAGACACAAAAGTCAACTCGTGGTCAACATACAACAAACTTCGATTTTTGGTCAACATCCTCATTTTGAAGTCACATTCATCATTTGATCAAGGGTTGATCATGATTCATCAAGAAAACTCAAGATTTGCACAAAAGTCAAACTTTCTAAATTAGGGTTTCTAGGTGAAAAGTCAACTGAACTTTGACTGATCATAACTTTCTCATACTTTCTCAGAGATTTTTCCACCACCTCTTGTTTTGAAGGAAATTCAATTCTTTACAACTTCATGTCTCACAAGAATGTCCAAAAAATGCTTCATTTGAGAGGTATAGCTCAAAACATTACAAGTCCTTTTCAAAGTCAACAAAAAGTCAACTTTTTGTTTTGAGGATATATTGAGAATGGTAACTCCAATTGAGATGAAACCAAAGACATTGTTTATAGGACTCTTAGAGCTTTCCAAAAAGTCCAAGAACTCTCAAAAATGTGGAAAATTGAGCAAGATACACTATTCAGAAGTTGGGCAATTTTGGACAATTGCACAAAAGGACATTTTGGTCAAAATGCAAAATTTTCCAAATGGGCCTATAATCTTTTGGTCCAAACTTGTTCATGACAATATTCTTGACCCATAAATGCTTGGCATTGGTAATTTTCTATTTTTATGATTTATATTTGAATTTTATAACATTTAATTCAAAAATAAATTATATAAAATATGAAAATTAAGTTTTTTCCAAAAGGGCTGATTTTATATCTTCCTTAATGTCCAAGAAAGCCCACAACAATTGCCAAATTGTGACCATGCATATGGAAAGGAAAAATCAAGTTTTGAGAAAATTTGATTTGTTTTAAATGGAAAATATTTGCACAATCAATAATCCAATTTTTTTGCTTGCTTTTGCCATCCAATTTTCTCAAATACCAGACACAAACAAAGAATGAGGACAAACCCTAACCTTAAAACCACCCAAAACTTGCAATCTTTTTTCAAGATTCTTGGAAAATTGAATTTCAAAAAGCAACCACTTTCAGCCTCCAAACATCATTCCATCGTGTTCAGAGAGTAAGTTTGAGTAAGAATGCATTATTCTCATGGATCAAACCATCCAGAATCGTGATATATAGATGCATACATATTCAATTTTTCTCAATTGCATTTTACTAACTCGCGCGTTTTAACCAATTCTAATGCTTCTAATGTGTTCATGAGGTTCTATGTAGTGGATCTGGGCAATCGCTAGCAAGCTTGCACGTGAGAATCATCAGTTGCCATACTTAGGGTTTTTAGAACTGGTAGCTTCGAACCGGCCATTACAGACGATTCAATAAACTGATGCCACCATCGAATTGCAAGCATCGATTTAGGGGGTAGGTACTTTTTCTCGCCATTTATTTTGCTATTTCGTGTTTGATCTTCGAGGCCGCCGGAGAAGACGATCGAGCTGGGGGCTCCGCTGACTGCTCGTCAAGGAGTTTGGCGTGGGCGAGGGAGATCTGTGGATTCGTCCATTCATGTTGACCGGGTCCACTTATCGATTGTGTTTTGAATTAAAATCAAGGCACGCTGCTCATTTATAACCAATTCTCAGATTTTCCACACCAAGCACACGTTGGTCCGTTGGTTAAGGCGCTGGGATTGAAAGATACTCCCATGGTCTCCGGCTCGAACCACTCAGGACCATTCTCTTTTCCTTTTTACAAACTTTGCATATTTTCTTATTTTCATATTTTCTTATTTTATTTAATATTTTCATATTATTTAATTTCTTTTCACAATTTTATTTCTGCATTAAAAATTATCAAAAATATTTTTCTTTTTACATTATTTTCATAAATGTTTATTTAATTTATAAAATTAAAAACTTAATTTTGCATGCATATTTATTTTTATTCATAATTTAACATTAAATCACTTTAATTGCATTTTAATTATTAAATTTTTCCAAAATCCCAAAAATTATTTTAGCATATTTATCTTATTTCCAGCATGCATTAATTTTTCTCATATAAAAACTTGCATTTTTCTAACATTTTTCTCTTATTTCGATTTCATCATATTTCTCGATTTCTTATTCTTTTCACGTGTTGTTCATTCGCATTTGCTTTCTTTTATCGCTTTATTTTTCCAATAATGTAATTGCTTATGGGATGTAATAGTTTAAATTAGGCTTTTATTTTCCGCAAGTTAAATTATGTATCCGCCCAAAGCCATGTAATAGCGAGGACATTTACCTTCCGACTTTACATTCCGCATTTTAATTTCCGCACCCTATAAATTGCTAGTAATTAGGCGTATGGCAAGATAATAATTGAACATAGCCCACTAATTTCAAGATAAAATATCCGAAATCAACACTCTTTCACACATGCACCCCTTAGGTAATTCTCTCGCTGTTTACGATTCAAATGGTCATGTCCTCGAACGTAGAGGTATTCTAGCACCGTTGCCTTCAAAACAAATCATCATAGTCCCTTCGATACAAAGATCATAGACCAATGTCGCCCGAATACATGATCTTGACCTCGATTGTCGCCACGAAAATGATGATAGTCCCTTCGAATGTGCTAGGATACTCCTACAAGTTGCCTTCTATGACCATCCGATGTCCCTTCGAATGTCCCGCTTACATCCAACGAATGAGCTACCTACTAACTAATGGTATGGCTAGCGCTATTCTAAAGGAACGTAAAATAACACAAAACGACCAATCTCGAGTAGGTAATAAGACTTTTAGTTGCTTGCTCATCAAATACTTTTCACACCTCACACTTTTCAAAGTTCAAACTCTTTTCAAAACGAAACATTTCCTAACACTTTGTATACATTCCTACATGAATCATTACAAAGTCAAAGCGAAATGCCTTTTCAAAACATTTTTCAAACACACGTAAAGCACAATTTTAAAAGTGATCTAGAAAGCAACTAAGAGCTGTAGATAACTACGGATGGAAAGGGTGCTAATACCTTCCCTTTTCATAACCTTCTCCCTTACTCGTAATCTAACGAAGGTCTTTTTTCTGTACTTTTACCTTCCTTAATTGATAAAAATAAAAGTCGGTGGCGACTTTTGCTATCCGCATATTTGCGATACAAAATCCTAAAAAGTCGCTTCACCAGACATGTAATCATGATCACGGGAGACACCCTAAAGAGAGAATTGCCTTAAGGATTTCTAGATCACTTTTATTGCTTTCGTTTGACTTGCTTGCTTTATCTTTAAGGGTTGCTTGGGTATTATATTGTTGGGGATCCTACACCGGATCCGGTTTCCTTTAGGTAAGTAGCATTAGATCATCGCGACCGCTAGACGATAACTAAACGTCAACATGATGGCTACAAGCGTGACACTTTGGTTGTCCCGATACCTCATTCCCAAGTTGAGGATAGTATTTGGCTTCGCGTGGTGTCATCAAGCGCTAACTAAACTTTTAGAACCTTAATTGACCCATCTTGGCCATTAGAAGGTAGTGAGATGGCTTTGGTGTAGACCGAGGTTGGTTGATACCGATGCTACGCCATTGAGATCGACTTTGGGACATTTTCGATCGACCACTTGGTAGTCGTATTGAAATAAGCGCCACGAGAAAGATCAATGATGTGAGATTCCTAGAACCCTACATTATTATAGGACAGATGAACCAACTCAAACTTTTGGTGGTAATCACCTATACCTCATGCAAGCCTTAAACCTAGGCTCATGTGTGAATTGTTTGTGTGCTAAACATGACATCATGACATCATTTGCATTGCATATCATTTCTAACTATTTCAAGGACCTAGGATTTATCTTTGCCTGCTTTGTAGGATTATGGCTTCTAGAAAGACTATCCGAATCAACTTCATGGGTATACCTTCTCACCAAAGAATTGGTTTCGTAAATCCCCACCATGCTCGCTCATCAAAAGACATGGTTATCTACTTGATTTGGTTATCTCCTGCTTTGAAGAAGATATGATGCATGTCCTATTCCAGCCTTGATCCGAAACACCATTGCTTTACATTCCCGATTATCGCTTGGTTCCTACCTTGAAGAGTTCTCTGCTACTGGGATACCTATTCTGACCAAATGCCATTCACGGCTTAGAAAAGGTTCTAAGTACGAAGACATTGCATCCGCCTTACATCTTGCGCCGACATTGAAGCCAATTGGGAAACCGTATGGAGTTAAGGGTTTACAAGTTCCTAATTAAGAAAGCCCGAGAATTCCTCAAAGTTATGAGTTTCCATGCATTTGAAAACATTGTGGCCTTGCTAATCTATGGTTTGGTTCTATTCCTAACTCGGATCAATTCATAGATGTCAATGCCATCAAGTTGTTTCTTACCCGCAATCAGGCCTACTTTACTGGAGACATCCTACATTCTCCACACTATCAAAAGACAAGGAACTCTCATGTTGTACCGTTACTTTCCAGGTGGTTTATTTCGCACCTTCCTCCATCAGCTTTGAAGAACGAACAAAGGATGAAGTGGTCTCAAAGGTTAATGTCACTCTCTCATTCAGATATCCGTTGGAGTCTTTTCTCAAAAGGACTTCACTTCATTGAGTTGCCAGGAGAATTCTAATGTACCACTCCTTGGTATAAGGGAGGTATTACTTACAACCCTTCTAGCTCTACGTCTTTGGTTTTGCTCAAGAGATGGTCCACATGATATGCTTCTCCAAGATGTTGTGTTCGACTACAATCACGATCTCCATTACCGATTTGGTTTATACACTGGGGCATGGTAAAGAAGATCGATACCAAGACTTTGGGGCACCAAAATCCATTCCTTGGGAACCTTACCTCAAATGGGTGCGAGCTCGAGCTCAAAACCTCATGATGCCATTCACGCCTGCTTTACCAGAATTATGGAACCCTGCTATAGGTGACGACCCTATACTATTCTCCATCCCGACATGCCTACCGATTTTGAAGACTTGAAGAGATCCTGGATTCAACTTAAAGAAGAGAGGGATACCTTTGGCTCTGTTATGCAAGTGAGAAGAAAGTACTAGAGTTGACCAAGCTACTTCACGAGGAGCGAACATCAACGCCTACCTCGGCACCAAGAGGAAGCGCCCATGGAGACTTAGAGCTTTATATTATGTTTTTATTGTTTTGAACTATCTTTGTACTTAAAAGAAAAGAAAAAGAATAAAAAGAGAACTAATAAATGTTTGTTCATTGCTTGTTTAACAAATTTAAATCCTAAGGTCCTTGAAAACATTGCATTGCATTCGCATAAACATTGCATATCATAGCATAACATTGCATCACTGTACATTGAGATTGGTTTTCTCATGCTCGCTATTTATTTTAGCAGAATGGCTCTTGAACAAACCTGCAAAGATCCTGTGCTCGTAATGCCTGGGCCCAACAGATGTTCACCAGCTTGGTCCAAGGCCAAGAAGATCCAAGAAGCTCATCAATGTAAAGAAGAAGGTCATGGTCTCTCAACATGGGGCGCTACAAAGGTGGTCCTAAAAGGGTCACTGATTAATTCTCTCAAGGAAGTGTCAAGAATGAAGGGAGTAACAAGGGTGATGGCGAAGGCAGCCAAGTGAGCCCGAAAGGGAGAGACATCAATATGATCATAGCCAAGATCATGAAGATGACAAGTACAAGCAACTTGAAGACCGCTTGAATGTCGTGGAAAATCAAGATGTCCTGAATGAATTTGATGATCTAAGTCTTGTTCCTGTGTTGTGATTCCTCCCAAGTTCAAAGTTCCTTTTCCAAGTATGATGGCATGTCTTGTCCAAAGTCGCATTTGAAGTCCTATGTTCAAGATCAACCCCACACCGATGATGTAAAGTCAGGATGCACTATTTTCAAGAGAGTTTGTCCGAACTCGCTTGAGTGGTATTATCGCCTAGAGAATGACCGATCCGATTGGAGTGACTTACTGATGCTTTACAGACATGATGAGTACAATGTCGAATTGACACCCACCGCATGCAACTACAAAGCATGTCTATGGGTCGTGATGAGAAGTTCAAAGAGTATGCTCAAATGGAGAGATTTAGCAGTGAGTTCACCCACCCTTGTCCAATAGGGAGTTGGTTGATATGTTTATGGGAACATTGACAGTCCATTCTTCAATCATCCGATTGAAACTCTTCACCGGATTCACCGAATGATATTACAAAGCGAGCGATTGAAGTCGGTATCAAGAGCGGAAGATTCATGTAGAGTCATCTTCAAATGCTAAGAGATCTTTGGTGGTAAGAAAGAAGCCAATGTATGGTCGAAAAGCCGAGCCAAGACCGACTGCAACAACTGTGGGGCGCCAGATTCCAATCCCATACCCAAGACAACCTCGCCGAGACAACGCTGAGCCAACACGCCACGAAGACAGCATTTAAGATCAACATGCCATTGTCGCAAGCCTTGCAACACATGTTGAAAGCAGAAATGACACCTTGAGGGATCCTCCTCGAATGTCAACACTTCCTCTCCGAGATACAATCCTAATGCTAAGTGTGCTTACCATTCCAATAGCCCCGACATAGTAATCGATGTTGGGCCTCAAGAACAAGATTCAAGATATGATTGAAGCTAAGCGATTGAAGTTTGATCCTCCGTCGAGACTCGAATGTGATCAACGCCCTATGCCTAACCATGACAAGAGTTCCAATGTCGTTGGTGACGATACTTATGTTTTCAACATAGATGACTTGACCATTCCTCCGATGATCATAAGAAGAATTTGCAAGTCGATGTCAATCCAGATGCCCGAGAATTGCCGCTGGTGCCCCTCCTACCGATGGTGCTTGGTTGAGACGTGTTCAAAGGCATGATGGATAACCGTGAGATACTATTCTTGAAACCCACCGCAGTAAGTGTGAAGAAATGTCTAAGTGAAGATCGACAATGCGAATGAAACCGAACTATCTGTGGGATACCTTGGGGCAGCCAAGTGGAAAGTATGATTACATGGTGAAGTACTGCTCCCCGAGAGCTACAAGATTCCTATTGAAGATGTTAAAGGACCGGATGTGACGAATTCCGTAAGACTATGCCGATGTTAACACCATAAGGATTTCCTCTCACGATCCTTGCCTAGAGTGGCACCTCTCATTATCACTTCTCCAAGACCAGCCCATATTCCTCCGACAAAGCTATTCCTGGAATTATGGAGTGATGTTTACTATCATGGCCAAGCAAGACCCTCCGACCATTGAAGATCTTACTATTGAAGCTACTATTCCCGACATTGACAACATCACCTGATCCAAGAAGGTGACCAACCGAAGGGTATTCTCCAGATATCTCCTCCAAAAGACATCATGACTCCAACTGCATTCCATACTCAACCAATATCCCCACCAGAGGGAAAGAACCGACTCATCCCGCTCAACCGTAGTACCAAAGGAAGTTATCAAGACACCTCCAAACAAGAAATGGAGGAAATTTCAAGATTATCAAGAAGAGTGACTACAATGTTGTGGAACACGGATGCATCTGGCCAAGATCTCCATGCTTGCTTTCTTGTGCTCGAGGCTCATGCTAACGCCTTGGTGAAGTTTCAAGAATGCTCATGTGCCGCAAGACACTACTACCGATCAATTGAAGTTTGTATTGCTAGCCCGGCTGCCAACAACGGCCTAGGCTTCTCTCGATGTCGATTTGACTTCCAAGGAAACACAACAAAGCCTTGCACATCCTCTGGAATGCAAAGGACTACATTGTCTCTCATGTTTGGTGGATACCGGTTCTGCCTCAATATCCCACCAAGACTACTTTTGATCGACTTGATGTTGAAGGGTTGGTTCTCGAGACCCAAGGACATCATTGTGAGAGCTTTGATGGTTCTAAGTTAACAGATTTGAGAGCTCACTCATCGCCAAAGTCGGTTCCCGACTTTTGACTCTACTTTCTTTGTCATGGACATCCGTCCATTTACCTTGCCTACTTGACGCCTCTTGATACATGGGGCAAGCATTCTACCTCTACCTTACATCGTGTCAAGTACCGAAAGGGAAGTCACATAAAGATGTGGTGAAGAAGAATATATGGTCACCATCTACAATCATTCCGATACCTCCGAGTGGAGGGTGAATTCCGAGACTCCTCAAGCTTTTGAAAATACCCTGAGTCATGCCTGTGACTCTCCACACTCCTAAAGTTACACAAGCTCCTCCTAGGATGGCCTCTTTGAAAGATGCCTGTCAATTGAACAAGGTGGTAGTGCTATTTGGGGTCGCCTCCCGATCTTCCTTTCAAGTTTGACAGACTGTTTAGGCTTCACCATCAAGGGTCAAGATGATATCGCGACGTGTGCCGGCCAACTTCCCTTCCGTGATCAGAGTAGTAATCCATGCTATGAAGACGTTTACAACGACTTCGACATCGCAAGTGGATCTTCCAACTCCGACAATGGACTCAAAGAATTGGAAGATCAAGACGCATACCAATCTCCTTTAGTCGAGTAATTATTCTTGTTTTTTTTGCTTTTCGTATTTTCTATGTTTTGAACAATAAACTCTAAAGCCTAGTGCCTTGCCCGGCATCATGGCTCGCTTAGGGTTATTATTTTGCTTATGATTTTCATTCAATAAATCGTTGGACTTTGCATTCAATTGTGTTTTCTTCTTTTACTTTATCACCCCTTCAAAAGGCTATGTGTTCTACACACACCCACGTGATACACGCAGTAATCACTCCGAATCTCGTTAATAACAATTATGCTAGCTAAATATGACTTCGATAATCCGATCTACCAAGTCAAGATGAAAGTGAGGAAGATTGTGAAGTGCTGTGGAGAACTTGTCGATCACATGCAAGAAGAGAGTTATACAAACCCAACTAAGAGCAAGTTGAGGTTGTGAATTTGGTACCGACGAAGACAAAGAGATCAAGATAGGAGCGGTCTTGAGAACAAAGTGTTAAAGAAAGGTTGGTTCAGATGCTACGAGACTATATTGAGGTTTTTGCTTGGTCATACGAAGACATGCCAGTTTAGACATTGATATTGTGGTACACCGATGCACGACAAAAGAAGGTTTTCTCAAAGGAAATGAAGGTCCGTCAGATGCGGCCCGAGATGTCGAGAAAATCAAAGCCGGGTTATGAAGCGTTCAACGCGGTTTCTTAGTTGCTACTTATCCGCAGTGGGTTGCAATGTGGTCTCCATCAAGAAGGATGGTAAAGTACGAATGTGTGTGGATTACGTAGATCCGAACAAAGCGAGTCCGAAAGATGATTTCCACTTCCTCATATTGATGTTCTCGTTGACAACACCACCAAAGATAAGGTTTTCCTTCATGGATGGTTTCTCCTGCCATAACGTCATCAAAATGGCCTCAAGACATGGAGAAGACTACTTTTGTTACACAAAGGGTACTTTCGTTACAAGGTTATGCCGCTCGACTAAAGAACGCAGCGCCACTTATCGCGCGGCTATGGTGGCATTATTTCATGACATGATTCATCACGAGATAGAGGTCTACGCCGATTTACATGATAGCTCGATCACGCATGTCAGGAAGAACACCTTGATCATTTGCGTAAATTGTTCGATGATTGAAGAAGTACAGATCGAGACTTAATCCTAACAAGTGCACTTTTGGAGTCGATCCGTAAACTCCTTGGGTTTGTTGTCGGTAAAGGTATTGAAGTTGATCCCGCCAAGGTTAAAGCTATTCAAGAGATGCCAGCTCCCCGCACCGAGAAGGAAGTCAGAGGTTTCTTGGGCCGATTGAATTACATTGCCAGATTCATTGCACCTAACCGCTACTTGTGAGCCAATCTTCGTTACTAAAGAAAGATCAAGTAGTAGAATGGAATGACGATTGCGATCGCTTTGACAAAATCAAGGACACAGTAATCCTCCTATCCCGATGCCGCCTACCAAAGGAAGACCTCTTATCATGTACTTGACAAAGGTTAGAGAACTCAATGGGGTGTGTGTTGGGCAACATGACGAGTCCGGTCGAAAAGAGCATGCAATATACTACCTTAGCAAAAAGTTTACCGATCGGAAACAAGATACTCACAAACGAGAAAACTTGCAACGCTTTGGCTCATGTCACGACTAAGACAAGATATGTTGACTCACACTACCTTGTTGATTTCCAAGATGGATCCGATAAAATACATATTTGAGAAACCACTCTCCTAAGAATAGCAAGATGGCAAATGATCTTGACCGAATATGACATCCAAGACACTTCTTAGAAAGCGATCAAAGGAAGTGTGGTAGCCGATCATTTGATCTCATCAAGCCGAGATGACTACACCTATGCAGTCGAGTTTCCAGATGAAGATGTTTTACTAGTTAACATGAAGAACTGTGCCCGCATTTAAGGACCCGAACAAGGATCCCGATGGACTATGGTCTTTGATGGAGCCTCAAACGACTTGTCAATGGCATTGGCGCCATCATTACATCCCCAGCGGACATACTTTCACCGCCAGATTATGTTTCGCTTGCACCAACAACATCCGAATACGAAGCGGCATCATGGGTATTAAAGTCGCTATTGACTTAAGAATCAAATTCTTGCAAGTATATGGAGACTCACTTTAGTGATCACGATTATATGAATGGGATACGAAGCATCCGAATCTCATTCCATATCGAGAGCATGTTCGAGTTTGATCCCCTACTCAAGAGATCACTTTTGATCACATTCCCGAGAAGAGAATCGCCATGCACGATTAGCTACTATGTCATCTATGTTCAAGGTTAGAGGACAACGAGGCTCCCTGATCATCATTGAAAAGTTCGACGAACCAAATATTGTTACATGAGCTTGATACGTAAGAGAAACCTTGGTACTACGACGTGAAGAGGTATCTTGAGACTCGTGAATATCCCGCAGGGGAGTCTCACAATGACAAGAAGTTTTTGAGAAGATTTGCATCCAAATTCTTCCTCAAAGAACAGATTCATACAAGCGCAATCACGACTCAGTGCTTACTCACTGTGTAGACCGTGAAACAAAGAATGTATCATGGAAGAATTACACGAAGACGCTTTACACACACTCCAAAGGCACACGATGGCTAAAAAGATTCGAGGACGTGTTACTATTGGTCCACCATGGAAGTCGATTGTCACCGCCACGCCGATCCTGTCACAAGTGCCGATATATGCGACAAAGTGCACGTACCTCCGTGACCAATGTCCTAACAACTCCGTGGCCTTTGCAATGTGGGCATGGACATGATTGGAGAAATCAAGCCCACACCTCCAACGGACATCGCTTCATCCTTGTGGCAATTGACTATTTCACCAAGTGGGTGAGGCGCCTCGCTTACATCTCACCAAGAATGTGTGGCTCGATTCATCAAACATAATCTTATCTCCGCTTGTATGGCACTCCCGAAAGGATTATCACGATAACGGCCTAATCTCAACAACAAGATGATCATCGAACTCCACTCGCTCAAGATCAAGCATCACAATTCTTCTCCATATCGGCCTAAGATGAACGGCGCAGTGGAAGCCGCCAACAAGAACATTAAGAAGATTATACAGAAGATGACAGTGACTTACAAGGATTGGCATGAGATGTTACCATTTGCTCTTCATGGTTATCGCACTACAACGCGAACATCAATAGGGGCAACCCCCTTCTCTCTTGTGTACGGTATGGAAGCCGTCCTACCCATCGAGGTTCAGATACCCTCAACTAGAGTCCTCCAGGACGCAGAATTAGGCGAAGATGATTGGATCCAGACTCGCCTTGACCAGATTAACTTGATTGATGAGAAACGACTCGCATCCATCTGCCATGGATAGATTTATCAGAAGCGAATGATCAGAGCATTTAACAAGAAGGTCAAGCACCGAGTCTATCAAGTCGGGGATTTAGTAGTCAAGCGCATCATTCTTCCACAAGGTGATCCCAGGGGCAAGTGGACTCCCACCTATGAGGGACCATTTGTAGTCAAGACGGTATTTTCAGGCGGAGCTATGATACTTAGCACCATGGACGGTGAAGACTTCCCACACCCTGTGAACGTAGACATAGTCAAAAAATACTACGATAAAGAGACCCGCTAGGTCGATTTAACCTAGGAAAAAATATATATCCCGGCGAACCAAAAGGGTTCGCAAAAGTTAAGGATATATAAAAATATACACCCGCAAGTCGAAACCCGAAAAGGCGATTGGGCAAAAAAGGGTATCCCAGAGACTAAAACCCGAAGGGCGGTCTAGGCAAAAATTAGGATTCAAGCGCATTTACTATGTCTCTTCCCATCACCTACTTTCGACTACTATCAGCATTCAAGTTCAAATGGCGAAGATCAATTCAATCACTTTCCCCTGACAGCAAGGAGATGAGATAGTTGAAATATATGAGTACTAGCATAGTTGGAACTTAACGAGATTGTTTCCGCATAGCCTTTTTCCTTTCTCTTGTATGAACTACTCGGCCATACGCCATCTTTCAAATAAATGCAAGTTTCTTTCTCTTTACAATTTTTTGTTTGTTGTTGTTTGCATAAAGTCCAAACGTTTGCTTTGAATGATTATACGCATCCGACAATAAGAACTTGTTCGCAAACATACGAAAAGTGAACATGCAAAAGTACTTACCACGGACTTCAGTAATTGTGATGACGACGAAAGTCACCAATACGTTCCCCCGCAGAGTACACTCCCCACAGAGATACCACTCACTACAAATTCTCCCCATCAGAGTACAAATTCCCTTTCACTAGTCCTAAACTTCATCGTCGTCAGCAGTTTTATCTCCAGCAGAGACATTTATCCCCAACAGGATACATCCCAACAATTCTCCTTTCCCCGGCAGCAGCAGTGTCTAGACTTGAAACTTGGTCAGATAATGCATCGGAGGAAACTTATACCTCTTATACCTCCAGCCAGAGATTCCGACGGGCTCCGAATCCTTCCAACCCGGTCTCCAGGCAATTATCAAATACTCTTCAGCAGGATCTATACACAAGATTCCCCAGTAGAGCACCTCCTAACCTCTCCCCAGCCGGGTTTATGTATGAGATCTTCAACAACGCGTTTCTCGATCTCTACCATCCACAACAGTATCTAGGCTCGAGACTTGGTCAGATAGTGCATCGGAGGATTCAAAACTACCTTCCTCAAGGTTCCGATCCGCCCCTCATCCCTGCCAAGTCGAATCCTCAGCGTAATATCACATCTTCCTCAACATGGATATGTTTTGAAATACCACAGCATCCATCATTCATACATTATTCATAAATGTCATAATTTGTGCATATATCATTCATACGCATCATCATGCATCATACTTTGCATAAGACTAACCACATTCTATCAAAAATTTCTCTTGTTTTCTCCAAAACAGGTAAAAATCATTTCTGACGCAAGCAGGTCCAAGATTAACACCCAAAACCAGACGGGAAAACTATCTGAACGACCAACCTCGTTGTTCTCCAACAACGGATCCAGGATTAATACCCGAAGCTAGATGGGAAACCCTATCCGAACGATCACAAGTTATCCTCCGATAACAGGCAGCGGATCAACGCCCGAAGCTCAACAGGGAAGCTATCCACCTTCTGCTAATCATCATCCCCTCAGAGTAGTCAGCACGAAGAATTATTCTGACCCTCTCTTACTATCAACAGCAACTACGAGAGTCTAGCGTACGACTCAGTTGCCTTGGATCCAGAAATTAGGTAAAGATGTTGTATCTAAGATATAATGACCAATCTCTATCCAAAAAAGTCATCTCTTGTTCAAAAAGTCAGAGAATTCTCATGCTCGATCAAAACCCTAATTGGTCGATCCTCGATTGATCCATGAGAAAATTGGGTATCTGATGATCAGAGGTTGATGATTTGATCAAGATAAATCAAATGATGTGAGAAAAACTCAAACCCTAATTGATTGCCTCTTGAATCAGATGAAAATCTAATGAAACCCTAGTTTTGACCTGTGAAAGCTATACCCGATTAATGTTGTCTGAGCTGTTAGTTATGCAATGATGCAAATGTAAGGTGGTATATTAGGTCAAAAATTGGGGTATGACAGATGCCCCTATTTAAGTTTCTTTAACCTGAGAGATGAAGATGAATATCTTTGTTTTGATAGTGTCATACCCCAAAATTTGCCCTCATATCTCTCAAGACATTCCATACATCCATGCTCAAGGATTCCTCAAGAGTTGATCATGAACACTTCCTATACAATCAACCCAAGCTAGGTTTGGCATTTTATTCGGATGGACTTCTAACACCTCCAATGGTTTTCATGCTTCCTCATATGCTTCAAAGATTCTCCATGTCAAGTTTCAAGCTTCACAAGTCAAGTTTTCGATAATTGCTCGATGGTGAAAATCACCAGATGTCAAAAAGTCAACTGTGGTCAACATACCAAACTTCCGATTTTTGGTCAACATCCTCATTTTGAAGTCACATTCATCATTTGATCAAGGGTTGATCATGATTCATCAAGAAAACTCAAGATTTGCACAAAAGTCAAACTTTCTAAATTAGGGTTTCTAGGTGAAAAGTCAATCGAACTTTGACTCGATCATAACTTTCTCATACTTTCTTAGAAATTTTTCCACCACCTCTTGTTTTGAAGGAAATTCAATTCTCTACAACTTCATGTCTCACAAGAATGTCCAAAAATGCTTCATTTGAGAGGTATAGCTCAAACATTATGTGTCCTTTTCAAAGTCAACAAAAAGTCAACTTTGTGTTTTGAGGATATATTGAGCATGGTAACTCCAATTGAGATGAAACCAAAGACATTGTTTAGAGGACTCTTAGAGCTTTCCAAAAAGTCCAAGAACTCTCAAGAATGTGGAAAATTGAGCAAGATACACTATTATTCGGTTGCAATTTGGACAATTGCAAAAGGACATTTTGGTCAAAATGCAAAATTTTCCAAATGGGCCTATAATCTTTTGGTCCAAACTTGTTCATGACAATATTCTTGACCCATAAATGCTTGGCATTGGTAATTTTCTATTTTTATGATTTATATTTGAATTTTATAACATTTAATTCAAAAATAAATTATATAAAATATGAAAATTAAGTTTTTTCCAAAAGGGCTGATTTTATATCTTCCTTAATGTCCAAGAAAGCCCACAACAATTGCCAAATTCGTGACTCATGCATATGGAAAGGAAAAATCAAGTTTTGAGAAAATTTGATTTGTTTTAAATGGAAAATATTTGCACAATCAATAGCCAATCTTTTTTGCTTGCTTTTGCCATCCAATTTTCCTCTATAAATACTCAGCATCACAGCTAGCAATGAGGACAAAACCCTAACCCTTAAAACCACCCAAACTCTTGCAATTTTTTTCAAGATTCTTGGAAAATCGAATTTCAAAAAGCAGCCACTTTCAGCCTCCAAACATCATTCCATCGTGTTCGAGAGAGTAAGTTTGAGTAAGAATGCATTATTCTCATGGATCAAACCATCCAGAATCGTGATATATAGATGCATACATATTCAATTTTTTCTCAATTTTGCATTTTACTAACCTGCGTGTTTTAACCAATTCTAATGCTTCTAATGTGTTCATGAGGTTCTATGTAGTGGATCTGGGCAATCGCTAGCAAGCTTGCACGTGAGAATCATCAGTTGCCATACTTAGGGTTTTTAGAACTGGTAGCTTCGAACCGCCACACAGATTTATCTACCAAAACCGATGCCACCATCGAATTCGCAAGCATCGATTTAGGGGGGGTAGGGTACTTTTCTGCCATTTATTTTTGCTATTTCGCAGGTTTGATCTTCGAGGCCGCCGGAGAAGACGACCGGAGCTAGGGCTCCGGCGTCGTTGACCTGTCTCTGGCCGGCGTGAGTTTGCGTGGCGCGAGGGAGATCTGTGATTCGTCCATTCATGTTGACCGGGGTCCACTTGGCTGATTGTGTTTTGAATTCAAAATCAGTGCCACGCGTTCATTTATAACCAATTCCTTGTATTTTCCAGACACCAAGTACACGTTGGTCCAGTGGTTAAGGCGTTGGGATTGAAAGATACTCCCAAGGGTCTCCAGTTCGAACCAGCCAGGGACCATTCTCTTTTCCTTTTTTACAAACTTTGCATATTTTCTTATTTTCTCATATTTTCTTATTTTATTTAATATTTTCATATTATTTAATTTCTTTTCACAATTTTATTTCTGCATTAAAAAATTACCAAAAAATATTTTTCTTTTTACAGTATTTTCATAAAATGTTTAGTCCCTTCGAATACATGATCTTGACCCTCGATTGTCGCCTACGAAAAATGATGATAGTCCCTTCGAATGTGCTAGGATACCTCCTACAAGTTGCCTTCTATGACCATACGATGTCCCTTCGATTGTCCCGCTTACATCCAACGAATGGAGCTACCTACTAACTAATGGTATGGCTAGCGCTATTCTAAAGGAAAGTAAAATAACACGAAAACGACCAATTCTGAGTAGGTAATAAGACTTTTAGTTGCTTGCTCTATCAAAATACTTTTCACACCTCACACTTTTTCCAAGTTCAAACTCTTTTCAAAACGAAACATTTCCGAACACTTTGTATACATTCCTACATGAATCATTACAAAGTCAAAGCGAAATGCCTTTTCAAAACATCTTTCAAAACACGTAAAGCACAAGTTTTTCAAAAGTGATCTAGAAAGCAACTAAGAGCCCAGATAAACCACGTATGGAAAGGGGTGCTAATACCTTCCCTTTCATAACCTTCTCCTTACCTTAATCTAACGAAGGTCTTTTTCTGTACTTTTACCTTCCCTTAATTGGATAAAAATAAAAGTCGGTGGCGACTCTTGCTATCCGCACATTTGCGATACAAAATCCAAAAAGTCAGTTCACCGTATTACAGATAGGTGTAAAGAGACTTAAATATCAGAATACGCAAATTTTGGACCTAAGATACCAAAAAGATGCGAATGATGCAAAATGATTGCAAAAAAGTTTCTCCCAAAGAAATATCAAAGAAATGACATGATGGGGAAGAAATTTTGTGAATACGTCCCTGCTGGGGAAAGAATGATTCACAAAATGTGTGAATATCTGTTTCATTTTGGGAAACAAAGAGATTACCTTCTGTCAGCCTCGTGACAATGTTTAAGGTAAGTGAAAATGACATTACCAATTATCAGCCTTGTGATAGTTCATGGTAATGAGTTCTGAAGATATTACCAATTATCAGCGAAGTGATAACTATAACAAGGTAATTCTTGGAGAAAAACACCGAGTATTCAGCTTTGTGAATATAAAAAAAAAATGACTGAAATAGATCTCAAAATGAGTTTTAAAGATATTACCAATTATCAGCAAAGTGATAACTATAACAAGGTAAATCTTTTAGAACATTGCTGTATATTCAGCTTTGTGAATAACAGACAGTGAAAGAAACAAAACTCCAATGAGTTTCGCTTTCTTGGATAAAATATTGCCGAGGATCTCTCTTTGAGAAGATGCGCATTTTGATTAGAAAGGCATGTTTCTTTTGGACAGAAAGACCATTGTTGGGGATTTTGAATTGTCGTGATTTGGCCTTGTTGAGAAGGACAAACCTTTTGTGACAAGTTTAGAATGAAAATAAGCGTTTCAATAATGAGGCTATTGCTTATTGCTTTGTTGATTATAGAGGTGGTCTATCCAGAATGAATCGAAAGAAAAGTCAATCAAGTCATTGTTCCAAATGAGAAATGATCTTAGCTGGGAATGTGGTAGAGAAGAAAATGTATTGTTTGGGAATACTCATTGGGAAAAAGGAAAATGTATCTTTCCGCTTGGAGATACTTCAGGGATAGACTTGTACTTACATGAGTAAGCGTGATTTACACACCAGTGATATGGAAGCAAACATTTCAAGGAATGCAAAAATGCAATGAATGATGCTATTATGTATGAATGTCATGAATGTTATATGCATGCTAACAATACTTGACAAAGACACTAAAGAGATATTTGGGAAAAGGACCACATACCGAACAAATATTCAGTGAAAATTGCAGCAATGGTGTAGACGTTCACTAATGAAGAATTTGAGTTGCATGCTTTAAACTTTCAGAGAAAGGCACTTCATTGGCAACTTGGTTGGGGATTCTTTTTGGGATAAGAATACCGTCCTTTGATGATTTCTCGAGGAGAAGATCGCAGTAGGGTTGTTTTATCCTTCGGAGATCGAAACACTCATGGAGAAACTGTTGAAGTTCTTTCCGTGTTCATAGTTCAAAGGAAAATTTTTGCTTTTTGTTTCAAAATTTTGAAGTAAAAATTCATTTAAAACATTTTAGTTTCAAAAAGTGATTTTCACAATAAAAAGCGTTATTTTGCAAAACAGAATAAAGTAGGAATTGCAAACAAAAAGCACAAGGCTCAAATTTATTCATAGAATGGTAATCAGCCAAATGCGTGATTCCATGAACTATTTACAAAAGTTGGAAATGATAATTTATTGGGGAAAGGCTACATTGAAAGCAAATAACCGCTACTATCCCTAACAACTTTGAATTCCCACTGTGTTTGTTGCTTCAGAAGAGTTGATTGAAGATCCGTTGATGGAAGATTCTTCATATGGACAAAATACAGACTGACTGCAATTACTTTGTCATTTTTGTATCCTTGTTTTTGCCTAGATTGCCTTTTCAGGTTTTCAATCTATCAGGATAATTTTCTGTTTATTGTCTCTAATTTTTGCTCGATCGCCTTTCGTGTTTTCAATCCACCGAGACGCTCTTTTTGCCTAAGCCGCCTTTCGGGTTTTCAACTTACCGAATGTTTTGTTTTTAGACAAAGTATTTTTGATCGCTGCTCACTGTGATGCGGGAGTTCATCACCGTCCTTGGTTGTGAGAGTCATAGCACCGCCAGAAAAGCTTCTCTTGACGATGTATGGGCCTTCGTAATTAGGAGTCCATTTTCCCCTAGAATCTGGTTGAAAAGACAGAATCTTTTTAAGCACGAGGTCGCCTTCTCGGAATTCACGAGGTCGGAAATCAGAAATGGAAAGAAAAAGTCAATCAAGTCATTGTTCCAAATGAGAAATGATCTCAGCTGGGGAATGTGGTAGAGAGAAGAAAATGTATTTCTCTGTTTGGGAGTACTCCGATGGGGAAAAAGGAAAATGTATCTTTTTCGCTTGGAGATACTTCATCGATGTACTTGTACTTACATGAGTAAGCGTGATTTACACCTGATATGGAAGCAAACATTTCAAGGAATGCAAAATGCAATGAATGATGTTATTATGTATGAATGTCATGAATGTTATATGCATGCTAACACTTGACAAAGACACTAAAGAGATATTTGGGAAAAGGACCGCCACGCTCGAACAAATATTCAGTGAAATTGGTGAAAAGGACCAAATTTTGACCTAATATACCACCTTACATTTGCATCATTGCACAACTAATAGCTTCAGACAAAGATTAACGGGTATAGCCTTTATGTGTCAAAATTAGGGTTTCATCAGATTTTCATCTGATTCAAGAGGCAATCAATTATGGTTTGAGTTTTTGTCACCTCATTTGACCTATCTTGATCAAATCATCAGCCTCTGATCATCAGATACTGTCATACCCCAAAATTTGCCCTCAGGCTTCTCAAGACATTCCATACATCCATGCTCAAGCATTCCTCAAGAGTTGATCAGACAAACTCTCTCCTAGACAATCAACCCAAACTAGGGTTTGGCATTTCTCATATCCAGATGGACTTCTAACACCTCCAATGGTTTTCATGCCTCCTCATATGTTTCAAAGATTGTCCATATCAAGTTTCAAGCCTCACAAGTCAAGTTTCCTCAGACAATTGCTCAGATGATTGAAAATCAGTTGTATTGGTCAAAAAGTCAACTGTGGTCAACATACAGTCAAACTTCCTGATTTTTGGTCAACATCCTCATTTTGAAGTTACATTCATCATTTGATCAAGGGTTGATCATGATTCATCAAGAAAACTCAAGATTTGCACAAAAGTCAAGCTTTCTAAATTAGGGTTTCTAGATGAAAAGTCAACTAAACTTTGACTGATCATAACTTTCTCATACTTTCTTAGAAATTTTTCCACCACCTCTTGTTTTGAAGGAAAAATTCTCTACAACTTCATGTCTCACAAGAATGTCCAAAAAATGATTCATTTGAGAGGTATAGCTCAAAACATTACAGGTCCTTTTCAAAGTCAACAAAAAGTCAACTTTTTGTTTTGAGGATATATTGAGCATGGTAACTCCAATTGAGATGAAACCAAAGATATTGTTTAGAGGACTCTTAGAGCTTTCCAAAAAGTCCAAGAACTCTCAAAAATGTGGAAAATTGAGAAAGATACACCATTCACAAGTTGGGCAACTTTGAAAGAATGCACAAAGAGAGATACTTCTAAAAATCAAATTTTTTGCAAATGGGCTTGCTTTTTCTTCATCCAAACTTATTCCTCATTCAATTAGGAATATCCAAGCCCAATGCCACGAATTTTTGATTTATTTTTCTATTTAATTTGTAATTTATTCATTTAAATGCAAATTAAATTAAAAAATAAAGTACAAAATTAAAATTAATTGCAAAGATTGATTTTATTCTTTCCTTGAGATCCAATCAACCCATTAAAAGCCAAAGAATTTCGAAATTTGATCAAATTGGCAAGATTGATTGAATTTATTAAAGTTTTGAAAATTTGATTTTATGCAAAAATCAAATTTGATTTGCTTTGAATGGTGATTGATTCTTACCAAAAACAATGCCAATCAGACCTTTACTTTGCAAAAAATCATCAAGAATTGTGAAAACCGAATTTGGTTTGTTCTTGAATTTTCAAAAATCGATTTTCATCATGCATGCATTATTAACTTGTTTTGATTGTTTGTTTGTGTTTAGAATCAAGTTTGTGTTACCGGCAAGCCGAATGAATTTCCATGGCCGAATCGTGTTACACCATGATTAGGGTTTTTGTGACTATTAGGGTTTCTCTTAATAGAATAAATTGGACAACAAGACCTATGCCATCGTGTTCAGAATGAGTCCAGCAATCGAACCATGGCCTTAGAACTTATTTATATTATGCGTGCTTGATTTTCAATTTTTGCCAGGGACATAGCGTCGAGCAATGGCCGACGCTGAAAATTCAAATATTTGAAAGGTTGAAGACGAATTCATGAGCGGAGGAGATCGTATGACGTGTATATTCCACTTATCCGCTTCAAACAAGAGAACATGCGCCGCTTGGTCGTATGGTTTTCATGTTTCAAGTTTTCAGTCCCCAGTTCGAACCATGCTGGGACCATTCTTTTTACAAGTTTGCAATTTCCTCATATTTTTCATATTTTCTTTATTCCAATATTTTCCATTCATTTTAATTTCTTTTCACAATTTTATTTCTGCATTAAAAATTCATCAAAAATTAATTTTCTTTTTGCATTTATTTTCTAAAAATCTTTATTTAATTTAATAAATTTAAAAATATAATTTTGCATGCATATTTATTTTTATCTATAATTTTGCATTTAAATCATTGTAAATTCATTTTTAATTATTAGATTGCATCTAAAAAATCCCAAAAAATTATTTTAGCATATTTATGTTATTTCCAGCATGTATTAATTTTCTCATATAAAAACTTGCATTTTTTCTAACATTTTCTCTTATTTCGATTTCATCATATTTCTCGATTTTCTTATTCTTCACAGTGTTGTCCGATTCGCTTCCTGCTACTATTCTATTTTTTTTCAATAATGTAACTGTTTATGGGATGTAATAGATTAAATTAGGCTTTTATTTTCCGCATCTTCTGTTATGTATCCGCCCCAAAGCCATGTAATAGCGTAGGCCATTTACCTTTCCGCATTTTACATTCCGCATTTTATTTCCGCACCCTATAAATTGCTAGTAACTAGGCGTGTATGGCAAGATAAAATCGACATAGCTCACTTTAATTTTCAAGATAAAAATATCCAATCAACACACTTTCACACCGCACCCTTAGGGTAATTCTCTCGTTGCCGCTATTTAATTCAAAATGGTCATGTCCCTCGAACGAGGTATTCTAGCACCATTGCCTTCAAAACAAATCATCATAGTCCTTCGATATAAAGATCATGAGACCCACGATGTCGCCTCCAATACATGATCTTGACCCCGATTGTCGCCTACGAAAATGATGATAGTCCTTCGAATGTGCTAGGATACTTCCTACAAGTTGCCTTCTATGACCATCCGATGTCCCTTCGAATGTCCCGCTACATCCAATCAATGGAGTTACCTACCAACTAATGGTATGGATATCGCTATTCTAAAGGAACGTAAAATGACACGAAAACGACCAATTCTGAGTAGGTAATAAGACTTTTAGTTGCTTGCTCTATCAAAATACTTTTCACACTTCACACTTTTTCAAAGTTCAAACTCTTTTCAAAACGAAACATTTCCGAACACTTTGTATACATTCCTACATGAATCATTACAAAGTCAAAGCGAAATGTCTTTTCAAAACATTTTTGTCAAACACACAGAAAGCACATTTTCAAAAGTGGTCTAGAAAGCAACTAAGAGCCCAGAGATAACTACGGATGGAAAGGGTGCTAATACCTTCCTTTTCATAACCTTCTCCTTACTCGTAATCTAACGAAGGTCTTTTCCGTACTTTTACCTTCCTTAATTGGATAAAATAAAAGTCGGTGGCGCTTTGCTATCCGCATTTGATACAAAATCCACACAAAAGGTTCACCAGACATAGATACCCAATTTTTCTCATGGATCAATCGAGGATCGACCAATTAGGGTTTTGATCGAGCATGAGAATTCTCTCGACTTTTGAACAAGAAATGACTTTTTGGATGAGATTAGTCATCATATCTTAGATACAACATCTTGACCTAATTTCTGGATTCAAAACATCACAGAAGTTCATAGACTTCATCAGTCAATTTCTGAATCATCTGATAAAATTTCATCTACACAGAAAAGTCAAACTTTGACTTTTGGTCAAATTTTTCAAAACAAAACTTTTTCAAATATCAAAATACTTCAAATGATCCATCATGATCATAAAAAATCAAAGAATTTGAAAAAGTCAACAAAAAGTCAAAAGTTTTCACACTTAGAAAAATTTCTAAGTGTTGAAATTTCTTATTTTTTCCAAACTTCATGCCATTTTTTCACCTAGTTCCAATTTGAATTGGAAAAAACTCAAAACATGAAAGTTGTAGCTTGTGAAACAAGCTTTCCAAAATGTCTAAGAACTCTCAAATCCATGGAGTCTAGCTATACTTTTGAAATTGAAACATAAGGCTTCATGAAACTTGATTTTCAAAATCCAAAACTTCAATTATAGGTCATTTTGAGTTTTCTTCATCTAGAAGCAACATAACCATGCCAAATGGATGATTGAGCTGATAAATATCAGCTAGATATAATTGAGATGAGATAGGATCAAAATGAGATTTTCACACATGGTAAAAAGAGGAAGCTTCCTTTTGCTTTTTACAAAAGTTATTCTTACCCCTTAAGCTATCTTTGATTTACCAAAAGCTTGTACTTGTTGCCTAACATTTCAGAACCATTTGCCTATAAATTGATCACTAATTCAAGTTCAAAACTACACCAAAGCATTGCAAATTCATGCTTTCTCATTTCTTTCTTCAAAATCAAGAAACATGATGCATTTTTGAAAACTTGCAATTTTAAATCAAAGGAAAATCATGATAAACTTGGTGTCAAACACATTCTAAAATCAATTTGAAACATGTTTGAATCATAAAATCAACCCAAGAACAAGTGGAAACCGATTTGAACTTCATATTCTCAAACTTTCCAAACCGCCATATGATTCGAGTTTGAAGTTTGGTTGGATTAAATTATGTTGTGATCACTCTAACACCTTCCCTATACCTCATGTATATGATCCGATCAATAGCCAGATCTCGAATAACTCTAACCAAGAAATCGAGTTCCATTTTTTTCACCGTGTGTAGACTTGCTGGGAGTTCCAAGGCAATTCAAGGTGCGCATCATTCACACGCTTCCATACATGCCGATGATGCTCAAATGATCCACAAACAAGTTCTGAAACACTCTAATACCTTCTTCGATTCTCACTTGAACAGTATGAACACCAACTTGAACTCTATGATTCCTTGCATCAATTGAAAAACTCATGGCCGCTTTGTTTCGTGACTTATAACGATCAATAGCCCTCAATAAAATCAAAGAATCATCAACTATGTATCATTTAATTTGAAATTTTCGTTTAGGGTTCATAGTGTTCTTCAAAACCTAAATCGCTTCGGGCTTAAAATAAATGCAATTAACATACTATCGTTCGTGATGAAAAATCGAGCAAGTTTCATTTTACATCATTGATTTTCATTGAGAAACGAAGATGGTAGTGGATCATGGAATCAAGATCAAACGATGAAGAACATCGTGTTCTTGGTTTTTTTTCAAATTCAAATATTCCAATTTTACCTACATGTTATTGTCCACTAAACATCAAAACGTGTTTGGCTCAAGTAGATAGCTTGCCTTTAGTCCTCTCTCGCATATTCACCCCTTGGTCATGGGTTCAACTCCCATCGACCATTTCTTTTCAAACTTTTCCAATTTTTCATGTTTTTTACAAAACTTTCACAATTTTTTGACCAATCAAAACTCCTTATTTTAAGGTGATTTTTTAAACACTTGTCAATAAATACATCTATTTTATGATAGTGCAAAAATTTTCAGAAAAAACTTTCATCTGATTATATTTTAATCGAGCCGAAAACGACGTTCTGAACACTTTTCAAACCTCCTTTTAAGGTGAATATTTCAAGTTTTCGACTTCCGATTTTTTCCAAAGCTTTTCATAAATAAACCTTACATTTCAAAAACACTTTCAAATCATTTTTCAAAACTTTTCATCAAACTTGCATCTTTTTACCATGATCGATCCGATTTAAACGATAAAACCGATTTCGTTTTCTCTCGAATTTCTATCGATCATGGGCCTCCCTCACGTGTAAGTCCCATAACATTCTTTATTTTTTCCTTGTACATACCAAAACATTCTTTTATGTACATAATTATTTTGTACATATCAAATTTTCATCCGTACATAACACGTATACTTTTTATACTCAAGTATAGACAAACTTCGATCGCTTGTTTCACATCACTGTGTATACAAACCAACATTCTTATGTATATACATACCTTTTCCTTGTACATATCAATTTTTCATACAAACTTTTATCCGTACATAATACGATACCTTTACGATAAACCTCGATCGCTCATTTCCGCTTCATCCAGAGTATACATCGAATACCATTGGTATTGAAAGGAGCATTATTCCTCGTGAAACTACTTTCAAATCAATGGGCCACCCTTATGGTGTAAGTCCCAACCTCCTATGTACATCCATCTTTGTCTCGTATATAAATAGCTCGCTCGTACATATTCATTTCTCTTGTACACAGCTCAAACTTGTAAATAATCAAGTTACCGCTTTTAAACGTTTCGTCATGTACACGTGTTTATATTTCCTTCAAACTCTCAGAATAAATATCATGCATTGTTTATATTTCCTTCATAAACTCCCCGTAAATAAACATCATGCATTGTTTATATTTTTCATAAACTCCTGTGAATACATATCACACACACACACTGCTTATACAAACTATCTAATTATAACATAACAATTAGACTAATCAATAGGTTCCCATAGCTATAGCCTGGCTATTTCATACAAGACAATTCATCATCAAGATGAGTTTAGCCACCGCTGGGCTTCATACAAGACAATTCATCATCAAGATGAGTTTAGCCTCCGCTGGCTTTATACAAGATAACTCATCCCCAGTTGAGTTTAGCCTCTTAGGCTTTGTACAAAGAAACTCATTCATCTCGAGTTTAGCCTCCGCTAGGCTTCATATAAGACAACACCGCTGAGTCACCTCCTCTTGGGCTTCGCTCAAAAGAACTCCTTATTGAGTTTAGCCTTCGGCATCATACAATGAAAGAGATAGGAAATCTCTTAACAGCCTCCTATTGGGCTTCCAATACAAAGAATCACCCACGCTAAGATAGAACCTCAAAGGATGGTTTCCGGTGAAATCACTTTCAAAATCCCCCAGAGTAAAATTTCCCTGAAATTGCTCTTAATTCCAAAAGGATGGTTTCTGAAATCCTTTTAAGACAAAGCCACCATACCCTATAGCTTCCTCTTGAGCTTCACAAGGACCTCGATGACCCTCGATGACCCTCGGAATGCCTCCTCTTGGCTTACAATACAAGGACCCACGGGCTTCTTAAAAGCATCCCTTTAATCCAATTAATTTCTCCTAGAGATTTAGACATCTATCATCTCTATGGAAGAAGTATCTCATCTATCACATCACATACAACAAAACTTTTCAAAAACTTTTCAAACTATTTTCAAACAAAAACATCTCTTAACAAGAAGTGGTAACGCTTGTACACTCAAGCCAAACACCTAATGCTTAGCTTAAAAGATTCAATCATCTTTTTCAAACATCTTTCTTAAACATGTAAGTGGTAATGTACACTCAAGCAAAACACCTATAACTTACTTACTAAAGATTTTAATCACCAAACTTTTCAAAATATATGTGATCAAATAGATTAGATACATTTTTCATTAAGATGACATTTGTCCGTCTCTTACTAACATCCCGCTGCTTTCCACTAGCATAAGTGGGAACTACGATTGCTCCGACTTTCTCAACATCCTTTGAGAATACGTAGGCACAAGGTCTCATCCTGCCGAGCAAATTTTCTCCCCTGCACCAAACAAACCATAGATCCTTGTAGATCCGAGCTACAAATGCCTGATTCCCACTAGGGATATGTATGCAGATCCATGATCTTTATGAGCACAATAATAACAAAACACTAGAATCCACATAATCTATCGCTTTCAAAAATCCAAAGGAGAAACTTTCCCAATCATAGAAATAGCAATTAAAACACACAAACATATCAAACATATTCATATATAAAGCTATAGATAACTATATATATTTAGGGTGCTCCATCTATTCCCTTTATATAACAATCCCCTTACTCGAATCTCCCAATGCGCTATGCCTAGTTTGCGCTTAGTCGTTACGCGCATACCATATCAATCGAGGGTATTTCACCTTTTCCCTTTTCATAATCATTAAATCATCTTTCTTGTGAAATAATAAAGCTTGATGCTCATGGCATCTTTATAAACAAATCAAAAGAGTAAATGCTTTGCCGCAGAATCAATTCATCAAGATCCCCTTCAGGCCACCTTTAACGCGAACAGGAAAAATGCCGACTCTGCTGGGGAGTACGCTGAAATTTTTGATTTTTTTTTAAAAAAGAAAACGCGTTACTCTGCTCGAGAGCATCAAGTTTTTTTTGTTTTCAAAAAGAAAAGAAAGGGGATAAGCTTTCATGTTTTGCATATATCTGTTTTTCTTTATTGTGTGTTTTCGCGATTTCATCTAATGGAAAGAAATCCTAACCCGGATTTAAGAAACATTTTTAAGATCTAGGTGGAGGTATTAATACGTGAGAAGTTCAATGCTTACGAAGTTAATATCTCCCGCTCAGTGGAGGTTGTCTTGAGGGTATTGTGTTTAGCAAGTAATTGCGAAGACGCTGTACTTTCGAGGAACTTAAGAAGTCGAGGGTGAGAACACATAACCATCCCGCCATTAGGATGTAGATTATTCGGCGTAGTTTCAGAGTGTCATGCGAGACTACGATCAAGCGAGTTCCTCTTGAAAAATATTATTGACCATCGAGTATTCAACAAATTCGATAATATTTCAAAGAGGAGTGTTGAGCCTCATTATCGTGAGAACCCGCTTTCACGATGAATAAGCCCATAGAACTTAACCACGTTGATTCTTATCGCTGGCTTCATGCTCGTGACTTCAACGCTTGATCGTGTGTATAACTACTAACCATGTTTTCCGTGATTCATGCATTCATTCATTCATTCAAAAAAAACTTCATTTCTTCCCATTTCCAAAGAATTTAGAGATTTTTTCTTTGTAAAATATTTTAGGTTAGAGTGATGGACGCCGAGGAAGATTCACCAAAAGATACAGCTTTTAGAATTCTCGACGTAGGAAAGTTAAAAGAGTTAGCATCCTTGGTAGAAGATCCCCTGATTTCGTAAAATGCTATGGAACTCTTTAACTATTCCAACGCTAACGCTGATGAAGGACTCTCAAAACTTTCGCTCGCCTTCACGATCCGCCTATCATTGCTTCACTTTCCCCGATTATCGCTTGATGCCTACTTTGGAAGAGTATGCGATATCTTAGGTATCTCAAGATTTAAAAGTGCCTTTCAATGGTTTGAAGCCATTCCTAAGTCACCAATCATTGCAACAATGACTCACATAAAGAAATCTGAGATAGACAAAACCTAACTACCAGAGGAAAACTATTAGGACCGACTCCAAAGTTCCTAATGGAGAAGGCTCTCAAATTCGGAAGTCGGTAGTATGGTAGCCTTTGAAGCTATTTTAGATTTACCTCTACGGATTGTGTTGTTTCCCAACGTCCCAAATTTCGCTTATATCAACGCCATAAGGATCTTTCTGATTGGAAATCTGCTTCCACCTCGCGGTGACACGACGCCTCTATTCATCATAGGAATCGCAAGGAGACGGAACTATCGCGGTGTCATGCACTGCTTTTCAAATGGATTACCTCACATTTGCCTAAATCTCCTATCTTCCGTGAAAATAAAGACGAGTGGCATTGGTCTCAAGAATCATGTCTCTCACAAACGCATTTATATCCATTGGTATACCTTAGTAGACAATGAGATGGAAATCATTGAGAGTCAGGAGAATTTGCCAACGCACTTTCATTGGTAACGTAGGGGGAATCAACTACAACCCATTTCTAGCGAGACGTCACCGATACGCAAATTCTGTAAACCTTTGGTTTTACAAAGAGAAAGCTACCATGAAGGAGAGGATTCCTGTGGATTGAAAGCTAGGATGATCAAAGCTTGGCATCACATCCGAAGGAAAGAAAAGGAAAGCAAAGAATTGTGTAGCCATGGAAACCTTACACTTGGTAAAGAAAAGAGAAGGAATTTCAATGCCTTACGCTTATGAGGATCCCATGTTCTCAATCGCCCAAATCAATGATTTTCCCCGTAAGTGGGAGAATACCAAGAAGCCTTGACCAAGATAAGGTTTGAGAAAGAAGCCTTGAAAACAAATTCCTTAAGACTAACCTTGAGAATGAAAACCAAGAAGCAAGTCAAAGAGCATGAAAAGACGCCTACTTCCGTGATGAATGGCTCATGGAGAAGGATGAGAAGATTCGCCAAGGATAACGTAATCCATATACGCCAAGGAAAGGAAAAGAAAGCTTGAGGAAATGACAACCAGCGATCCTCCCAACGAGTGGAAGAGAGTCATTAGCAAGCTAAAAGCCGAGAAAGCCGAACTAAAAGCTCACTATGGAAGGAAACCAAGTAAGTCGCATCAAGCCTTTGGATCATCATCCGACGTAAGACGCTTAATTAGTTCAATTTAGTTTGTAATTTTATCATTTATTTTATCATTTGTGTGAGAAATGCTCCAACAAAAACAATTGTTGTAATCTTCCTTCATTAATCAATAAAATTGTGATTTTCCATCCAAATATTTGCCGTAAATATCTCTTTAGCATAAATTCTTTGGAAATATTTCTTTACAATCATATTCATGCATCATACTTTGCATTTAAGTCTAATGTCTAGAGTCCGACACTTGAATGCTTATACTTGAATGCTTGAACTTCAACAGATAGAAAGATCACAAACCGTCAAGTTTTAGAGTTTCCCTCATTCGCACTCGAACGACGATACGAGATCAAAAGAAGGAAAGTAATGGAGGGATTTGAACAAGAGAATGCTGAACTTCATAGTACAAAGAATACACTACAAGAAGAAGTGGAGAGACTCACATCTTGGTCAACTCACTCTACACAACAAGAAAGTCAACAAGATCGAAAGCAATAAAATCAACCAAAGAATTTCGAGGATACTACTACTCCAGCTTCAACCGCAGTGTGTAGCTCACCTTCAAGATGCCGGCTATCCATGGGCATGCCTTTCAACTTTGGCATCGGAATTCGCCAACCGACTTCTCAAACAACCTCGCTTGAAATACCTACTTTGTAACAAAACTCGCTCCGCAACGTGGAATAACTCTTCCACAAGTAACAATGTTTGCTTTCAACCAATCATGACAAATTCAACTCAGAGTGCACGCTACCTTGGACGGAAGTTCACCACACTCCAGCAAGAATACTAATTCCGTGGTGTCACCCCAAAATTTGCCCTCCTATCTCGAATTTATCCGCTTAGGCTTCACGCTCATCTCGCATACGTCCATTAGGCCATTGACAAATAATATTCATCCATTGCATATGCATCATTTCATCGTATTTAAATTGACCAAAAGTTAGTTTAAATCGATATTTGCGCTGCTTTATAGTTATAAAATACCGATATTTCACTTTATTCATTTTATCTTCTTACCGCTTATTGTATCGCTTAAGTTGATTATATGTCGATGATATCAATATTTCGATTTTACAAACAGATCGCTAAAAGCAATCGACAATCGTGCGTAAAATTAGCGGAAAATATTTCAAACTTTCGCCTAACTCATCTTTATGAACCCACGTGTCGCTGAGATCATGAAAATGTGATCTCTAATTTTTCGATACATTTCAAGTTTTGTTTAGACCGTAAGTGTTTTAAAATCGATATTTTTATTATCGCTTTATTTCAATTTTAATTATTTCGATAATTTTTCTTTAATCTATTAAACCCAGCTTTATTTTAATATGTTTATTTAATTTTTCTGGATAATTATTGTCCTAACTTTTGCCATTTTTGACAATTTTAAGTGTCTAATTTTATCTCCAAAAATTAAAACAAAAATATGTTTGAGTAGATTATTTTTATCTTTTGGGCTTTGAGGCCCATTTTATCAAAAGGGTATTTTAGACATTATCAAAATTGCTAAACCCTAATTTATTGGGTATAAATACATGTTATATTATCAAAAGAGGGGACCGAAATGTGAGGGGCCAATTTGAAAAGATTGGAAGGAACAATTGAGGCGACAAAACAAAATTATAAAAAAATAGAAACATCATCTTCTCTCGTTGAGGAACCCATCCTCGACCCATCTCCATTTCCATCTCGCTGTTATCCCACCGCTCAATCCACTCTTCCGCTTACTCCCACCGCGACAGCCACCATACTCTCCATCCATTCTCACAGCCACCCATTTCCTCCTTCATTATCGCCGTAAACCCTCAACTACACACCGCGACCCTCATCTCCAACCTCCCGCGTCCATATCGTCACCTTCGAAACCTTCCTCTAATCTCCATTCACCGTGAATCCGCCACTCACTTCTTTCATCTTCACCCACATCTCTCCATCCATCTCCTTAACCCTCTCACCGTAAAACCCTCCTTCCTCTTTCAAAGCTCACACTCCATTGCCGCCCAAACACACTCCACCGTGTCCTCCAACACCCAAACCGTAATCACCATCACCTACTTCCACTCTCATCTCTTCGCCCCGCCTGCTACATCTCCTCATCCGACCACACTCCTCACCGCTGCTAACACCCAACATCCTTCTTCATCATCTCCCGCCCCTCCATCTGTCCTCCAAACCCTCACATAACCATCGAACCACCCTCATCGTTACAACTCCATCTGCTTTCACCCACCACCCATCGCACTCTCTCCGCTTTCACCACCGCCCTCACAGAAACCTTCCACCGTATCACCGCTCTCTCACATACATCCACTTGCCGAAGCCGACCTCTCATCGACAAATGCTTCGCCATCACAGCCCTCCCGCCTTCACGATCTCTCGTTCAATACAATGAATATGCATCGTTCCAAAGAATATAGATCCTTGAATCGCCCACACCATCTTAATACAAAGAAGAACGCCAACAATATCGACCGTATCGCCTTCAAACCTCATTTCGCTTTTTACACGTCGACATCAACAAACTCAACTACGCTTAGGTAACTTCAACCGCCAGGATACCGTGTATTGTGATTGCATGTTAACCAGTACTATGCCATATGGATGTTGAAATGTTTCCTTAAAGATGTTGTTTAGTTTGATACAATAGACAATACTATGCAATTTGGTTTGAGTTTCGAGTTATAGAAATTGGTTGTGTCAATACCATAACGTTGTTTTGCTTGTGATCGATTTTATTTTGACATTAGGAAGTCGTACTGTGTTAGTCATGATGTTAAAAATAATGCTTGAGTTTGATATTGTTTCAATTGTTGGTGTGAAAGTGTTGCGTAATTCACTATGTCTTTCCTATTGGTTCCCCGAATTGTTAATTGTATAAATTTCGTATCAAATTCAATGTAATATCATGTTTGATTGAGATAATTTTGAAGAAACGATGACATTTTGTTGTGTTTGAGTTGAGTTTGAATGAGAATATAATACCGCTTGTGTGTCTTGTTTGCTTTGAGTATGTTTGTTAATGTGCAGCTTTTGATTGATAATACTTCAATTGTTATCAAACCGTGGAGATTTGGATGTCAATGCGTTGTTTTGAGTTAATTTCTTTGAAATCAAATATCATGATAGAATCAATTGAGAGTTGTGATAGGCGATGTGTTATTATTCGTGAATTGGGTTTAAGTTTTGTATGCTTGGTTCCATTCAATTTGAAGAGGATATTAATGAGGTTTGGATAATCCGAGTTTAAATTCAAGAGGTAATTCGGTAGACATTATTTTGTTGATTCCATTTGTGCTAAACATACTTGAGATTTGATTTTGAGCTTTATTTCGATCTTACTAGTTGCGTCTGCTTATTGATAAGAGGTTAAGAACTTGCTTTAATTTACTACTTTGTTCGCTCTGGTTCAATTTGAGATAACATGAGTTCATGCATACTTGTTATTTGGTTTTGATGATTAGAATGTCGATCGCACCCGGAGATACTTAAAACTTTCATGAGATCTTAGTTTCTAATTCCTTTTACCATGTACTTTCTTGATCCATAAAATACATGTATGTTTGATTTGGTTTTCATTTAGCTCATTTCAATTCCTCATGTGATTACTAAATTTTGCTCTTGGTTGATGCAAGTTCTTAAATGGCTCATGTTTCATTCGATTTTAATTATAAGTCTTGTTTAATAACACATGTTCTAAGTATTGCAATTGTCTCATTTATTTTTATCATACTCATGCTACTAACCAATTTGTTTGTTGTGAAGGCATTCAAGAAAAGTCCAATCATCATTTCCTCTTAGCATATATACTTTTCTTCCTCCATTTACATTTTTATTATAATTATTCTACTACTTCAATATAATATTTAGTTATGTATTTTAGTATTGTAAATACAATTATATAGTATTTCTATTTTATATTTAATATTGTAAATACAATTATACTTTTTATTTATATATTTTATTTGGTTCATTTTATAAATTCAATTACATTTTAATCATTATTTTTGTGTTACGATTTAATTTGGAATTTAATTCAACCTTCGGATGAATTTAAACGAAATATCTATTCTAACCAATCTAATACATACTTGAGCATTGCAACATTCTCCGATAGTTTTGTTTGTATCTTTAATGTAGGAATCTTCATTTGATATTCATTCGATTCATCAAGCCTTATCCAATCTTGAAGACTACTTGGAGCTCAACTCTTGCACAACATAAGAGCTATTTAATTAATTAATTTGATTTGGTTGTAATAGCTTAGATTTATTTCCTGTGTATTCTAATTACCGCTTAATTACGCTGGCATCATATTAGAACACATAGCCTCCTCGGGCTCTTTCATCAAAGAAGTAAACATACACAATGCACACCGCACATTTATAGTTTGGTCCGGGCTTTTCTACAATGACAACTATTCGATCGATTGTTCCAATCGGTCGCTTAGAATACTAGTGTCACGCTAGTCCCACTTTTAGAGCATACATAAAGCCACCTTGTATGGGCTCGCTTGTTTTCCTAATAACCCCTAAAACACTTTCATATTAAATTAATTAATTGAATTTGTTTTCTTTAAATCAATTTTTCTACCAAACAAAAAACATATAGTGTTATGGTACTTAATTAAATTGTTAGAGGTTCGCCAAACCATTTAATTAAAATGTAAAGTATTAGCCATTAGAGGGTAACCAATGACTTGAATACTTTATTCGTACACTTGAACATTTAAAACACTTTCAAATTAAATTAATTAATTGAATTTGTTTTCAAAATCAATTTTCTACAAAACAAAAACATAGTGGTATGGTATCTAATTAAATTGTTAGAGGTTCGCCTAACCATTTAATTAAAATGTATTATGACTTAAATACTTTATTCCATAACATTTAATAAAAGTGAACTTTGTTTCACCTCACCTTTCATAATAAAGATTTTGATGAGAGATGATTGGTGACCTCAATCACCAATCTCGAGTATTGAATCGTTAGAGGACCCCAACGCTTTTGGTACTCGCCATCTACGATTAAAATCAATTCAACCCATTCAAATGCCTTTTCCGCCATACGCGGTCATCAAAACATTTTCTTCTAAAATCAACACAACCAATCCAAGACATTTTCAACAAGAACTACGGAGTTTTGACTTTCCCATTGCACGAGGGAATACGAGGCACGCCGGTTTCAAACCGTGTCAAACTCAAAATAATAATAAACAAACCATGTTTCATTCTTTCTTAGTTTTGATCATTAATTAGAAGATGGCATTTTTACTTTAAACACACAAACATGCTGAACTAAATGGGTCACATCGAGTACGATGGACGTAAGGGTGCTAATACCTTCTTGCAGAACCGACTCCGAATCCATCCTTTGGTCGTAGACCGCCTTATCCGATTCTTGTGGGTTTTATCTATATTTCCCTTCTTTCTAGAACAAATAAAATTAGGTGGCGATTTCATTGTTTTTGAAAATTCACATTTAAATGATATTTTGAAAATCGAGTTGCTTCACCGTGGTTCAATGGAGAATCTCCCAGAACAACCTCAAAATGCATTTTAGAGATAAAACGATTCGAGGAAAGAATTGTTTGGGAAAACTTCAGATCTTTGCTTAGTTCCCAGAAGAATACCGCAAAATTCAAAGTCCCCGACTTTGAAAAGTACAAAGGGAACTCCCGTCTGCAAAGTCATCTCAATGATGTATGCC